>JABFEB020000016.1:1937946-1975572 GCA_019775895.2 Stomatorhinus ivindoensis
CAATACCCTCCCACAGACCCACAACCCCAATCCCAGCTGCCTAACTAGTTCGTCATAATGAGAAGCCAAAATATAAACAAACAAATAAATAAATAAATTTTAAAAAAAGGGCCTAACTGCTGGTTATAGCTGCAGTAGACCTCTTTATATTTTTAAACAAATCTGCACCTAAGAAGCAGCAGGTGGCTCCCAGGTTCAAAATTTTTAAGACAGCACTACACAAGAACAAAGTGAAGCAGGAGACACTGGGAAGGACCAGAAACCAGCCAGGTAAAGGGTGGGGGCAACTTTCTAATTCCAGAGATGACTGTTAAGTTATGACAGTTTCTCATGAATCATCGGATTACACTGCTAGGAGACACTGATCCGAAACATTGTTCGGGTAGGGTAGGTATGGCGGGTACGTAGAAAAGATCAGCTGCTTCCAAAGGGGTCCTGACCGAAACCGTTTCAGAATCACTGATGTAGCATGTGAGACATGCAGTGTTTTTAGGTAAATTGTTACAACATTATACTGTTTGAAATGTGTGTGAAATTTTATGGTTTACAGTTTCCATTACTTTTTCACTTTTGACAGTGTTGGCTACATCTTGAATGTGACAATGGAGATAGACAACTTTTTCCCAGAATGCTTCGCCTACATGAATATCCGGGTGTATGACGTGGAGTCAACGGACCTCCTCTGTCACTGGAATAACACATACACGTTTATCAACAAAGCTAGGTACTTCCTCTGGCTGGGGTTCGGGGTTTTTCCTCTATTTTCCACACAAGTCTAGTAAAGTCTAGTAAAACAGTCTATTGTAGGATAAAAGGTATTCTGAGATTTAGCATTTCATAGCTCTTAATGTACAGTGAGATGAAATCTTCCATTCTTCTACCAATATGTAGCCAGTTTCTGGCCATGAGTGTTGTGATTGGTGAGTTCATCAGTGATGTGGTGACCTTGTCGCTCCCAGGCTGAGCGGCCAGGCCGTCCTGGTCCACTGTAAGATGGGAGTGAGCCGGTCAGCGTCCACTGTGGTGGCTTTTGCCATGAAGCATTACCAGTGGCCGCTGGACGTGGCTCTGGGCCATGTACGGGAGAGGCGGTCCATCGTCAAGCCCAATGAGGGATTCATGAAGCAGCTGCACACCTACAATGGCATCCTGAGTGCCAGGTAGCCATGCCAACCAAGCAGTCACATGGCTCCTGACTGTCTGTATGCTAAGCATGTTATGCATGTGTGAAACCATAAGTGCACTGCGGTTGAATTTTTATTGACTGGTTGGTCTGTAGTTTTTTTTTTTTCTTTTTTTGTTCTGGGAAAATTATGTACAGGAGAGCAAAGGAAACCTTCAGATAGACTCCACCTTTAGGTATACTTCAGAATCAACATGTATATTACTTCATATTTTAGTCTACAGACAAAATTACTTACACTATCAGTCAAAACTTTGGACACACCTACCCATATGGTTTATTTGTACAAAACTCTGTTTTTCAATAGTTAGAAAGACTTCAAAACTATAACATGGGTTTTACAGTGACCAAATTTCAATATTTTTTTTTCCCCTCTTGTGAGGTTGGGGGTGGCAGCTCTGTGGGTTGGGTAGGACTGAGTACGGCCCTTAACCCCAGTTACTGGCTTACCGACTGTTTTCTATATGCCAGTTTCATCCGGTGGCCTTCGGGATGCTTTCAAGATCAGTGTTGACGCACCACAGTACACATCAACAAAATGTGTTCTCTGCATTTATCCCAGCTAATTCAGCACCTGGGGGGCAGTATCTTGCTCAGGGTAACTCAGTGGTGCCTTGCTGGTTGGGGATTTGAACCTACAATCATTCAATTACAATTGCGCTTCCCTAACCATTAAGCCACCACTGCCTGCAGTTGTGCCCACATTGGGAATGTGGTTGCCTGGGATTTAAACCCAGGACCTCCTGCCCCACAAGCAGTAATCGTACCCCTGCACCAACAAGGGGCTCTCCAGCTGTCCTGAAGGAGGTGCCACATGTATGCATCTTCTAAGCACTCACTGGCTGCTTTGCATTCACACTCTGGCCAAACTACTCCTTAATCATGTGTGCTGGGTTTCAGTCAGCTGGTCATGTGATGTGACATGTCCACCCTCCTTCGGAGGCGACCTGGTGTGTCCAGACTTTTGACTGGCGCTGTGCCTGTCTTCACTCTCGGCCAGCAGGCATATTCATCTACTCATGTGCCTCTTAGTCAGCAGCGTCACAACCTCCTGTGGAAGCGGAAGTCAATGCACAGCCACAAAGAAGGCAGTGATGAAGAGCAGGAGGAAGACGACGACGGGCCTCTAGAGTATGAAGAGATTGATGAAGACGAGGCAGAGGTACGGCGGGTAATGAATAAAGGTGCAATTTACTCTCAGATGTGTTCAGCAGACTTAGTGTAAAACTGACCCTTGAGTATGGCTGGTTTTTATTTAATTCCCTTTCATTTTTCACATAATGGAGTAAAAGCACATCCCTTAGCAGGCGATGCGATGCTGCACTGCACCCTATTATCGCTCCTTTTCTGTAAATCTCGCTTTTCATCTCATCACTGTTGGCATAAAAGCATTTTTCCGCCAGTTCAAGACAAGGCAGCTCCTTCCCTCCATGTCTGCTCCTTCCTTTAGGTGTTCACCGAAGGTTCTGAGGATCCGTTCGCAGATAGCTCTCCGCCCCCTTCCCCACCCGACACCCCCTGTCCATGCCAGGAGTCTGAAAGATCCACCCATCACACCACTGTCCCAGATGGTGACAAGGTGGGTGCAGCTTGCCCCTTAAATGTGCACTTGTTTATTTCTGTAAATGCCTGACCCTCCTTTGCGGTGTTTCCTTAGTCATTCCGAATTAACTCGCAAGTTGAAATGGTCTGTCAAGTTAAATTGAAATACCTTATCTTAGGGGTGTGTAATTTGACGATATTAGATGTCAGGACAGTTCAAGTCAGGTTGGGGACCACAGGTTACCACACAGCAAAACTCCACAGGATCCCCCCCCCCCCCCCCCCCATGCAGACACTTGGTCCAGTTCCACACTCCAGGAATGGCCATCCATCTACCGCAGTCAGGTGTTATGTGGGTCTCCACTTGGCCTGGTCCAGCCGCTTGGGCCCTCAGGATCACCTTCAGGGAAACGCGCCACATGGCCGTAGTGCCGTAACTGACGCTCACTCACAATGCAGGTAATGTGCCTCATTCGGGACTCCTCTAGCAGCTGCTCATTCGACACAAAGTCAAACCAACGGTACCCAAGGATTCTCCGAAGAGACAGTTCTGAAGGAGTCCAGTCTTCATCTCAGCTCACTGGATAGCGTCCATTTCTCACAGCCATACAGCAAGACTAGGAGCATTCTACCTAAGCTGAGCTGAATCTGAATCTAAGCTGAATCTTCAGAACAGCAACAATAAGTCTGTGGTCAGAATTCACAAACTAGGCACTTCGTAAGACCCTGAAGATCTGCAGGAGCCTCCAGCGTCTGCCCATGAGGATGTGATCGATCTCCTTCATTGCACCACCAGTATTGGAGTACCAAGTCCAATGATGCAGTTCAAGCCGTTCGAACTAGATCCAGTGACCTGCAGCCCCTGACCTTTCACAAAGTCAAGGAACATGGAGCCACTCACACCCCAGTCTCCAGACCCATAGGCAACGTACCCAGATGTGTCGCCTCAAACTAGGACCCAAGTGCCGCCATGCAGCAGGCAAGGCTTCAGCACCCCACTAGCCCTGATCCCCAGCAGGCCTGACCCTATTAGCTCTCCGACGGTTTTGACTATTCCGGCGATGAGAATCGTGAAGACTTTCTCCCATCCTCATACACGCATCACAAGTTGTCTTGTCAGCCTAATTCTTTTCGACAGTGCAACAAACCGATAATCAAAATTTGTGCCTTCATCCCAACATGCAATGTGTAACATGCAACAAATTCCCTCTTCGGCAATGTACCATCCCAGACGATATGGAGCAGCTGGTCCTTGAAAAAGAATTGATACCAGTAACGTGTACCTTGTTTATATTTTCGCAAATCAAACACTTATTTGCATAATTTGCAAAGATAAGGCTTGCCGGTCGGAAGGCAACACAAACTTTAAACGCCTCAAAACACCCGAAAGAATCCGCTGACAAGCTTTGGTGTTTTTGATTTTAGGTTTTGTTAAATTTTGCTACATATTGATGTCAGTCAATCAATTATTGTTACCTTATATCTCATTATTTTTTTAAAGAATTAGTTTTGGTTGTACTTTTTAGTGTCTTGCAAAAAAATGAACATGCAACATGAAAATGCGAAAAGTTTGCAGATTGTGATCCTGCCTGATAAAAAAATTGCGATATTACATTTTTTATGTATTGCCCATCCCTAGTTTTTTGAGAGCAAAGCAGTTTAACTTTACAGTTTATTTTGCTGCTATAACTGGATGTAGGTTTGAACTTGCTCAAACTTGTCAACAGTTAACTAATCAACTTTTCAATCTCCCCATCCATCAGGTTTCCCAGAGTCCAAGTCGCAGTGGAAGGATGAATCTCTTTTCCCTCATGCAGTCAATCTGTGAACTGGATGAGGACGGGGAGAGGGGCAGTGACAGGGAGGTGAGAAGAATGAGACCCGTGTCACTAAGACTATAGAAATGAAGGCCACTACAGCAGACGCCTTCCATTGTTTTTGTGCTGTCTTTGATGTATTCCACTGTATTGGTCTTCCATCGATGCAGATGGCTGAGCAAAGGAGGCGGAGCCTGGGGAAAAGGAGCCTTATTCATCAGAAAGCTCACGTGGATGTGTCTCCAGAATCACGCAGCCTGCGTGATGATAGGACCGTGGAGATGGAAGGGGCGGGGTCAACGGTACCTAAGACTGAAACAAAGGAAGAGGAGAGTGGAACTGAGGGAGGACGTGGAGAGTAAAATATGAAATGAGAGCTCAGGAAAAAGCAGGGTGTGTGTGTGTGCGTGTGTGTGTGTGTGAGAGAGAGAGAGGGAGGGAGGGAGAGAGAGAGAGAGAATATTTTGCCAACAAGTATATGTATATAAATGACTGCAAGTTTTTGAAGCCATCCAACTTTTAGTTTCACTGCTTCCGGTCACAGAATGAACCCAGAAGTTCATTAATATAGTATTTTACAAAACTATAGTTAAATGACAAACTATGACCAAGTATGAATATTGGAAAACTTAAACAAGGAACATTTTCTATAAAACCTTGTTTTGTTTTTAATGTCACTTTTTATACAAGTATATATAAAAATCATGGTGCATCCCATAATTGTCATACAAATTTTGAGCAGACCCTTGGGTAGACCCTTAGTGTGTGTGTGTGTGTGTGTGTGTGTGTTTTCAAACACCCCTCCCAGTCATGTGACTGTCAAGAAATCATCCATTATGGGTATTTTCCTCATCCAAATAGGACCAGTCAGTAGCATTAGTTTGCAGGGATTAAAATGGCAAGGTAATATTTTAGTATTTGAAAACAAGTAGTTTGGACAAGAGTTTTATTTTTAATATTTTTGCACAAGCATTTGCACGCACACACTTTCTTGGTAGTCTCTCTCTCTAGGTGTTCTATGCAATCCATTGTTTTAAGTTCTTTTAGTTCTGCAAATGTGAAACTATGCAGGTGCTGGAGCATTTTCAGGGCCAGACATTATTAGTTCACTTTACTGTATTGCGAAGTCCTCCGAGCCGGTGGATCATTGTGTTCTGCACTTGCTGTGTCACTAGTGCCGGTGGATCATGTGTTCTGCACTTGCTGTGTCACTAGTGCCGGTGGATCGTGTGTTCTGCACTTGCTGTGTCACTAGTGCCGGTGGATCGTGTGTTCTGCACTTGCTGTGTCACTAGTGCGATGTCTGCCAGCATGCTGATGGCATCTGAATGGAAATGCATTGTTTGGCTATATTTTGAACCTATTATTCACCACACTAAAAACATATTTTATTGTAACGCTACAGATATTTGTATATCCATGAAAAAAATTGGATTAAGTCACGGATATGTATTTTATATTTTTATACCTAGGATCTAGCAATGCCTTGACCAATAACAGTGATCATCATATGGCCCTAGATGTATATTATTATTCGTGTTAGAAAGGGGTTGTGAGGTGATGGCTTATTTTCAGTATTTGTCACTGTGCCTTCCTGAGAGTTCAGTACTTTGTAATGTATTTGTTTAAAGTCTGTCTGTTATGAACTGTATGCATGAATGAATGGGGTTTCATTGTATGTCTGTGAACATTACAAAATTAACTCCAATGTGGATATGGGCCTGTCATGATCTGCCAGATGAACTTTAAGAAAAAAATCAAGTCAAATGAAAATTTAACAAACCAAAGATGATCAATCAATTCTGAACTGTATTGGCTCAGACAGCACGATGACCCATTTGTTTTCCATTTTGTTTTACTGAATGACTTCAAATTCTCAACTCTTATTGAATATGTGCAGTAAATCACAAATGTTTACAGTGATTTATGTGTACTTCCTGCCAGTCTGAAACAAAAATGCTGATGTACAGATCAACAACTTCACACCTCAGGCTTATGGATGTTTTTGCTCAAATTGAATTTGCCTATGCCTTGATGGTTCTCGTTCTTAATACTTACAAGTGACTTGTATCTAATTGCAATGTGAATTGATACATGTTTGTTTGAATCATCTGCGTCACCAACAAAAAAATTGCTCAGCACATGCATATATGCCAAAAAAAAAAAAAATTTTGATCTGACTGTTCTCATTCATGTTGCATGCCTACGAATTGAGTACATATACAATTTACGACCACATATTAATGTAACGCAAATCTGATTTGAAGAGTTCGGAGTTCCGTGGGGTAGCTTGGCAGTGCAGTGGTTAGCACCGTCACCTCCCACCTCTGGGACTTGGGTTCGAGTCTCCACCCTGGCTCGATGGGTGTGGGGTTCACGTGTTCTCCCTCTGTCATCGTGGGGTTTCTTTCGGGTACTCTGGTTTTTCCCCCCCACACTCCAAAAACATACTAAGCTTAATTCACATTACCAAATTGCCCATAGGTGTAAATGGTGTGTATACCGTGTGATGGGTTGGTGCCCCACCCTGGGTTGTTCCCTACAAAATAGGATGAGCAGTCAGAGAAAATGGAAGGATGGACCCGTGTGTCCCTGTAGTCTGTGTCCCCTTAAGGCAAAAAAACCAAGATCTAATAACACAAACATAGAGAGCTTACACATTTTATTTAAAGCAACTCGTAACGTGCACAGTGATCAATGAAGGGACATTTATCCCAGTGGAACCCATGAGCCGCCTCTGGTCCTCAGCCGACGTATTTCCTTCGTGGTTCGCAGAGTTTGATCCCTCCTCCTTTCATGGCCAGTCTGAACTTTTTTACCTGAGATAAACATACAGGGGGAAACATATTTCAGTAACGCACACCACTGCCAGAACCTTTGTAATTTCAAAAATCTGTGGAGTCCGTAAAGTATTCAGGTCAAGGATCTTTTTTTTTTTTTTTTTTTTTTTGCGTTTGTCCTGCCTGTTAAGGAAATGTGTAATAAACGTTTTTCTGACTTTCTCTTTAATCCATACAAGCTGAGGTTGCTTTTTGGAAATAAGTAGAGGAAGATGCTTTTATCCAAAGCTATGTGCACGTGAGGATCGGAGAGCAGGGTTAGTCAGTCCTGGAAGAAAGAAGGATCAGAGACCAGCACGGGTTTGGGTACCCACAAGTGTTATATGTATTTTTTGAAAACGTAAAATTGTAGTCTGGTTATTTTTAATACACATTTGCTATTTAGAACTGTGGTCCACTAGCACCCTATTAATTTCTGCCTACACCTGTACCCACAAATTACATTTTAATGACACTTTTCTCCTGTTCCTTCTCAATTTCTTGCTTTACCTGTCGGTCACCCGTGGGTACCCAAACCCATGCAGCACTCTAATATGGATTAAGGGCCTTTGTCAAGGGTTCAACAGTGACATCACCCAGCCGGCCATAAGGATCCGAACCTGCGACCTTCTGGACGTAAAGCCACAGAGCCTCAGCCCAAGAACGGCACGTGACTCACAGATTCTGAGCGGAAAGTCCACGGGACGACCCTGAAGGTGAGCCTGAGGAGGCCGGCCTCGCGGCAGCGCTGGGCCAGAACCTCCCCCACCGCCTGGCTTGCCGCCACCGAGTTTGTGGAGGCCAGCTCCCGTTTCAGGGCCCACTCTTTGGTGGAGCAAGACAGCACTGGGGAGGAGGAGTGAGGGGCGACGATTTCTGCTGTGATGTAGTTCTGAGAGCGTGTGAATACCAGCCTAGGAGTGAAAATGTGCATAATAATCACACTGAGCACAGGGTCGCACGCCGGGCCCCTTACAGTCTAGGAAATATACAGCAGAGGGAATGGCAGGTCAGGGTGACGGGCGTTTCAGAACAATTAAACACTTTGACAGGGAAATATCTCAGTAGGCCACTGTCCTGCCTTGGATCTCGATAATTAAAAATGCCATTCTGACAAAATCCTTCCCAAACAGATGTGAGCTGTTTTGTCAAGAGATGAAAATGGACAACTTGATTATTTTGGAAGTCTACACATACAGAGTGTCTCTCAGAGCAGTAGTTTTTAAGTTCTAGTGTGGCAGTGAGTATTCCAATTTTAACATGTCTAATCATTGTCAATTTTAAGAAATATAAAGGAAAATAGGCAAAAAAAATACTTTTTCAATCACACTGCGGGACTTGGATGACACTTGCACATATACGGAGAAGCTCATAATATTATGGTATACTCTTCATCCATTTCTATAACTTAATATGTGGAGAGTGTTTGTCCTACGGGGACCTATTGCAGTGTTAAACTTGCATCCAAAGCCAAATACCTTAAGAATTATAGGAGCTACTGACAAGCGTACAAATGGCCTTAATGTAATGTTAAAGATTTCAGATGCATCTCTTCAAGGAGTTTAATCTACAACAATAACATCTTTCTCAGCTTAATGCTATTCACGTCACCTCTAAACATCTGTATTTTGAACACGCCCAAAGTAGAGCATTCACATACTTTCTGAATCAGCAGTGTTTTCTCTAAATACAGCCAAATTCACAGAAAGCATCCCTCTAAAGTGGGAAGTAGCATTGCTGTTACTATAAAACCACGAATTTTACCTGTGGTAGTACTGGTGTGATGGCCACACAGTTCCCCAGCCTCTGTCCTTTACTGCTAAAGCCATTTGTTCCAGATTTCGCGGATTCCTGTTGACAAACTCCTTGCTTTTATCTTCGTTGTCATTTCGGTCCGATTGGGGCTGAAGCTGGGGGGCAGCCTGATTCATACAGCGCGCTGGGAAGTAAGGAATGGTATCGGCAACTGTTTGCAATTCTCAGATTTCCACTAGACTGCCATACACGCATTCTTTTATAACTGGTTAACAAACCAAACCATGCTGATACCTGGTAAACTTACCCGATTTCGTAAAGGGTCCGTTAATTGTGTTGCTGAACGCTGGGCTCAGTGCTTGCCTTTGTATTTGACCCAGCAGCACACGAACGTTACGCCACAAATCTCCCAACACCGCCGCCATGGTTGAATATAATGTGATTATATAATTTATGATAAAATTACCGATTTCCTAAAGCGATTAGGCAAAACGAGGCGCTGAAGTAACATTCTACAGAGTATAAATATGCTTCGCTACAGTCCTAAGGGCAGCGCCATGTTTCAGGACGGACTATTTCCGCTTCCGGTTTGCTGGACCACGCATATCAAGTGTCCAGAAGCATGGGATTTACGTTTCTCACTCTAGTTAGCAAGCAGCAATGGCTTGTGGAGATGGAAAACATAATCCTTTATAACACGTGTGTGGGGAGCCTAGAATTTTAAGGTTAATTAAACAGTATTTCATTAAATCTGATTCGCTTAGCGAAATCATCATATTTCATGTTATTTTAGTTTAGAGTCGAGCTGTCCACTTTCGCCTCCCACTGGTGTAACGATGTACAAATATCGAATAATTTGACATCAACCAATTTCTTCTACTGTAAAGTGAACAATAAATGGACACAAATAACACCAGTTACGTTAAAATTACTGAATGACTGGCCATTTAACACAGCGGATCTTTTCCTGGCAGGTATATGGGTATCTGAGCCGGCAACAGTTATTGTGCCCCCCTCCCCCAATCAAAATTTACTTTGGGGGACCCCAATGCCCAAGGCCAATTGTTCAACCCAGTCCGACTCATCAAACAGTATTTAAGTAAGTTCGTTTCATTTGGGGCAAAAACCATAATTCTAACTGGAACGCTCTGGATCACAGCACATCCCATCTAAGGTGTATATGTGCAATGTCCTGCCCCCCAGAAGCACTTTCATCATTGAACTGAAATGGAATTCATTCAGTCTGATTTCACCCCCCTGACTACCCCAGAGCAGTGCAAGTATCCTAGAATTAACATATTTGTTTTGACGACTGTCTGTGAATCCGGTAAGGCTCACAAAATTTAATATTTTCCAGACATACTTCACACAAACACATCACACCGTGGTATTAGTATGTTTAATGTCAATTCCACTCAAACATGTAAACTGTACAATGTAAATACAGGTCTTCCAGAAGCAATGTCAACTGCCTGATAGGTGCAAGATGTACAGAGTTCTGTTTCCTCTTGGTTCCTTAATGGTTGTTTTAGTTTATTACTCTGTGATGTCTCAGTTGTTGACAATTCAGTTGATAATTGACAGGAAACTTTAAAACCCACAGAACTATGACCTAAATGTCTAGGACTGCATAGCTCTATCTTAGCAAATACTAATAATAATAATTGAAAATAATTAAAATAATCAAAGAAGTATTATATTCTTTTTATACCATTTTACAAAGGAAAAAAAATAATAATTTGGTTGATGGTGGCACATAATCCATAAATTTAAAAACTACTGAATTTAAATTGATAATCATTAATTTGGTAAAGAAGCATTAATAATGGATGTAAAATCAAAAGGAATGAGCTTATAGCCTGTTCCACTGTAGAACTTGTTCTGAAATTCCACCCTGTAAAAAAAAAAGTTGTCAATTTCAAGATTAAACACAGCTAAAAAGAATGCCTGAGTTTCATAAGGAAGGTACTGCTAAAACTAACCTGAAACAGACGCTATTCTATTTAAAAAAAGGCTTCTGACCTTTGGGTCACTAGCTATCCGATTGGTTTCTGATCTGCCAATCACAGTGCATCAGTTTGACCCATGACACACCCATGCACCAACTTAAACTTCTAACCATGCTATTCTGTTAAATAATTAAGTGTTCAGACTCTCACCAGTGCAAACGAAGGGCATGCAAGAAGGCTGAGAGCCCCTCCATGACCAATAGGATGGAGACCGTCAACACAGCGAAAAAAGCGAAAATCACAGCCATGGTCACAGAGCCCACATAGCTCTTTGAGGAGAAAGACATATGCATCACCATCGACCACAGCACCTCCGAGAGCTCTGGGGGAAAAAACACAAGAAGGCCCAGAAGGTCCACATCACAACATGATGTACAAAGTAAAGAACAAAAACAAATAATGACCCAACCAAAATGTACAATGGCAGGGTTCATACGGTCATGTATATCCTGGAAAAAATCATGCAATTAAGAAATCACGTTTTCCAGACCTGGAAAAAAGTATTAAAAAATTAAAAGAATATCAAGGTGGGAAATATCAAGGGATTTTTGGAAACTATGTGTATTTTAAATCAGTAGTTACAATTTTGATTCAGTCCCTCTGAAGTAGTATATGGATCTTTATCTGTGCAGGTCATGAGAATGGAATGCTGTGAAGAGGGAAAACGAGAGAAAATACGTCTCGATGCAGCATTTTCCCCCTCAATATGTCTCAACACGGCACCTTCCTACAGAGTCCATTTAAGTGGCAATAAAATATGCATTTTAAAAAAAAAGTTTTTTTTTTTTTTTTTACCACGTCAACACGTACAAATGTGTGAAAAAAGGTCTTTCAGTATTAAGTACTATAACTTTTCGAGTCAAGGGTGAAGAGTTCAGTATGTAACGCATCATGTGTTATATTCTTAAGTTATTACCATAAGATGACATTTAGCCTTTTAATCAAAACCACTGAAACTCAAAATTTGTGAAAATGTCTAACAGTTTTGTTGTGTCTGATATGCAAAATATCTCAAGTGGAACAAGCAAAGTAAAAGGTAGCAATCTATGTCAACTTGCCATTAAGTTGAAGTATATGCTAAGACAGATTTCTGAATGTCATTGTAATTGTTCGGACGTGACAAACACAATATATACAAATAAATGTGTCACAAAACAATGCAATAATGTTATCTTGAAGGGTGCCCAACATGTAAATATTAAATGCTGTAACAAAAAACAGGTGCGTGTGTGTGTTGTGTCAACGTCATACATTTTGTGCGAGTCTAGATAAGAATTTTTTTATATATATATATAATAAAGATTAACTTAAGAGTAGAATGTGTAAAGACCATATGAAGTCCAAATATAAGACTGTACAGGAAAAAGACATGAGCGTGCAGGAGTGTGCAATCGTCTGATGATCCAACATGCCAATGTTACCTTCGACAATAAACATTTAAAGTGCTGCCTGTGGAAACATTGCTCTGCTATGAGTACAAGCTAGCAAAGAAATTTAGATAAAGAATGTGTAAAGTTCAACTTCAAGTATCAGACAGTATATAAATAAACACGTATGACAACGAGAGAGAGAGAGAGTTGGTGTCATTTAAGTGGTTACTGATAGGAACACATTTAAAATATAAAATTAAACACTAACAAAAAGTAAGTCATTTCTATCTTATAATTCCATGCAGGTGCTAACAGCTGCCACATACCCAAATACCTTCCTACGTTTTTACATGTGACGTGCACTGTTGAATTGTTGATGGGGTTATCAATATTATTCTTTTTTAAATAAAGTTTGATATATTAACTTTACACATTCTATAACATGTTGGGCATATTTCAAGTGAACTATGTTGCTCTTACTTTTGTGACACTTGTGTCACGTTAAGGTAATAATGACAGCCCATATAATTTGTCTTATAGCACTAACTTGTACAACACACTAATTATTGTTACTTACATTTGCAATAATAAAAAATGAATTCATGACTATCTGATGGCTAGAACAGATAGTCTAGTGTGGTTGATAATTGTTCGGCACACCATTATTAGACCAGATTTGGAAATTGAACTAAGCAACTTTCTTAATAGTGTGTCTGAACCAGAGAGAAAAGCAACATTCATGTCTGTAAAATTATATGCAATGGAAGGTGCATCCATATCCAAAGGAAAGTACATGTGTGTAATGGTGTCATGCGATGATGATCGCAGAACTTGGGACACTTTTCTGAACTGGTTTGAAGAAAAAAATATCTTCCTTTGAATCCAATCTAGGAAATTTAGCTTGAAGTCCCGGAGAAGTATGG
The DNA here is from genome assembly GCA_019775895.2 of Stomatorhinus ivindoensis. NCBI lineage: Eukaryota > Metazoa > Chordata > Actinopteri > Osteoglossiformes > Mormyridae > Stomatorhinus > Stomatorhinus ivindoensis. Next base: position 1,951,365 of record JABFEB020000016.1, read on the forward strand.
AAAATGTCACGGAAATTTGTTGCTCAAAAGTGTACGAACCCTGAACAGTGTAGGTTCACAAAGAAGAACTTGCAGGAAAGTGGAGAGAGGCTGGTGGGCTGCTGCCTTGGATACTCACGTGCATGTGCGAGGCTGAGGGCCCACAGCCTCAGATAAGAGGCAGTATTAGAGATGCACCCAAGACAGTATTCAATGGTATGGATGGCCTGGTGCATGAACACGTCTGGCATGTCGAACTCCTGGAGAATGAGGAAGGGGAAAAAAAAAAACCAAAAAAAACAGAAGACAGATCTATGCAATTTCCATCCATGTTTTTCCTCAACATTGTATTCTCAGCATCTAAACATGACAGGTTCGATTGGTCAATACCTACTCACATTAATCCAAATCACTGTAAACAAATAAATGCAACTGTTGACAACTCATTCTTCCTTTCAGAAAGTAGAGATTTTGGAGCAGAGCTTTTCGTTTGGTTTCCTCAGTCTACCACCAGTCAGATCACTTATATCGATCCTCTCACCTCTTCTTCATCCTGCTCTCCTGCTTCCAGGTCCCCTTGTAGGCTATTGATGGAATTACTGTCTACTATTAATGGCCTCTGGTCTACCTAAGACACACAATCATGCCAAAAGACACATATTTGAAATGGTCAAGTCAGGTTTTTCCAAACGTGTTAAATTGCTAGGAATGTATTGGCTCAATACCAGCACTTACTGCTCTGTGCTGCCTTTGTTTGTGTGTGCAGTAAAGATGGATTGGTTTTCCCAATAATAAAACTGGAACTGAAATCAGTGCCAAGATCACAAGAACCTTCTGGACTATCGGCTAGAGAAGAAAATAAGAAATTACTTTTTTTTCCCCCAGAGAAAATGACAAAAGAGTTGGACATGCATGTACAGTAATCTGATGATTTGCATCTTAGAGTAACGTTCAATTGTACTTGCATCCCGTAATAGCCTTAAAAAAATTGAGACTTGTCTGATGTAGACATAGTAGATGTTAGCAGACATATTTTACCACGTATGTGACATGCAGCAAGAACCAAAATAAACCCACTGCGCAGCCACTATACACGTGTGACATTGAATCTTATGTCCAGCCATATATACAGTATATTTGATCTCCCCCCTATAATAATTGATTAATGTCCAGACTGACTTAAGTCCTCTCTTCTGGGACGAAATCTGGACACGACTCACTACTGTATTTTCCTTCTTTCTTATAAACGCACCCAATCAGCACCCAATGGTAGCGGGAAAAACCAACAGCTTTTGAGAATACGTATGCTCTCACCTGTCCCTCGTATAGGTCAGGATTATCCTTGTTGCCAGAAAAAAGGAACATGTCTATAAAGTGGATTAGGATGCTAGGGGCTCGATTGGAGTCCATTGGCCCGTAGGTGAGCCACTTATACACCACCATGAAGACGAGGTACCCAAACAAGCAGAGCAAGAAGGTGAGCTCCGGGATGAGGACCAAGAACATGCTGCTTATCTTCCCAAAGTGCCTGTCAGACAGACAGACACACCCACCCATTAGCTTTCAGGCAGAAATAAATGCAGGAACTAAAAATCTGATATGTAAACTAGACTGACTAACTTGTAGTTGAAGAAGGACAGGCAAACTCCGAAGGTCATGTGGATGACTCCGATGATCACCGACATCTTCATCTTGTAGGAGTTGAGGAACGTCAGGTGATTATTGGCCATCCCCCAGATCTAGAAGACCATGTTTCATATTTTCATTCATATTTCATGTTTTTTTAAAAAGAAAAATTTTAAAAGGACATTTGCATACCGGGTCAATGCCAAAAGGATAAGGGCCCTTGAAGACTCCTGTGACATTAGGATCCAGTGTGAGATACTGGTTCTGTTGCAGCGTTTTCTTACTATAAGAGAGAGGGGTAATCGGTTCACAAGCGAATCAATCCAGGTACCAGAATGTCAACATCCAGCTCAGTGGCATTTTGAATCCATTTAAATCAGCAGGCTATTGCCTTGTAGATTGACATTGTAAATCACTGAATCTGAAATGCACAATCACAGAAGTGACTTGGAGCCACTCTATGCTTGTACATTTAAATTCACACACTTTCGTAAATTCAACACAACTGCTTCATTTTAATATAAATGCATATGTAACATATTACAAAGTTAGCAGTATTCTCTTAGTTCCTTTTCGTAAATCGTCAACATCAACATCATCAAACCAGTTATCCTGGACAGGGAAATGGGGTCAATACTTAAACAAGCACTATTTTGTAACATGGTGTACCATACCCCATCACATTGCAGGGTAATGAAGCATATTGGCTGCAAAGCATCAGAGTTGTATGGGGGCTCTGTATACTGAACTGTGTTTCATGCTGTGAACATGGCTGTCTGGTATGTGTGGGGGGAGGGATGGCTTTAGTTCTGTTGAACTTATGTTATATTGTAAACTACAACTTGTAAAACTAAATAAAAATACCTTGATCAAAAAAAGCACCAGAGTTGTACTTTGATGATTGTGTCTCAGGGTTGCCAACTTTTATCAGTTGCCTGGCGTGAGATTTTCAATTTGAGACAAGTTTGCACACTCATTTACATGTATGCGAGAGTTTTATTAGCTTGTAAATAGCATGTCGGGTTTGCAAACTACCCCAATGCTTTTGATGGAGCTAATTTGCTTACACAAAAATGGGACAGGACAAAGACATTTGACCGGTGGGTCTCGCCTCTAGTTGCTTGGATCCACCACCTCTACAATCTGATTGGTTATCTCTATGAACCAATCGTTTTTCATTCTGCCCTCAGAACATTTTTGTGTACGTAAAACCTGCGTGAGCAAGATTTCTTGCTCGAGCATGAGAGTCCGAAAGCATGAGCGTCACACCAGATGCGTGGAAGTTGGCAACCCTGGTGTCTGGGATCTGTCTGATTAATGCATCTGCCACACCACGCACTGACTTTCTCTTTAGAGAAAAGCAAAATAAATGCGTGTCGTGAGATTAAAGCGATCTTCAGGGATGACTGGTGGACGGACACAAGGTAGCAGCACCTCCAGTTATAGTGCTGCATCATGGGCTGGATGTGCCAGCCGGACGCGAAGGGGCTGAGGGCTCGACTGAAGCACTCGTTGTAGATGGCGCCGGTGTAGATGGAGAAGAGACCCATCAGAAGGATCAGGTACCTCCCCCCGAACATCATCCTCCAGATCTGAATACGAGGACAGTAAGAGCGGGAGAGAGGAAAGGCCATGGGGAGTAAACAACGTCAGAAATGAAGAAGCATCTCCGAGATTCCGAGATCTCCCCCCTGCAAGCTCAGAAGAACAGGAAACCTCATTGGTGTTCTTCCTCAGCTTCGGGTCCTTCTCTTCCAGAACCATCCAGAGTGCGGCGAGAGCCATCAGCAACCCGTGACCCACGTCCCCAAACATGACGGCGAATAGGAAGGGGAAAGTAATGATGGTGTACACCGCTGGAAAGGGGGGGGGGTCACAAAATGAAACAGCATCCCATTAACTTGCTCACTCATTCGGTCAGACGTCAACCGCTTAGCACGTGGTACGACGACATGGCCGCACTCAACAAAACACTGTCTCGCAGTTTCGTTTATATCGTCCACTATTTGGATGTTGGCTTTTGTATACAAACAAGAAGTGCAGGCGGTGCTTATTTCTGTGTTTGTTTGGTGCCGCACCACCGCTTAAAAATGACAAGAGGAAAAGTGAAAGTTGTCGTGGTAGCATACCCTTCAGTACGTAACCATCTCATAAGTCGATAAGTACCTTTATTCATCCCCCTTGATGTATACACTGACAATCGGGTAATGAGCTAGTAGACAGTGAACTGGAATCCTTCCAGCAACAAAACAGTCATGTACAGTGTGTGAGCTTCAAGTTTAAATACCTGGGTTGACCTCCCTGTACATGGCCACCCCGTAAGCGTCGACGATGTTCTGGAACCCAGCGGTGAAGGAATTGGTGGTGAAGAGCGTCGGGGGGGAGGTGGAGGCCGGCAGCCGGTTGTAGAAGGAATCGACACCACTACCGCTCTTCCTCTGGGTGGGGGGGTGGGAGCGGCAGGCCAGTGAGCCATGTGACTTTCAGTATACGAGTGCTTAGAGAGCCATTCTTTCACTTCCTCCACCTTCCCACAATCCCCTTTGTGACACATGCTCTGCAGGCCTGAACGTTTTGTAAGAGCGGACAGATATTCTAACTCCACCTCCCTAACCCTATCCCTCTATCTTTTACTTCCTCGTTCTCATCTTCCTCCACTCCTCGACCATCTCACCGCATACGACCCCCCCCCCCCAAAGGTCGCCCTCCCCGCTTGCTCCTCTCACCGTGCCTTCCCTGAGGGCGCTCTGCAGGGCCTGCAGCCGGCTGACGGGGCACCAGGCCTCGGCAATCAGACACTTGTCGGTGACAGACGGGCTGCACAGGTTCAGTACCATCTGAACCGCTTTGCATTTCTGGACCTGGACCTTCCACTGTGGCAGGACCCCCAGGGTACGCGCCAGCAGCTGCTGAAGGTACTGCTCTGTCTGGGAGAGCACCTGCGTGGAGTGTAGGTGAGAGATCCTCAGTGCTGGCTGGAGCGCCAGCTGGATTACAATGCCATTACAATGACAATTATCTCTAAAGCGACCCTGATCTCCCATCTCATACCGCTTTAATGTCATGAATCCGGTCTTCCAGCCTACGGAGGGCGTCTTCCCTCTCAGTCATACTTTCTGGGTACACAAAGGTTTGGGTGTGGAAGCTGCATATTGGACAAAATAAGGAAATTATATAAAACACTAACACAAAACGCTACATTACAACAGATGGAAAAACACCAGGAGTTTGGTATACACAAGACTTCCGCCCGCCTATAATTCTCCATTCCCACCACAACAGTTCCACAATGTAACTGTCACAATGGTTGTGGCATCATGGTTTTTTTGCCTAGTTAGAACACACCAATCAATTGCAAGCTTACCAATCACAGATTTTCTTAACTTTCTGACCAATTTGATCTCCCCAATAAGAAATGAGAAAAACTGTCCACTGCACCATCTCCCCCTGTGATTAGAGAAAAAAAAAAACCAGCAATAATTGAAAATGAAAATAGCAACAATTGTAAAATCTTACCACTAAAATAAATCAAAGAGAAATGCTTTCTTCTTACGGAATCAGGCATCTCCAGTTTCTCATTCATCTCCTGGAACTCCACGATGATGTAACCGCGGCAAGCCCGCCACAGCAACCGCTCGAAGGCTGGGACTTTCCACGGATGGACAACACCAGCTACAAAACTGAAAAAACCAAGGAGGTCTAAGACGGGCCACCAAGAGGCAGAAAATAAACAAAGACTGCGTTTCCCACAATGCCCCAGGCTGCGATATACTTGTAATGCATTATGGGAATATTTTAAGAACTAAATCAACACGATCCCTACATACACTACCAAATCAGTAGATATATTAATGGAAACTGAAGAATAACAAAGCATCATTGCCGACAGTTTGCGGGGTGACAAAATCATAATCCGACTTACCTCAGTCGAATGTCCTGTCTATTGTCCAAAATGCCAGACGGCTCTCGGGTGGGCGGTGGAGCCTTAAAAACAAACACAGCAAATTGCCCAATGTAGAAAAATAGAAGTTATTATTAAACATGCTTTTCACAGTAGCAGCCGGTCCAAGGTAACCCCAACAGATGCTAATTTGACCACATGGCACGTTCACTTGAGGTGGTTTGGGCATCTATCTAGAATGCCTCCTGGACGGCTCCCTGGGGAGGTGTTTTGGGCCTCTGGGCAGACCCAGGACACTCTGGAGGGATTATTATATCTCTCTGCTGTCCCAATCCCCTGGGAGCTGGAGAAAGCAAAAACATGGACTGTCTGGGGGGTCCCCAAGGGTTGGTTTAGAGAAACACTGAGCAGGATTATCGGAAACTGGTAGCAGCGGTTACACTGTGATATCCATGCATTCTCATTTTAACATAAAGGTAAAACGCGTTACAATGATTACGAATGCTTAGAATACATTTAATCGCTCAAATGCAGTGTACTGTGCCATTTACTGATTCTAAAATAACAAAACACAAGTATTTGGAATCGCAAAAAGGATGAAAAAGCTCATTTTTCACCAAGCGCTCACCAAGACTACCCCTAACTTACTAATGTAGTCCAGTAAGATACTTAAACAGGTTCTGACATGTTCCTCCTCATCAAAACCAAAATCTTAGCTTCAGTTTCTGTAAACCACTCAGTCTAGGGAAAAAACACTGGAATTTAAAGTGCAAGAACTTTCCACAGCATCACAAACGCTACAAATGATTAGCATTGCTCCACAACCTGACTAACAGGACATAATGACTTGGACGGCTTTTTCCCATGTTATTACTTCCCATTCTATAATTAGTACTATGGTATTTCTGGTCTCTGGCAATGTGGGTATTGTTACCGGCCTTGTAAGACTCTACTGAAAGTCAGACACACCAAGTAAAGCTGAGTAGATGCTGACCTGCATGGCAGTGAGGGAGTGCGTCTGTGTCAGAACCCCCCGGTACTGGCAGAGTTGTGTCAGCTGGGTCTGGAGACTGTCTCGGTTCCGGGAGACCTAACACGCAGCAGCAGAAGGAGAAACACTGATCCACCATTCGACTGTTCCAACCCTGTTTCCGGACGTCTCGGCGCTCTTTCCCAACCTCTCTTAACTCTCTAGACAGTCTCTCACTCTCCTCCTCTATGGTCAGCAGTTCTTTGGGTTGGGGGGCTGAGGGAACAGGACAGGGCGGTGACAGCCGTCCCTCCAGGTGAGGCGAGAGTGACCGGTGGATTTCCTGCTCCAGGAAAGCTGCAGGAAGCAGCGTAATAAGTAGCCAAGACAGGAAAACGATAAAATACAGCAAAAGCTACATTCATAGCTACAGCGAGATGCATTGCCGATTTTACAAATGTAGAAGGAGAATCCCAGGAACTCACAAAATGTTTTCTCCAGCTCCTCGCATCGTCTCACCTCACCAACAAACTTCCTCTGAAAAGCGTTGACGTTTGGGTTCAGCTGTGACAGAAAATGGAAACACCACAGAAGAATTAACGTCAAATCAGAACAGGGCTGCGAACCCGGTGCGGTGAACATATTTATTCTGGGCGAGTAAGTCTCCGAACTTACGTCTCTGAATTCGACCAGCCCCAACTCTCCCAGCTCACTGACACAGTCGTATGCTGACCCTGACTGAAGGAAAAGCTGCACTAGACAAACTTCCTCGCTCCGAAACAGGGCTCCCATTGCAGCCTGAAGGAGGGGGAAACAAACTGAGGTAACTTCATGGGTAAGCGGTACTTAAAAGAAACTATAGCATGTGATTCTCTCTCATTCTTCCCCAAAGCTATTTTTATTCAGGGGAAAATTTGAGAGCAGCAAACAGCGATCAGATCAAAGGCAGGAGTCACTCCCAGAAGGTGACTCAATGAGTCAGCTGACAGATTACGGTGCCAAACACCCAGCTACACTCGTTCACATCCTATAGGTAGAAACCTGGCCAAGAGTTTTCAATGCGTTGTAGTAAACGGAACAGAAAAAAATAATCTGAAATTAAACGAATGTGTTAAGTAAAAATGTTTTACATTATCCCTATTGATCGTAAACCCTTAACAGAATCCAAAAGTCACTTACAGATATACGCGATCCAGACGCAAGCTCCTAACGTGAATGAATTTAGAGAAACCTACGCGTCCTGTCAGTTCAAGGGTTTACCACACTCCGATTTTCGTGAATTGCAACAAGTTACGCATTTGGAACATTTGTAACATTACAAATGTATCATTACAATCTGCAGTCCCATTCTTAACTAAGCACTATCACAGCTCTACCATTACCATTGCCTGATTGTAAACATGTGCCAATAAGTCAGCGGTTTCGTGCTTCTGGCAAACAGAGATAAGCAAAAACAGCTACCCGACTGTCCTATACAAAGCAAAGTCACTGATTTAATTTACGTCGTTATCTGCGTATTGTTAATTATAAGTGTGGATGGACGACGACGTTGCAGTTATCGTTCACCATTCAAAATAAAGGCTTGTTTTCTGGTGACTTGCAAAAAATAGGACTACCCACTACCATAACAACTGGGACGATAACATATTACCTATTACAAGAAGCGCCCTGGAAAGGATTCCGAAACAAGCCAACGAGCTTTCAAAATGCATCAGATAACATAACGTGAATTTGTGACGATTTAATAACTGAAAATATAATAGAATGGTCTTGCAGTTATACTTATCCGAGATTAAAATGTATCGCAAGATTTTTAACAGAATACAAAATGAAACTTACGACCACGTCGCAGTTTATTAGACAAACGCGTTTCCAAACAGCGTGGTGACTTAGTTCACGTCACTACAGCATTTTTACGAGGTTCGGCTTACCCTCCTTATTGCCGATTCTTTAAAAAATGCAGGGTGCCCTTCTATCAACCAACAGCCTGGACTGATGCACAACAGCTAGGAGCAACCGAAAGCAGAACCGACGCCGATAACGAACCGCGAGCATCGCACTTCCCGTTTCACCAAGCAGTCATGTGACCCCGGCGGGTCACGTGACCTCGGCGGCCGGTCCGGGGTACGAAGAAACCTACCCCCATCCGATCCCATCCCAGGTACTCACCACGGCCTTTCTATCGATGCATTTTAACTGCATAATAGTGCCCAATTGCACTTTCTGAATTATCCAATACCCCATATTAGTACACAAAGGCATACCGGTAAGATTCATGTCTTTATTCAGAACCAAGATTTAAAATGCCATTGGATTAGAGATGTTGCCACGATTTTAAACAAAATAGATTCCATCAGACAAGTGATACAGCATACGCTATCATTTCAGAAAGAGAAAGACAGAACAGAAGGTATATCAAGCAAAATATGGTACATGGGGACACCATGCCTATAACTAAAGGGTTTTGGGTCACGCAATTACCTTGGCATTAAAAACAACAGAAAAATAAAGAGGAAGACCAGCATAAGTAGATAAAACAGAAGTAAACAAAATAGTGCATCCCCCTTGCTGGCATCAACACAGAGGAAAGAATGTAAGATCCATGTTATGCCAATTAGAGCACTGCAAATGTGATACGGCCCACTTGTATGAAATTCCAAAGCACTACGGCAGCGCTTTCCAGTCCGTTCCTTGGGGACCCACACACAGTCCAGTCCAAGTTTTTGCTCCCTCCCAGCTTCCGGTAAAAATGTGGACCGCCTGTCGGTCCCCTAGGACCGGATTGGGAAGCGCTGCACTACGAGCTAATCTGAAGGAGGGCTTGGCTTGCAGCAGAACGATATCTGCCCGCACACCTCATATGCACTATTACTCTACTGTGGAACCCCCTCCCCACCCCACCCCCCCAATTTAAAATGCCGCTCCCGCCCTCTCCATCCAATCTTCAGTTTTACAGGCTGTAGAACTTCAGGCTCCTGTCCATTCCAGCAGAAGCGAGGAACTGAGCATGCTCCCCAAAGGCCACGCCCGTCACCAGGCCTGAATGCTCTGGAATTGAAAATAAAGTGCACACACAAAAGGTCAGAACCATGGCAGAAGCAGTACGCTGGTTTTCTGCAGCACTGAGCTTCAATGTTACAAGGACTGCGACATTTCAGGCTAACTCACCGGTGAAGTTGAGGACCTCGGACCACTGTTTGCAGACGTACACGCGTATGTCTGAGCCTCCCACCGCCAAGTATGTGCCACTCTGGTCGAAGACCAGCGACTTCACCTGAGCATGATTAATGTAATTAATGTACATTTTCCACTCCAACTTGAAAATCAGAGGTCTGTAACAAAGACTACAGTCTGTTTAACCCTCTTGGATGTAGGGAACACACTTTCACTGACTAGGGCATGATCACACATTTCATTCAATATCAAACTTAATTCATGCCAAATAAGAAATAATTCTTCTGGCATTAAACTCATCTTAATCAGTGTACTTCGTAAATGTCAGATTTATGTGAAGTAATTTGACATCAGAATATAGACATTGCAAAACGCAGTTTGGAACTTGCAGAAATATAATAAAAGTACACGGTAAGCGATGGTGGCAGTTTGTTTTGATCCCAGATATCTGATCACCAAAGTCTTGGCTACCTGAAGACGACTAAATGGTGTAGTTGCAACATTCAGTTGGATAAATAAATCATAAAAACCAAACTCGTGTCACTATTTCTGGCTCCTTTCATTGAATATGTAGGAGCTATCATGCGTATGAATGAGCCATTGACATCTGGCCACGTCCCCCAACCCCGTTTATGGGGCCGATGGGGATGTGTCTGGGTCGCGTTTCACCGGCGTGTTATTCACCAAATTACCATGCGAATGCGATCTGAATACGCGCTAATGCGGCTATTTAGAATGTGAACAGCGATCTTCGAGTGACAGCGGTACTAGACGCCCCCGATGCAGGTAGAACACAAAGGTGACATGGTTTTACTTTTTTGCCAATTTAACCTAATTTAAAAAATTTTAATACTTCCGACAATGGATGATTTGAAAAAGATTACGGATTTAGTCAGCTACAAAAAGATTTCAGCGAGTTATGAACTGAAATACACGAGAAAATTAACCTAACCTTCAACCGAACTTCAAATCAGCATTAGATTTGACTTAAATCTGATTGTAAGCAGAATTAAGGATTTCGATTCCTTTGTTGTTTTCAAAGACCTCATCTATACAGCCTGTCTTTGGATGACGGACTGCAGAACTACACCTTCAGCGTAGGAACCTTGCTACGGTTTTACTTCTACTCAAAACATAAACGGGTTTTCAGATGTTTGGATAAGGCACCGTTAATTCACCTCATAATTGCTGTCAAGGGTAATGGTCTTGAAGTTCTTCAGCTTCCTCAAGTCCCACAGTTTGAGAGAGCTGTCCTGAGCACCTGTGAAATGCAGTGGTGTGTTTAGCGCGACGTGCGACCCACGTGCCAGGCACCCGCCGACGCACGCGAAGCTTAGGCACTCACCTGTGGCCAGGTAGTAACCGTTCTCGGAGAAGGCCACGGCCGTGACAGGCCCGGAGTGCCCGGGGAAGTTTGCCACGTTGGTGCGCTCCTTCAGATCCCAGATCTTGATCTGGGAGTCCGCGGTGCCGGTTCCGAAGATGAGCCCATCGGGGTGGAACTGGGCACAGGTCAGAGCTGGGAAGGGGATGGGACGCCGCACAGGGTGAGGGGGGTCGATTTAATACGCCCATATTCTTTCCTACAATTCTGAAGCGCGGGGGGGGGGGGGGGCTTACCACAGCCTGCAGTCTCATCAGTAACCTTGGTGAGGACCCGACCCGTTTGGATATCGGAGAAAGCCCAATACTGAAACAGGACAGCAGGAAATAAATCATAAAGGTCAACTGAGGTGTGGCAGAGGTGCACCAGGAATCCGAGCCCAGAGAGACTAATGTGCAGACAGAGGCTCGAAGACACAGGCGCTTGTAGGTGCCTCGTGCTGGAGATCATACCTGATCCTCAGATGAGCTGAGCAGGTAATCTCCAGTGGCATGCAGAGAGAGTCCAGTCACTCCCGCCTCATGAGCTTTAATAACCTGCACGCAGTTGCCGCTGGATACGGACCACACGCGGATGGTGCTGTCCGGGGAAGCGGAAAACACCACAGACTATGGAAGAGAGGGTGGCACTACGGGTTAGCTAGGAACACATGGCCTGCGGACTGACGGCGGGCTGGCCTGTCGTCTCTACCTGAGAGGGGTGATAGATGACAGAGGTGACCTTCTTCGTGTGGCCCTTCAGAGTAGCCACGATCTGCTCCTCTCGTTTATCGAACACCACCACATTCTTATCCGCGCCGCCTGCACATAGACAGAATGCGTTTAAAGGAAGGGACACGCAGGGGACACCCTCACACAATGAGGCACAGTGTTGCCTTAGAAACAGGAGGCGGCGATAAAGGGCCATACCAGTGAGCACTTTGTTGGTATCTGTGGAGCACAAGTCCAGAGCAAGGATTCCAGGTACACTGGCACTGTGCAGGCCCTTAAAATCAAAGTCATGTGACATGAGTGACACACATCTACAGAATGAAGGCGGACGTGTAGACAGGGGGCGCCACGGAGTCAATACTCACAGCATGGGATGCCACTTGACGGTATTTAGAGAGATCCTCAACCCGGACCAGCTCTTCGGGGACTGTTTTTCCTCTCTGACAAAAATATTAGTGAGTGAAACTAGCAGCTGTGGGGAGGCGAGCGAAAGAGGAACACAACCTCTCAAACCCCCAATATAACCCCTTACAACTTGTTAAATATTCAGTAAAGCAATAACTTACCTTCTTTCTTTCAGTTGTAAGCACAGTAGCTTTGTCTTGCAGCTATAAAATAGAGGGAACATGAAACTGTAAATCATGCAATGTGTTCACCCCTCTATCATGCTCACCTAAATGCAAACTCTTTAGAGATTTAACAACAAAAAAGCACACATTAAGATGCAAAAAAATTCAGTCAGACCTAAAATCATTCACGGATATATCTGATCATTATACATATGTAAAACTGACGCTTGACACCCAATAAATGAGCACCATCTTAGAACCAGGTTATCCATTTACAGGGAATTGCAGATGCACCCATCCAAAGGAAGGCTGATTCACTGAAAGCTCGCCTTACATTTACAGCATTTGGCAGACGCTCTTAGCCAGAGCGACTTACATAAGTGCTTCAAGAATTCACAATGAATTTCCTCCCCATACTAGCTCAATAATGCCTTCGGATTAACATGCTTCCAAAGGAGGTGCATTAATCAGTCTCCCCTGGCAATCTGTGTTAACGGCTCAGCGGGATCGGACACCAGCACACAGCACCCCTGGTGTAACTGGGGACTGAACCGTGATGACTAACCAGCACCCCCTCATGTGTATTTTTGCATAAGCACCCCCCCCCAATATCATGCGGCGGTTTATAAAAACGTTGTGGTGGCACGAAACATCTCTCTCAGGACTGAGCTACAGGTTCTTACCTTCTGTACGATTTCTGGGGTCATTCCGACCTGTTCAGTAACTTCCATCGGCTCTCCACCTACACCCTAGGTTTGAGAGAAGATGTAAGATATAACTTCTGACTGGGGGCGAATGTTCTTAGTCAGCACCGATGGCAATGGTTTAAAAAGCTGGATTGGGCAGTTCAGTTGAGACTCACCACGGCTGCCAATTGGGAGGCCGGAACAGCCTGGGGGACGACCAATCCAGCTTGAGGCTTCAGCGTCGCCAAGGCTGCGGAAGGTCACATGTCACTACAGATCAAATAAAAGGGCACGGGCGAGCCGGTTCCAGGACAGAGGAAGGGGGTAGGCGGGGAAGCCCTGGACGGGCCCCTGTGCTCACCTTCACGGGCAGCAGTGACCTCCTTGGTGAGGCGAGCGATCACCCTGCAGGCGGCATCGTGCTGGTAGAGGGCGTGAGAGAGCTCCTGCCGGGTCGTCTGCAGCTGCTGCCGGAGAGTGAAGCTGTGCAGCATCACGGCGTCCTGAAAGAAAGGCCAGACGGGGCAGCCGTCGACATCACAAACAGCTTCCACATGGATCAATGCTCAAAATCCTGGCAGGCTTCCCCAACCCATTCAGCACAAAAAAAAACTGAACCACAGCCTCTCCCCTGGTTACAATGGGTTTACATTCCGGCAAGCCTATCAAAAGGCAAAAATGCTTAAACATCACAGTCTAGCCTATACCCTGCCTTAAACATGCTTAGAACACTTACATTAGCCTATAGTTGGGCAAAATCATTGACATAAAGCCTCTTATTATAAAGTCTTGAATCTCATGTAATTTATTGAATAATATACTGAAAGCTTAAATCATTTACCCGTCGTAAGGTCAAAACCAGGGAGAGTCTGTATATAAAAGGCACTACACACTTCCTTCCGTCATTCAGGAAATGATCTTGCTCTGATCCACAGTGGCAGGCTACTCCGAGTTATCAATGTAAAAAAATCCAACTTTCATTCAGTGAAAGAGTGAAATTTAAACACTTGTCAAACCAAAAACAAAAAAAAATGCCACATGGGGAAATGAACAGTTACAGTTTTGAGCCTTAGTACATTTACAGATACACTGTATTATAGGGTCCTCTACATTGTCATGTAGATACGGTTGAGTTTGTGGAGAAAACGGTTTGAGCCACTGACCCACTCGTCCTGCAGCGCCTTGAGGATAGCGGGAATGCTGGTAGCAGATGGAGCCTTGGGTCGGATGGGATGAGATACTGAGAAGGGAACAGGATTCGGCGCGTTATGCATACGACACAATGCACCATCAGAGCGCCCTGGTTATAGACACGCATCTGTATAACAAGCCTGATAAAACAGACTTCAGCTGCCGGGTAGCTTTGCGATCTCACCCTTGATATCGATGAGCTGCTCTTCAGAAAGCGGCTGGCCCGTTATGGGGTCGGCCCCGTTTTCGGCGATGTACTTCTCGATGAGCCGCCGCTCGAACACCTGGTTCGACACGGGGGACACGCAGGGGTGCTCCGGCACCTCATTGGAGACTGTGGGGGAGGCAGGCGTTGAAACGTGGGCCTTGACTCAGCGCTACAGTAAGGCTGATTTTTATGCTTTTCGAAAACTAAAACATGGCCAGTAAAGAAATGCGTCGTTTAAAACACACTACAGAATAAAACCAAACGCCACGATCCAGCACAGAAAACAAAACTGCAGGTTCAACTTACTTGCACAAACCAGAGACATCCTGCGCGAAAAGCCGCCGCTCGTCCACTAGCGAGTGAAAAACACAAGTTACGAACGGGCTTGAAAAAGACCTGGCCGGCTGAAACACTCCGCTCCACACCCTGTCTGTCCTACTCGGGGTACAGTGTGATTTACTAAGTTTTGCCGGCTTTATTCAGATTTGGTTTTATTCCTTTCAACTGCGTGCATGCAAACGCGGCCACACGGTCTGTCTCGAGCTTGTTGCCGCCGCTGAGATTCCGTTGCATGCCGGGATAGCATCGGTCCTCCAAACGCACCCCCTTCCTTTCAGTTCGGTTTTATAAAACCGGGAACGTTTGTTTCGGGCTTGTGGTGATCAATAGGAGCAACTCGGCGTGTTTGTGTATATTTAGCGGCAATCACTGAATCAATGAAAGAAAATCCAGCTTCGATCCTCCACACTTTTATTTCACTTTACGACAGGACACCACCACGCTTTACGTTAGAACCTTGAGGAAGCATCATATTGACGTCCACCATATAAAAATTTGAGACTGCAATAGAGATGTTACTGCTTGAGGAAATTAACAATAGAAGAACCGAAAAGAGTTGTAAAGTATAATTCTGCTGGCTACATTTATAGAATTTTTCCCTACCCACAGGAGTATAGCTTCTTATCTATAAGAAATGGTTTGCCTGTCCATTTCCCCAGTGTCTTAACATATTTAAGTGTACAACAAAAATTCTTATAGTACACATAGTATACATTATCTTCAATTTTTTTACAAGATAAATTATTTATGATTATGCACATAAATGGCACTCATAATAATAGTTGTTGTGTAACCATATTACTGATATTACACTATGCAGCAAACACAAGGACTCAGAGGTAGCAGAAAGACTCCTTGGTGTTTTAAAATCCTGAGATTGTCAGCAACCTCTGCAGTGTAGAGAAAAAATAATGAAAAGTAATATAACAAAGAATGCAAGAATGTCCCAGTTACTGAAATATATCATTATTCCTTTTGGTAGTGTTATAATAATAATAATAATATAGGTGTAGCCCAAAGAGTTGAACTTCCATATTACAATTTGTGATGGATTATACTTAAATCAATATTGGACAGTGATGCAATACTATTCCCCCCAAACATCCCCACAACATGTAGAGGCAGTGTGAAGCTTGGTGAATTAGGGATTTGTGTGTTTGTCCAGAAGGTGGTGGGGTTGAATCCCATGACCAGTGGGGTCACATCACCTCTGGGTCCTTCAGCAAGGCCTTTAACTCCAATTGCCCCAGGGGTGCAGGCTGTCGTCCTACCTCAGACATTCCTCACTTGTGAGTCATTTTGGACAAAGGCATCAACTAAAATAAATGTTGGCCTAACAGTGCACATTGAACCCAATCAAAATCCCAAGACTTTGCTTTCCACGTCCTGGCTTTCTTGTCCTCTATGAGAAGCTCAGCTTGTCAGAGGTGTACACACTGCAGCAGTCAGATGTGTTAGTGCTGAGTGGCAGTAGAGAAAGATACTCCTTTCCATGGGTGGACTTTCCCGTTTTCTTAATCTGGAACTGGATGTAGGGCTCAGAGGAACGTAAGCAGTCGGAGCTCAGTGGAAAAGTGATGGATGCTTTCCTCTCTCCCTCCATCCCCTGCGAAGAATTAACAGGGATTAATGCAGAAATGCGACACGGTGCACACGGTGTTTGTGTTCAATATGTGTCGACCTACCCGAGTCTGCAGAATGTTATTAGCAGAGTCCGTCTGTCCCCTGTCAACCAGTGGCTCTGTTTCAATAGAAGGTGTGCATGCAATTTTTGCGACTGGAGTGATGTCCTAAAAGCAGGGATACAGGGGAAATACAAAAAAAAATTTAAAAAGCAAAAATGTCGAACGAAACTTACCACCATTAGAGAGACACAATTCCCAGAATTCTGTGCTCCGTCCCACAGGGGGTAACTGGGAAATTGGGGAGTGAAGGGGTAACTGTAGGTCTATAAACTGCCACCTTACCTCACCGTACAGGTGAGCGCCGAAAGGGGTGACGCTGGCATTTCTTTGAGCGTTTCTGCTCGGCCGGCTCCATGAGGGGTATTTTTTCTTAAGAATAACAATAACGGCCATGAAGCCAAGTCCGCACAACGGAGCAGCTACTGACTTAAAATTTGCTCTCCACTTCGGCTTTTCTGCAGCAGCATGAGAAGGAACAAAAAGCGAAAAACGACGCTTAGAGTGCAGAGATGTACAGCGCACAAACATATGTGACCTGGATAGGATGCCAGATCATTACAGGGCACGTAAACTATAAGAAAAATACGCTATGGGGAATTTAAAGATGCGACATGGGGAGAATAATGCAAACTCCACACACAGAGGACAGGGCAGGATTCTGGAGGCGTGAGGCATATGTGCAGTATTTATGAAATTTCAGGACCACGCCACATCCACTCAGTAATACCACGAAGGATGTGCATTCTAACACAATAAATTAAAATGCTAGCAAAACAAACAACACATGCCGCATGCATCTGTTACCTGAATAAGTTGTTACTTACTAACAACCTCCAGCCATGTGGAGGAGACAAGGTTGCCCTCCGTGTCTCGGACCTCATACACACCAGTGTTGTCCAGTCTCAGCTGCTCGATAACGATCTCGTCGGATTCTCCCACGCGGGCCGGCATCAACTGCCATCTGTACCGCTCCGCGGTGGCCACGACTTCGCCGCCTCGCACGAGCAGGACGGCAGGCCGGTCGGTGATGGAAACGTATGAAGGGGAAGAATAGGAGGGGATGAACGACAGATGGGTTTTGGAGTAAGGAAGGAAGAGTGGAAGGATCAAGGAGTCACCAGTGAAGTAGGTAAAGCTGAAGCCGTGTTCTGCAAGGAGACGGCGGGAAGAATAAAACAGTAAGAGAAGGCTTGAGTTGAATAGTATATGGGAGACAAATCTATCATTTGTTTCCTCGTTCACCTTCAACAATTAGTTGGACTGTTGACAGAAGTTGCCTGTTAACATCTCTCAGCGTGTAATTCCCCTGGTCTGCTTGAGTCAACCCTTCCAGAATCCAGTGTCCAGCCTTCACGCTCCCCCTGCTCTGCTGGCTTTTCGAGGGAACCGAGCTGTTCCACAAGGTTGTGGGTCGGGAGAGAGACTGGGAGGATTTGGGGGAAAATTCCATCAAAGCGCCACCACTGGAGATGTGAATCTTTAGGTCATCTCCATAGAAACGCCTGACACTCTTGATGCAGTCTGAGTAAAAAAAAAGAAACAGAAGACTGTTTTGTACCATTTTTGTACCACACTGGTTGATTTTCATAATAATAATAATTATTCATGATGGCAAACAAATTCTGCACTCATCGGGGGGAGCAATGTTTTTACTTAGAAAAATTAAGTCTGAACTAACAATACAAAATGGGATAATGTACATTCAGATATGAATTTTATTAGTACTTTATAGGACAGAACAACCTGGTAGATATCAGTTTTAAAAAGTAACATAATGTTTAGGAATGTCTTACCTACTACAGTGAGATAGATCTTTTTATAAAGAAATCCCGAGGACATCTTCAATTTAAAGAGTCCTTGGTCTTTCCCCGTCACCTCTTTTACCTGCAAGATCTTTTCTCCTGTCCAGCCATACCTGGGATCCATCACCTGAACATACATAGGAACATAAGCACATAATGACATGAAAACTGAGGAACCAGTTAACCTGGAAACCAGTTAACCATGCAAACTAACATGGTTAAAGGAGTTTGCATGTAACAGCATTCACCAGCATGCAGAAGCACACAAGCCTCACCTTGTTGTGCTCCAGTACCACTCTTGTAGGTCCAGGGGGAGAACTGGGAATAAACATGACCACTCTGACTCTAGACTTGATGGGAAGGTTAAAATCCTTCCCAGAGCAGACAACATGCTTTTCTTCATTCCATACTACAACACAAAGAAAGGGTTATTTTCATAATTATTATTATTAGGAAAAACATATGTTTCTTAGTAAATATTTGTCTATATATTTTAGAATTTACCTGCCAAAGAGAAATCTGTCAAAAAAACAGAAATATTGCAGAATTAATGCAAAAAGTGTAAACATACATATGTATTCATCAGATCAGCTATTTAAACATCTTAGACGATTGAAAATGAAACTCACTCCAAGAGAAAACCCCCAGCAGGAAAACTAAGATCATCATCTGTGAAAGACACACGTAGTATATAGTTAACGGTATATAATCTACGCCCCACACCAGACAACCGTATCACTGTGCAGAAGGTAATGCCATCTAAGAATGAGTGCTTATTATAGTACTGTACGGTAGGTCGTACCGCTGTCTCTGACCATGATGTATTTAGCATCCAAGTCGTATCAGTAACCGGCACAGTGCTGCGCTAAAAGCGTTGCAATTCAAAGTGACGGTGAAAACACGTATACGAAGGCCATTTAATGCCATAAAGCACGTTCTGTACTCATAAAGTCACTCCCCAACCCCCGAAATACATCAATATAGGAAAACGCAATAAAACAACAGATAAAGTGTCTGAATGGACACCATTAAAAATAATAGCTTGCCTTTAAACATATCATATAACTGATCCCCACATCAGAAGTGTCACATCAGAAGTGTCCATGTTGCATTTCATCAATGAATTTTGCAAATCAACAATCACTGACTATTATCTGGTATTTCAAATGTGCGACGTATATATTGCATTATACTGTGCAACTGTGCAACACAGCAAGAAAACGCACTATGCTTTATGATAAACTGGAAGATGCATCGATGTATGTGGCATAGTACGCTGATATATATTGCCTCATCACATTAACGGTACCATATTACCTTTATTAGCAAAAACTCACCTGTATGTCAGGCTCAGCTAATTATCGTACAGCATTCTCGTCGATGTTACCGCAGAGACAGAATCCTCGTGCAGTGCTTTTGTGGCTAAAGCATATTTACGTGCATGATTCTCGTGCAGCACATACGCAAATCGCATGATTGGGGTTAAACTCGGTAAAAGTAGCGCATCATATCTCCAACGCGCGACTTTCCGCTGTGCGCCATCTACTGGACGGTCGCCGGAAATAATCTTCATTACGTCACCACGCGCTTTAAAGGTACTGACGCAGAGAGCTGTATGTAAAGCCAAGAGCATTATACCAACACCCTGTAGCACGGTGGCCTCACACCTCCCGCGTTGCCGCCGGCTTTGTCTATGAAATGTCTTATATAGCCTCCCTCTCACAATTCAAAACACACGAGATAAGTGAATTGGTCTCTTAATTGACGATAGCCTAAGCCCGGAATTCCACTGGAAAACACCCCAGCTTATTCCGTTCTTCCTAGGCATGGCTCTCAGTGACTCTATCCTGATTATTGTGTTGGAAAATAGCAGACAGGGTTGGGATAGTGGTTAGTACTGTTGGTTCCCACCTCTGGGACCAGGATTCGAGTCTTGGCCATGGCTTTGTGTGCGTGGAGTTTGCATATTCTCCGTGTCGTGGCGAGGTTTCTTCTGCGAACTCCAGCTTCCCCTCCCAGAAAACATGCTGAAGTTAACTATCAAATTGGCCATAGGTGCGAAGGGTGTATGAGTGCACCTCATCCTGGGTTGTCCCCATAGGCTCTGGACTCCGTTACCTTCAATAAGGTAAATCACTACAGAAAAATAATGGGTATTACAAAAGATAGTACCATACACATCTCTAAGCATGGTTCAAAAGCAACTTTTTTTTCAGTCCACTGTGCACCACATGTATTGGAAAAATGCTACATATTGTGGTCTAGCTTCCTTTTTTACACACCCCCCCCCCTCAGGGCCAAAGATATAATACAAGAATGAACCCTTTGCTTTGTGGAGGTTTTTTTTTTCAGCCATAATTACCCATACATGCATTTTATCCGTTAACAATAATTTCCATATTATTTGCTCAAACTCAGAAACAACCAATCAGCACAAACCGCACGTAACCCGTCATTTCTGCATGCATTCTACATGACATCATAAAGAGTGAAAGACAACATTCCCAAACATGTAATAAAGACAGCTTTATTACAGATTGTCAAGCGCACTGGCCCAATTCCACCTCCAAACATACATCATTGCTTCAGATTGCGTTCGATCCTCTTCATCGATCCCTCCAAACCTTTCACACGCCTCTCCAGATTGCTGGATTTATCCTGCTCAGACCCGACTCGCGCCAGACCCAGCAGGGCACAGGTGAACACCAAGGCACCCAGACGCCAGGCAGTGGTGTTGGTGTTTGCGCTGGTGTCGCTCACGATGACCATGAAGAGCCACAGGGCAATGCTGAGCTTCAGGAGCCAAAGAACCCGCCTCAGGATGCACAGAACCAAATGCAGAACCAGGGAGAGAACCCAGTAACCAATCACCGCCAGCAGAGCCCACTGAGCGACAAAGGCGACCCCTTCTGCAGTGAAATGAGGAAACGGCAGCTTCACTGCAAACAGGGAGAAAAACATCCATTACAAAGTGCTCTAATCCTGCTCAATCACTGCGTTTTTCAAACCCAGGTTAAGCAAAAGTATCACGTCTTAAAAACCACAACAACCGTGTGATTTCTTACTCGGCATCTGGTGTTTATTTTTGGGATCTCCTGGAAGAATATTCGTTTTTAATTAAACTAACCGGCTTTTCTGGTTTCAAGTGGGGGATTGGAGAGGGAGGGGCCCCCACCGATACAGCTATTTGCACAAGTTGTTTGTCGAGCTACATGAACGCCGCCGCCGCAGCAGAGATATCCGCGTGCCGCAGCAGAGATATCCGCGTGCCGCAGCACGATCACATACCAGCAATGCGTTTCTCACCTGACACTCCTGTTGCACTCAGGATCTCGGTGACATAGACGGCAATCACGTTCAACCCACTGGCTGCTCCTGCCGACAGAACTCCGACTGCCACTTTAAAGTACTAGAGAGGGGAGAGTGAGACCATCTCACATGCAGCAGTTTTCTGTTCCTACATGTGGTACTCAGTCACACGGAGGGAGGGAGGACCTTAAATGCAGTGCATTAGGGTTTGCAAAATGTACTATTCGCCTAAACAATACAGGTTTTTATCAAAGCACACTGGTAACGTATGAAAACAGCTGAGATCTCTCAGCCTGCTTCACAGCTGCAGGGAAGACCAACAACGACAGCTGCCATTCATGCACCCGTTGTTGTACAGTGTCTGCATTGTTCAGACTACAACAGCTCAGCAGAGCTATACATAAACATGAACAAAATTCATTTCAGGATCTCACCTCCAATAAGGCCTCTAGTTTCTCCTGGTCAAACAAAGAGTGAAGGCACAATTTAGCATTCTGTGTGAGGAGGGCATGTGCAGGAGGGAGAGTAAAGCCACAGCAGACCAGGTACAGGGTTAAGGAGACAAAAGACAAAAGGTAAGTTATAAGGCAGTTATCGGGTAGTGTGGAAGAGCACCGCACCAAGCAGGAAAGGAACAGCTGAGGATTAGAAGTGTCAGAATCAAAGATTTCCAACTGTTTAACGTGTCTGGCAGCAAGGATAGACATATCACATAGGAGGGTTTAGAGAATCGCACCCAGCGATAATGTTGCTGATACCGCCTCCCTTTCTCACCTCAGTGGTGGTGTCGATGACCCGCGAGCCGACGACAGACACCAGTAGCTGGTGTGCTTTCTCGCACGCTTCGTCCAGGACAAGCCGCAGTCCCGCCAGCAGCTCATTGGGGGTCTGGGAAGCCCCCACATCCGCGGTACATGGGGGCACCACTCCGGAAAGCGTGATCACAGCTAAAGCCAGCAGACTGAGGCGTACTTTGCAAATCCCTCGTACAGCCATTTTAATATCAATAATGACTAAGTATTGGACGTACGCAAAACTAATTCAATCACTAAATGATTATATTTTGCACATTCGGTTTATTAGGGTTTTTAATGCACAATCGGCTTGTGTATTTCCGCAAAAAAAGACTAAACACGCAAAATAAACTGAATACCGATCACGTTGTTCAATTTATTATTAGTAACAAATGACAGCACGCCCAACTGAGTCGATATGTAGATAAGAATAAACACCCAGCCTCCAGACGTCGCTAATGTCTTGGAAACACAACACCAACAATAAAACAATTCTATAGCGATGTTTGGCAAACACTGAATTGGTTAAATGCACTTTTGGATTATCCCACCCTTTTGTTTAATTACAACCTGGCAATGCCGCAAAACTGCATCTCATGCCTTTTTACACCGTGACCAAGGACACGCGCGTTACTGTGTTACCATTAAATAGCTATATTTAGTATTGAACAAAGTTAAAAATAGAAACTGACCGAATAATACGGCTATACTTTAAATATATCGAGAAATCCGCAGAAGAAAAACGTCGCACACTGCTTCTCCGTGGAATTTTCCAAGTTTGACGTTTAAAACAAAAGCGGCGGCGGTAGAGCTGGAAAACGCTGCGCTGATTGCAGGCGTTTAAATGTCTTTTATGCCTGTTTTTGTAGATGAAGGCGTTTTCAATCGGCAAAGCCAGCAGGGAACTGCTATTATTTGGCGGATATGAAATGACCTGAAGAAAGTTTTGTGCGCCCCTGGAGCGACGTACACGCCGCCTTCCCACTGACTCAACCCGTTTAAATTTTCCAGCTCGGCGTCCGCCCGCATGCCACCCAAATGGGCCGTACGAAAGGGAGGGATCCTGGGATTTGTGGTTCCGCTCTAACCACTGCGCATCAAACCACGAGAAAGTACTGTAACCCCCGCCCCAAAACACACAATCGATATACAAACATGTTTTATCGTCTTTTTTTATTAATTGCAAATAAGCAATTACAAATCTGAACCATAAGGAGAATAGAAACCAATACAACTACGTAAAGCAGCTTTCAAATAAAAAGGAATAATTATAATCATGAAAAAAAAACAAAAAGAGTCTTTTGAGCTTAAGTCCTTTGTATTTTCTCTTCAGATCAGTTACTCAATATACTAGTTTCGTACTGATATAATTGCTTTTTGCTTCGGCGTTCATGAGCCCACGCTTCCTTTTCAGGGCTCCCTCCCACAGCTCTTCTGAGCTTCCTGTAGAGGGCGCTCCGCTGGACTACGCCTGAGACAGGCTGTGCGTTTAACGTTTCGGCTAAATTTATACAACCTATTCTTCGACCCCCACAACCTCAGTGATGGGAAGTAGCTATTTGAAATTCTAGCTCAATCACATACCTCACCTCGGTCTTACAGTCCATTTTTATCACATTTTTCTACCAGGGGCAGAGTAGTTCCCTTCCTCACCCCCCGTAAGCTCCGCCCACTGGGCATCTATCCAATGTAGATGCGGTGGAAGTCGTTAGCCCCGAAAGCGGCGTTGCACTTGGGACACTTCCTCTGACGCGTGTCGTACCGTGTCTTCACGCACTCGAAGCAGAAGACGTGGAAACATTTTGTCAGGACGGCGTCCTTCACACGCGAGTTGCAGCAGGGACAGGTGAGACGTGCCTACGAGGGGTGGGAGAGAGAGGG
>JABFEB020000016.1:1975672-1990877 GCA_019775895.2 Stomatorhinus ivindoensis
CAGCCCGACTTTATCAACACCGGCAACAGGCACAAGTGATCCGCCGCTCAGAATGACCCACTTTACTATCCTAGTAGGCTCATTGAGCAGGTTGAGCAGACATCACGGGACGCATCCTCTGACAGGGAAGGCAGGCACCTACTTTGTACTCATTAATCTCCTGATTGAGAATTTCATCACAATTTGATATGTTTTCTGTAGGTTTCTTGGCCTTCTCAAGTTTCCTCCTCAACTTGGAAATGTCCTCCTGAAAAGGATTATGGAAAATTATTAGTGTATTAGAAAACCATCAATAGAGTGCAGGAATTGGTACATTAGAATGTACTAGAAATTGTTTATTCATTAAAACTACCAGAGGTGAGCTGGTATGAAATTGTGAAAATGAAGTGAAGTAAAAATGATTGTCATTGTTGACACACAAGCGCACATAGTGGATAACAATGAAATGTGTCCTCTGCATTTAACCCATATGTGACACAGAAGTGGGCAATTAATTCAGCACCCAGGGAGCACTGTTTGGGGGCAGTACCCCGCTGTTTCGGGATTCGAACCAGCAACCTTCCACTCACAAACATGCTTCCCTAACCACACAGGGCCACTACTGCTTAATATGTCACTTATCCCATCCAGGGTGTCCCACACTCATTGTGACCCTGATTCCTATGCATGGATGGACGGACGGACGG
Organism: Stomatorhinus ivindoensis; assembly: GCA_019775895.2. NCBI lineage: Eukaryota > Metazoa > Chordata > Actinopteri > Osteoglossiformes > Mormyridae > Stomatorhinus > Stomatorhinus ivindoensis. Next base: position 1,976,359 of record JABFEB020000016.1, read on the forward strand.
AGTTTAGACTGTTTTTGAATATCTCACGTTGCACTTCTGTGATCTTCCAAAGACTGTCTCATTACTTATTTACATCACCAGGACCAATAACTGCTGGTGCAGTAAGTGAATCCGCTCACTGTCCATAGCCTAAACCTTCGCGGACGCGGGGAATGCGTCGCTGGTCTCGTCTCCTACGTGCCTGGGCTCGGCGGGAGTTAAAGGACTCCTTCTCGCGGGAAATGCTGTTCTCGATCACCTCCTCACGGACCCCGTTGAGCCTTTGCTGAACGCTATCCAGCTGAGCACGGATCTCCTCTGAGAGCAGCGCCGACTCCTGGGCCTGGTAAGGTGGAGGAGGTGGTGGTGGGGTGAGGGGGGGGGATACATGCGTTACGGAGGGAGGGTCACAGTCAAACACATGAGCGAAGCAGGGCAACGTACCGTCTTTGCACATACATCAGCGTGACGTAGCTTCCGTAACATTAACATTCCGAGTACGAATGATTTATTGACATATCACGTTACAAACTTCCATAACCTTGCAATCAATGACCATACTACAAATACATACTATAAATACCACACATAACCAAAGCTTTTAGTCCGGAATTGATGTTAAGCAACGAATATTAGGCAGACACACACCAAAGTTAGGGGGCGGAGTTTCGCGGATCATATGGGTTTCCTCAATGTAATGTACAATACAATACAATACTGTACACATAGTGAGGTAACCTGGCGCTAACTGGACAGACATGCATGCTCTCATATTACGGGCAGAGTGGAGCCCAGTCTTGGGCCCCGAATTATTTCAGGATTAAGCCCCTCTTTCACATCTCTGTGCAGGTAATTGAAAGATGGATAGATCAATAGGGAGGCTGATCATAAATATGACATTTGTGTCTTACTAATTGCACTCGATAATACTACTTCTTGTTTTACCAATATTTCAACTGGGGCTGTACTATAAAGAGGAGCACGCAGCTCTGGTTGACCTTGCGTTTGTTCATCTCCAGAGCCTGGGTCCGCAGTGCCAGCTCGCGCTCTGCAGCACTAATGGTGCCCTGTAGGAGACGCTCCTTCTCTTCCAGTTTTCTGACTACTTGCAGCTGGGCATCGACCTTACAGAAAAAAAAGGGAATCGTGATGCGACGCAAGACGGACTCGTGAGCGGTCTGTTAACATCTGGGAATGAGTTCCCTTCACATGAGTAGCAAACTTCAACAAGTTGTAATTCCACTGTTTTGTTTTCATTGATGTTCACAATAACTTCTGTAAAGCCTGTACCATTTCACATTTAATTAATGTAATTAATTGCTGGAAAAAAAAAGACTTAAAGGCTACAGAGTGGCCTGCAGCCCAGTGCACCTGAGTCTTCAGCGTTAGCAGCTGGTCGGCCAGCTCTTCCTTCTCCTCCTTCAGCAGTTTGTGGATCTGGTTGGATTTGATCCTCTCACTCATCAGTTTGAAGTTGGCATCGTCCTTCTCCCTCAGCTGCTGCATGAGTCGGATGTTCTGCTCCTGCATGTCCTCAAATGCCTGGCCGGTCACGTCCATCTCGCTGAGGAGTGCGTCTTCCTCCTGAGGCAGAGGATGGCCACGTGAACACACACACACGCGTGCGCGCCCTCCTACACTGACAGAAGGCCACGGCATGCATACCTGCTTGGCCAGGGAGAGTTTCTTGTTGAGAATGTCGATCTGTTCTTCTACTAAGTGGATCTTCCTCAATGCTTCCTCGTCCGCCATCTTCTTCCCCTCCCTCCTCTCCCTCTCCTCCAGCTCCCGCAGGCGCTGTTTGAGCTCCTCAGCCTGACGGAGTGCAGGATCTCTCAGAACCTCAAGTGCCTAACCCTTCCATTTTAAATCATTAAAATCCCACAATATGTCCCTGAGTCTACCAGCACAATTCCTTTATCAAATGCTGACCTGTCGCTTGTAAGGCGGGGGTCAATGTACAATGCCATACGGTTACCGCAAACGCACGGGACCGAGGGCTTCAGCAAAATGCGTCAAAGATAGCTGGGGTAAACAAACAATGACGGTACGTAGCTTTTTCCGAGATGTAAATACGATAGGTGATGCCGAAATCACTGAACAAACAGGGCACACTGTCTACACCAACGTGTGGTGTCTACCAGGCTCACACCTCAGACTTGGCCTTCTTCTCGGCCGCCATCAGCTGCACTTTGTCCCGCTGCTCTTTGGGCGCTGACCTGTACATATCCAGGAGTAGCTTCATCTCCTTCTGGGACTCCTGAGCTTTCCTGGTGAGAAAGGAGGGGTCGCCACATGGGGTCTTCATCATAGCCACCAATAAATACTACAGTATACTATGAAATACTATTTTTACGATCAAACTGAAATACTACTTTTACAATCACCCCTAATACTATACATATGAACATATTTTTTTCATGCTAAAATATTTCGTTTCAATTATTATTTAGAATTTCACAATTGCTTTTTAGTGGATATTCGGTAAGTTAGTTACTGATAATCAGCCGTCCAGCATTTATCTGGCACCATACAATAAAAACTTAACCAAACAACTTTATCAGAGTAAATTCACAAAGAAATCAAAAGGTGTAATTTGACCCCAAACAAAATCTCTCAAAAGCATCCAGTGGGGGCAAAAGAACTGCTGTCCTAACAATTAATGTTTAATGTCAGACACCAATCAATAAAATCAATATTCTCTCACTCAGACCTTTTTTCCATATTGGACACTCAGAGCTCCTTAAATCTGCTGAATTGCACTTCAGTATTTTATTTGCGCATCTTGTGAAATGCTTCCTTTCCTACATTCACTCCATGCACCATTTCAGATTTAAACGGCAATCATTTTCAAAGCAATAAAGTCTGTCAGTCTGTTTCAGTCATGGTCTGTTTATAATTATCTTGGCTGAAACTGTCAAACTTTTTTGTGTATTTTCACGTAACACCTGTGTTAAATTCTGATGATTCTGATATGTAAATAACATACTTCAGCTCTGCTCTGACAATCTTCAGTTGCTCCATTTCCTTCCTCTTTGGTCCTCCAATAACAGCACATCGTTCAGCCGAGCCCTCCTCTGATTGGCTGCTTGTGCTAGGCCTCTCCCTCTCCTCCTTCACTGGTCCTCCTGGTCCTCCGCGGGCAGCTTTCTCTCGCTCGCGCTCCCTTTCTCTCTCCCTCTCTTTCTCCTTTTCCTTCTCTTCCTCCTTTATCGTCCCTTCTCCATCTGCCCCTGGCTCTGTCTTCACAGTTGGTCCTGAAGACACAGAGAAGAACGTGAGAGAAGAAGTATTGAATGTAGGGCGCAAGTAGGGCCGAATGATATCATATTGATATTATGTCAAGCATGCCGAATAATCACCAGGGCTTCAGATGACAGGCAAAACATTTAGCCGAACGCCAGCCTTTCGATACTATATGGACGTTTATTTGTGCACACAATTAGTCAAGCAGATTAATAGTATAACAAATATTGAGGCACTTTGACGCCCAAAAGTTAGTAAGTTTAATAAACTTGTCAGACTTTAAACTGCGAAAGTACCTCCACACCATCAGCATCTTTTAACCTCGTTTATCCACAAGATCTTTTTTAAAAGTGGTATTCTTTTAAAGTGGTATTGTGTGGTATTCTTTTAAAAGGCTGCGGAGCTGCTTTCTTCACTGACACTTCAGTGCAAATCGCACTAAAGAATACCACACAAATAGTGCGTTCCATTTGCCTTGGGATCCGATTTTCGGATTCCGAGATTACGTCACATTCGCTAAAACTTGGGAAAAATCGAGTCGGATGCGTTCCATTTACCACAGAAGTAGCAATACCATGGACCCATATGAAATAGCAAGATTTATTGCCTAGCCGGACAACTTGTCAGATTTAACTCAGTTTAAATGGTCTTTATCTTCATTCACCTACGATTAGCCCAAACTACCATAAATCTGACTAATCATGAAATCCAATTCTAGACCAGTTAATTGGTAGCCATTGCATTACCACTGGTTAGCCATATCACTTGATAACACATTACGTGTGGTGCTTCACATATAAAACTCCGTAGCAACACGTCCACAGATAAGTTGGACGGTCTAGTGTGTGCGGCCGATTTAATGAGCCACAAATGAGAAGTAGTGCTTAAACGAGATAAAACTACAACTTTCCCTTCTGTTGATAAAGGGAGCAGCCATCTTGGAATCTGAACTCGGGATCCTCTGTGCTGCTCTGAGATATTTCTCGGATCTCCGCGAAACGGAAGCACGCATGTCATCACTTCCAGCTTCAAAACTCGGAATGCGAGTTCCGAGGGCAAATGGAAACACACCAACAATATACTAAAAGAGCAAGATGTGGTTTACTCCGCTAACCAAATTTAATAAAGATTACTACGTTCTGAGCGTCACAAAATGCATCTCATTAATATTTTAGCTGTATTACTACTCTGCTAACCAAATATTGGGCGTAAATAAATGTCCCTGTAGTACTGAAAAGCTGCTGTCCAGCCAAATCCTTTGCCTTTGACCTGAAGCCCTGGTGATAATTGTTCATGCACCACATAATATCAATATCACATCGCCCAGCCCTAGGTGCAAGTCACCAACGGTGGTGCCCGTCTTCTCTGAAGGTCAAAATCCATGATGTATATTTAATTAATATTTAGCAAATATTACAATGAAATCAACACCCAAGTGATAAAGCGGAGGGAGACCCACCTATGCTGGTGGGTGTGGCAGATCCATTGTCGGGCTCCACCTTCACAGGACCATCACAGGAAGGCGCTGGCGTTAGGGGTGAGGCGGTCTCTTCCTTGACGTCCAGCTCCGTGCTGGACTGTGAGTGGAGGATAGAGCTGCCCTTCAGGGCTCTGGCCTATCAGGCAAAGGAGAGTGACTTTAGCCTCAAATGAGACCCTGTGGGGCCCCCCGTCTGGCCTCCCTGGAGCCTCCATGTGACCCGTCACCTGATTCAGCTCCGTCTGGGTCTCCCTCAGTCTCAGCTTGTACTTCAGCACCTCGCCCTTCATCTGCTGGTTGTGTGTCTGCAGGGTGCTGATCAGGTGACGCATCTCCCTGTTGATGGGCCCTGAGAAAGACAGAGAGGCGAATCGCACACTAATGCCCCCGCGTGACACGCCATTACCCTGTCACTCAAGCATCACGATGGCATCGTATAACCAGTTTTAGCAAATCACGTCCCCTCGGACATGCCCCGCCCCCCATCAGCTCTCTACCTGCTTGCTCATTGGCGGCCAAGGTCTGCTCGAACTCGATCCTCAGCATCTCGTACTCCTTGCGCACCTGAGCCAACGTGTCCTCCAGCTGGATCACCTCAGTGCGAACCTTCCTCTGGAGAGAGACTTCGTCATTCTGCAACAATAAGTAACAATCTCACAGTAAGAAAACGTAACGCATCAGGGACGTAACGCGGAGATTCAAAATTAATCAGCTCAACCTTGGCCAAAGTTGCTGGCTGATATTTAAATATTATCAGTTTTAAAAGTTATCCGTATCAGAGCTAAAGTCATTTTCCACAGAATTAAAAAAAAAAAAAACGACGTAACGTTATTCTGCTAAGTTTCAGGGCTGGCACTTCTTGCCCACCCCCAGCTTGGCAGGTAGTTTAGATGTTAGCCGGAATCGCAATTGCGGAAATTGGAGAAAAATATATCGGTGAACGGTATCGGTCGAATCGGTGCATCGCTAACATGACGATTTGTATTCAAAAACTATGCAGATATTAAAACCATTGAGTTTCCTGCAATATACGCATTCGATACTCATTCTACAAAAACCATGGTGAACAGTCTACACCACACTACAGCGGAGACGTCAGGTTGACCCAACAGTACCTCCATGTGGTCTAACTGCCTGAGCCGAGCCGTTCTGGTGGTGCCGAGCCTGGCTCGGGTCTCGTCCAGCTGCGCCTTCAGCACCAGGGACTCGTTGTAGAGGACGGAGAACTGGGATTGCAGGCAGCGGTATTCGGAGGTTTCTCTCACCACCCCCTCGGCACGGCAGCAGAGCTCCACCTGGGAAAAATGCGGGGGTCGGGGGGAGACAATAGCGTGCCAGTGACTTACAGTTTTTCCCATCTGCCAGGGGTTTAGACACTTCCCACCATGATTTTTCCATACTTACTCACAGCATTCTATACCCCCATTGACTTAAAGCTTATTAATAGCACAATTTCTTGATCTCTACCTTTTTATAATCATGTAATTACTTATTTTGTGCATTTTCATCCATCCATCAATCCATTTTCTTAAACAGCTTGTCATTCTCAGGGTCACTAGCAGTACTGAGCTCATCCCAGAAGCTACGGGCACAAGGTAGAGAAGAACCCAAGATGGGGCACCAACCCATCACAGGACACACTCATACTGTTTGCTCGCACGCACGCATGCGCGCATACACACACACACACACACACACACACACACAATGGGCAATTTGGTAACACCAATCAGCCTCAGCATGTCTTTGGACTGTGGAGGGAAATCTGATCACCCGGAGGAAACCCCACGACGACACGGGGAGAACATGCAAACTCCACACACATGTAACCCAGGCAGAGACTCGAACCCAGGACACAGTACAATAAACACATAAAGTGACTAGCTGACACCCAAATAACGCTTTGAAAGATGCCATTTTCTAAAAACCCAGTCTACTTATAAAGTGATATAAGTTTGCATGGAAAAGTAACTGAAAGCAGAGCGGCGTGGAGGTCTCACCCTCATGTTGTTGTTTTCCTGGTACACATTCTGCAAGTCCTGCTGGAGCTTCTGCAGTTCACTGAGTCTGTTCTCCGCCAGCTCCCTGTTCTCCTCCAACTCGCTGTTCATCTCCTCAAACTGTGAGGAAGAATAATTACCAGGGATCAGGGACAGAAAAGGGGAGATGCGGGAGGTCAGCTGGCCGGGGCTCCGCAACACCGCAACCTCAGAGATCCTTACCTTCCGCTTGTTGATTGTGATGGTCCCACAAACACTGCTGGCTTCTCCGCACACTTTGTAGCCTTTACTGTTCACCTGTAGGCAGAGACCATGATCAAGCAGGAAGAGCCAGGTACACATCTCCAGACACACAAAGACCGACGGTGCCGACGTACCCTTTCCAACACCTCCCCAAGATGCGCGTTGAGGCGGTTCTCCCGTCGCCGGATCTTCTCCATGTCCCACTGCAGGTCTTCGATCAGAACCTGGAGCTCGCTGATCCGACTGTCGGCCCGTGACACGGCCCGGCCCAAAGTCCGAGACTGAGACAGACCGACGAGCTCAAATTCCACCCAGCATTCTTACAATTACAGTAATTCCACTTCACCACTGTATGGTTGTTGACGCGATTTTACTACGACAGAAGTTTACACGCCCTCAGATTTTACGCTGGTAAATATAATTACCTCACTGGTCATATGACTGTGCCTTTGTTGCAGCTCTTCTGTCACGTGACGGAGGCGCTCATTTTCACTGGCCAGCAGACTGTTCAGCTGGGAAACAATTTCCGAGATACTGCCTTCTGTCAACACAGGCAGAGAAATGACGACAATCACGGTGTGCATTTTATATGCAAATATTAATTACACGTCAGTGTTATGACAAATGTTCAGCCATAGCATAGCAAGCTTTCAAACTCTGGAAAATGCCAAAGTACCCATAGATATATACAGTACATATATAGTATTGTGCAAAAATCTTAGGCAGTCGAAGACAATGTCTAAAGCTATTCACCTTAACATAAGAGTATATTTGTCCAGAGTAAAAAAACAGTTCAACATTAGGTGGGGTAGAGTTGGTACTGGCAGAGCTCCTGAATCAATATCATGCTAATATTTGTTTGCTGATTCAGCATGTATCATATATATTTTTAAGTTTTTGCTGAACTGCAGTTCATATTCGTCGTGCGAGAAAACACAATGAAACGAATTCGTTTCTTGAAATGGGCAAAACTACAGTTTACTTAAAAAAAATTAACAAGTAGATGTTCAACACTGAAACCCCCCCCCCATGTCACTTACATCAGTGGTTTGGGTACATTTTGTTTCCCAAAACATCACACTAACACCAGAGAGAGAGAGTAGCTGATAAGAGCAACACTGTCTGTCGGCTTGTTGTATGTTGTTGGAAAAGCACCCAACACGCCATGCCCCCCCCCAAGGCAGCCTCTGCCACCTTCGCTAGGAAATTCAGATCAAGCATAAAACAAAAACTGAAGTTATAGGGCTGTTTATTGTGATAGATATGCGACCATATTTGGTAGCTGAGAAAATAGGATTCAGTTTTAGTATTTTTTTATTTTACATTTTTACTTTTTCTGTGTAAACGAGCCTCTCAGATTTTGTTATTCAGACACGGCGACAGACTAATGGCCTTGGGTTCGGTTTACAACTGTTCTTATAATATTTTGCAGTTTTAATTTTAAAAAAAAATTGTGTTTAAATGCACATAGTGGAATGACTCGGAGAGGTTTTGAAATCTCTAAGCAGACACATTTTAACAGACATTGTTCCACAACAATATGAAAATCATCTTTGACTGCTTAAGACTTTTGAACAGTACTTTATATACGCAAGTCATCTCAAGTAGTCCTATTACCTATTTATGTACTAATTAATGTTTTACATTTTTAGCATATTAAGGAAGGCATGAAGCCATTCTCTTAAGGTCACAGACGTTACCCACGTCTCTCACACCGAGCCCGGCCCCTCCCCCCCAATGCCTCCTCACCTGTCCCCACATCCTGATTCTTTTCCATTAAGTCAACGGTGCTCTTAAGGCTCTCGTAGATGTCGGCCACCCGACCAACCAGCTGCAGGCTCAGCTGCAGCCGCTCCTGTAGCTCCGCCTCCATCTCCTCACTGGTGCTGCTGGCCAGAGTGGCGAGGAACGAAGGGGCCGTTTCTCCTTGGTGCCCTGTGACGATCAGTGCAGGACACGTTGCTGCTGCTGTTTTATGTGGAGTCACGCCTGATTGCATTTACGATCCATTAAGATCGGTAGTAACTAACATAAGGTCGTTTCCAGGTTATGAACGAGATCCGTTCCCTAAATCAAATACGTAGTTAACTTTATAATGCAATATACAATTATAACCTTTATTAAACATGATAATGAAAGTAACCAAATACCGAAATGATCCTTGAACCAACGCACTACTGGAGCCATAGATGTTTTCTTCAGCATCACAGAGCAGTTCATGCGTTCATTATTACAAACCATTATATTTAGCCCCGAATTTTTTATTTAGGCTTCACGGCAGTCCATTTGAAAGCACGAGTTGTCTGTAAATCGAGCGTTCTTAATCTGAGGACTGCCTGCACACTGATGGAGAGACCCCTGTAAGTGGATCAAGTGGGGCTTTCTTAATCTGAGGACTGCCTGTACACTGATGGACTAGTAACTAGTGAGACAGCATGTGTACAGTAATGGACATGTGACGGACAGCTACACTATTGCGAGATGGCCAAACAGACTGTTCACATGTAGGCAGAGACCAGGTTCAAGCTGGAAGAGCCCGAAATGAGAATCCAGGGCAACACAAGGAGGTAATACACTATGCTGTCCGCAAAGTGGTAATACACTATGCTGTCGACAAGATTCTACTATTATCAGAGACAGCTGCCTTCCAGAAGAAAAGACAAAGCAGAAAAAAAACCTAAATTGCTAACATTGGGAGGACTGAGAAGTATCATCCTCGTTTAAGCGTATTGTCTGGAAGATGGATATACACACACTATGAGCCTTTCTTGCCATGTTTCTAAGCCACACTTCACATCCTTGGATTGATGGCCACACCCCCCATCTTACCTCGGTCTCTGACCCTCTCCTGGTTAGAGTCCCCATCTGGCTCTGGGGTCTCCGGCTTGAGGCTCCGCCCTTCTGCAGACGGCTGATCTGCAGGCTCACTTCCTGATTGGTCATAGCGCCGGCCAATAAGACGCACATTTTCATCGAACTGTGACAGAGGTACAAGAAGGCTGAGTGAATAGCTGCAAAGCTACCGAGTTTGCTACATTCACTTTCCGTTCAGCCTGGGTTACCTGGCTCCAGTATCGGTTCAGGATTAGCAGACTGGCATCATCGGTGGCCTGCCGCGTCTCCAGTCTCTCAGCTCTCTCCCTCAATTCATCCTCTATTACCTAAATACCAAAATAAATAACGAATAAACCAAAATTCATCATAGCAGGGAACCGATTCATTCATTCTGCTCAGATTACGCAACTGACAATTTAAAGAAAAATATATATACAATTACGTGGTGGCCTAACGGTTAGAAAAGTGTGTTTGTGATTGAAAGGTGGTTGGATCCCCGAGCAGCATGGCACCACTGAGGTACCCTGAGCAAGGAACTGCTCCCATATATTCAAAAACAGTCTAAACTACGTCCGTCCATCCATGCATTAACATCAGGGTCACTGTTACTGCGGTGGCCTAATGGTTAGGGAAGTGCGGTTGTGAGTGGAAGGATGCTGCTTCGAATGTGGTTAAATGCGGAGGACACATTTCACTGTTGTGCACTATGTGCTGTGGTGTGTCAGCAATGACAATTAAGCACTTTCACTTCACTTAAATAAAGAATTAAAAGTGAAGATCTACATGTCACTTCAACAAGATTTTGCAATACCCCTTTACCAAAGTTAAATTAGAATCTACAGCAGTACGGTAAGTGAAATGACAGCAAGATACAAAAACACGGGACAGAAATCAACATGTTATGTAGGAATATCTTATTCATACAAGAACTGAACACCTGGTCAGACATAATAATAAAAATGAACATTATGTTTGGTGCAAAAGTGGCCTTTTATTAAACTGATATTTTACTAAAGAAAAAAATGGTAACGTTGAAGGAGGTGAAACCGCGCTCTGGCAAGGTGTGATTTCAGCACAAGGAGGTTGAAAATAAACTGTTGATTGCTCTAGAACACTTTTACGTGGAGATCGTAAATGTACACAACACACATTAAACTCAAGAGTATGATGGAAGTACCTGTCGTTGATCAAGAGCTTCCCCCAATTTTCGGTTTTTCACTTGGAGAGCTTTAATGTCCTGCTCTTCCTGTTAAAACAATCAAAAGAGAATTTAGGAGCAAAATCTGGTTTAAACTTCATAACTAATTTGTCTGCCTTTTATATTATTTAACTTTGAGTTCATCTGAGACACTGCCACCAGCAGTCACATTTGCAATCCTGCAATATGAGCTTTCAGAAAATGCTTGTTAATTAGTATAACAAGACCAATAAAAATTAGACATGTATTAGAAGAATGTGGTATTAACCTGGACGATTAAGCAAAAATCTTGTAATTCTAACTCCATATTTAGAACCATCTTGACTCAAGAATTTGGCCATAGCCCAAAAAGTATTTCAGACAAACTTTAAGGCAGAAATGCACAGGCAAGCAAACTCACCAGATTAGACACACCACCCAGTTTGATGACTGTCTCCACAGCGGTGCTCCCTCCTCCTGCTCCCACCCCAGCACCATCATCCGCTGCTTCACGTTCCCGCCGCTTCTCCGGGGGTCCGCTCGAAGAGCTGGAGCTGCAGGGGTCATATGACCGTTTCTGTCCTGACATCCTTAGCACTCATAGGTTGGGGTTTAGCCCTACAAAGAGGTGGAAGATTTAGAAGAAAACATGTAAGGTGTCAAAAGTTTCTGGTAAGAGGTCCTAATGGTTTTATCTAAGTGTCAATTCGGGTACATTCATCCAGCATGCTAACATCTGGACCATCGGGGAAGGTCTAAGCTGACTGCAGCTTCTATAGGTTAGAAACGTATAGGATATGGTTTATTTTTTAGTTACTTTATCGCTTTCCAAAACGGTCTGAATTTGTAAAGGGCTAAACATTAGCTAGTAGCTCTGCACGCGACACACATCAAATAAAAGAGTGAAATGATTTTTTTCAGTGTTATACTGCGCAGATGTGTAATTCTTATAAAATAACCAACAGCTATGCATAACAGTTTATTCTACCCAACTCGTTAGTTATTACATTTAAACTGGTGCAAGTAGACGGGGGAAGAGTACCGACACAGTACATATGAAACAGACACAGCTAGTCAGCGGACTAAAACCAAACCCCGGAGCTAAACGGTCTTCTGACGGACTAGCTATCTCCAGAAGACTTTCCATTAAGACTTTCCATCTAGATCCTTACCGATCTTGAAAACTAGCTATAAAGACAGCTAGCTGTTTATTATTTGAACTCTTCCTGTGCAATTGCTCTGCTGGTACGAGCGGATGTCCTTCCCTGTGGGACGAAACTGCAGCCAATCGCGTCCCTCCTGGCTGCTCTCGACGGGCGTTATTTCGCCACCTCGTGGACGGAGGACTGAACTGGCACTACCAGTGGAACTTGGATCAGGAAAAACTCGCTGCATAAGCATGAAGCGGCATAGGCGGTCGATTAGGGCGCCGACTTCAGTGGGAGCGCCTACTTGCCAGCCGATTTCATTTTGCCTCGGATTGGGGGCGTTATTTATTTAACATAACATGTCAAATATATTTAGTATAAAAGATTAAATGAGCTCCCTTCTGATATTCAACTTTGGGAACCCAAGTAGACCAGATACCTTTTTCGGTTGTTGTGAGCTAGACAGTCGTTCATGTTTTATGGCGCCATCGAATAACATAATGTACATTGCACTTACTTTTCACATCATGAGCATTTCACAAATTTTCTCCCAAATCAATCTAATCAATTGAAACCTCAAACTCGTGTAACACATTGCCACATAAGTCTTCCTTCGGTGTTGCAATCTGCTTTATTGAAATCACTGCTTGAGATCAATTGAGATTTAAACTCATAACAGAACTATGTAAAAATTGTGTAAAAGGGTTCTTGTTCGGCTAAAGTATAGTTGAAGAAGGATTTATTAAAATGTGTGTATATTAAACGTATTCACCGACAACTAAATAATTTAAATAGGAAAGAAAAAAAACTAAGCCCGAATTCGTTATTTGTGAATGATTTGTGCAGAACTAGCATACACGTATTGTTATTATTTATTTGAAAACAGTAATGTGTATATTTATATTGCATACGCGCAACGGAAAAGCATTAAAATAATTTTTTATTAACTTAAGGAAAGTCAGTGCACACTAAGGATTGATTCTTTTGACTGGATGAGGGGAGACTAGACGTATTCTTGTAACACAATTTGTTAACATTTTGATTAAAAAAAAAGTCAAACCACTCCCATTTCAGGATCTGCTGGCCAGTGAAATTCTCGGAGCCGCCATCCGCCTTCGCCATGTTACTCCTCTCCTGTCCATCTGCAGCTTCGGAGTTTTTTTTTCTTAAATAGCGCGTCAGTCCAGGTACCTCTTCCCAGTTTGTGTGAACTGCAGTGGAAGCTAGGCGTTCTTACTTTAGCAATCGCAATCAAGACTTCAATAAGTAAGCCTTGTGTTCTTTTAAATACCTGCTAAATCATATTTAGGTAAATGGTTGTTTGGTCTTGTTGCAACGTTAACTTGCTGAATTATAAATAAGTGCATGCAGTAGAATAACAAGTAGTTAAAGTGTTTCAGAAGTGGATGAACTGGCACGCGAATGTAATAAGTATCTCGATTCTAGAACACAGTTCAATTTTACGGCTTTGGGGCGAAATTTCCTTTCCAGTTAGGTAAAACGAAATATGTTTTAAAAGAAATATAAATGAGTATTTGCTTTGCTTTTAATAAGAAATGCACGATTGTTCTCGTGCTTAACACTTCCCATGTCAAACTGCACGATTGATTTAAGCTGTTTCTTACTTCGTAAACATTGGATCTGCACGATTTTGTACGTCAGTAACTTAACATGACAGTCGCCACGTAATAGGCCTATATTGAGTTTTAGGCAACTTGCTGTGGAATTTTAACTTTGATAGTGCAGCACTTTACTTGTGCAGGATTTTTTTTCCCGACCAAACTTGCATAGACTTTGGCCTTACGCGGTGAACTGTGAACTTGTTTGTCTGGAAATGCTGACACGATCGCCCATTAGGCTGAAGTTCGAGGCGCACACAAGGCAAACATTGACACAGGCATACTGATGACAGGGAAGGAATGCGCTGAGGACACCGATATTCACGTAGATCCACATCGACGATGCACTCAAATTAATTGTGAAGAGGAAATTATAAGCTGTAAATTGTGCGGTTTATGTCTTACGGCAGTCACTAGACTGGCTTTTCGAGTACAACAACTATTCATACTATGGGTGCTTTTATCTTGTAGGATGACTCATCAGAACCCGTCACTCTCTCCGGAGCAGAAGAAGGAGCTCTCCACCATTGCCCAGCGCATAGTTGCTCCTGGAAAGGGCATCCTTGCAGCAGATGAGTCTGTTGGTGAGCGTAAAACTGGGTTAAAATGTGGGGCGGATCTCCCGATGCAGGAGGAACTTTTATTTTGAAGCGTTAAGTCATATCAAAGGCGATGCTCAAGTGTGCTGCTTGCATTGCAGAGCTGGCCATCAGACCCCAGGGGCATTGCTGGAAATTCTGCCCCCTCCCAACAAAATATCACATCATGCCCCCCCCCCCCCCCACACATTAA
>JABFEB020000016.1:1990899-2008853 GCA_019775895.2 Stomatorhinus ivindoensis
GCCCCCATGTTTCATTCCCCCCCCTGTTCCATTCCGCAGGTACTATGGGAAAGCGCCTTCAGAAGATAAACGTGGAGAATAACGAAGAGAACCGGCGCTTCTTCCGCGATCTGCTCTTTTCTGTCGATTCCTCCATCGCCAACAGCATCGGCGGCGTCATATTCTTCCATGAAACCCTGTACCAGAAGTCTGCCAATGGAGTTCCGTTCCCTAAGCTCATTAAGGAGAAGGGCATTGTGGTGGGCATCAAGGTAAGCGGGTGACTGGCGCATTCCTCACACGGCCGGCAGCTGTCTGCTCTTATCAGGTATTGATTTGGTGTCATTTCTAGGTGGACAAAGGAACGGCCAGTCTGAACGGGACAGACGGGGAGACAACGACACAAGGTGGACGTCGTTTTCTGTTCTTCAGTGCTGCGTATAACCAATATCTTTTGATGCTGATAACTTTCAGTCTTTTGATGTGTTTCATATTTATTGTTCTTATTAGTTTCGTCTTGCATACATAATTCCAATATTCATGCATCTGCTTGGTGACGTGTATATGGCGAAGAAACTTGAAATTGAAATTCAGAATCTGTGTCAAGCATTGTTTATACTTCAGATATGTACTTTGGATAGAAGAGCTGCCTCATGCTCATTGCTTTCGGGTTGGGCTCCGGGCCCCCCGCGACCCAGTAGGATAAGCGGGTATAGAAAATGGATGGATGGATGGGTAGAAGAGTGTGGTGCATCACTGCGGCTCTGCTTTTCAGGGCTTGATGGTCTGGGGGAGCGCTGTGCCCAGTACAAGAAAGATGGCTGTGATTTTGCCAAGTGGCGGTGTGTGCTGAAGATCTCTGACGGCTGCCCGTCAGCCCTTGCGATAGCTGAGAATGCCAATGTGCTCGCTAGATACGCCAGCATCTGTCAGCAGGTGTGCATCTCACCCCCTGCTCATGTCGTTCATGCACAATCTGACCGGCTGATACCACAGGTGAACTAAGGGACAATATTTTCAGGCTGACGGTAACCAAGCTTTTGCGCAGCGTAAAATGTGGACCTTTAACAGAAATGGACAAATCATTGGGGTTTGTTTTACTTTTTACAAGTGTTTGCTATATTTGTGCCAAAACTATATTTCAAGGTACTTTATTGTTATCGGCAACTGCGTACACATACATAGTGTGATGAGACAAAGTATCCTCCATGGACCAGAGGTGCATGACGTGTATCCATTGACGTATAACAAGAGTACAACATGCAGACGGACAAGAACAACACGAAATGTTGAACACTGCAACATTTCGCAATGTAGGGCCATGGAGTTATTGTGAGGTCAACGGTACTGAACTGGAATGACATTTGGTTAGGCAGAGATTCATGAATGTTTAGCATTAAGAATTCTGACGGCTTGTGGTATGAAGCCGTCACACAATCTGATACTGTAGTACTTCAGATATTTTCATGTTATTACACTGAAGTTGCACTTCCGATTGAAACATTATATTAACGATTATGTATATTAGTGAAAATTCATATTAGAATCAGTTCATCCCATTCCATGCAGAATCTCCTGACAATCCTTCTTTCTCTTTACCCCAGAATGGCTTGGTTCCTATTGTGGAGCCTGAGATCTTGCCGGATGGAGACCATGACCTGAAGCGGTGTCAGTATGTCACTGAGAAGGTACACGCTCGCATGCGCTTTTTTGTCTTTCGCTATTGCTGCCCACATTACGTAGGATATTCGACTTTACTCTGGGAATCCTTCCAGGTGTTGGCGGCTGTTTACAAGGCCCTCTCCGATCATCATGTCTACCTGGAAGGCACCCTGTTGAAGCCTAACATGGCCACTGCAGGCCATTCGTGTCCTAAGAAGTTCACCCCAGAAGAGGTTGCCATGGCGACAGTCTCAGCCCTGAGGCGTACAGTGCCCGCCTCAGTGCCTGGTAAGAGGGGCGGGGAAAAAATCAGAAAAGGTTGTGCTGAGGCATGGAAAAGGCTGCCAAACTGGAAGACTTGCAGATTTTTTTTAGGATCTACCAGCCCCTTTACACAATGAGCATCTATGCTTTGACTGGCCTGTCAGTTAAGTGTTCCTCAGTTTGGTTTTGTTTTTGTTTTGCTTAATTTTGCCAACAGGTATTTGCTTCCTGTCTGGAGGCCAGAGTGAAGAGGAGGCCTCTCTCAACCTCAATGCGATAAATCAAACGCCCCTCCACCGACCCTGGAAGCTGACGTTTTCGTACGGCCGCGCCCTGCAGGCTTCTGCCCTGTCTGCCTGGAAAGGCAAGCAAGAAAACAAGCAGGCTGCACAAAATGCCTTTTGCACACGAGCCAAGGTAATCGGGTTAATATTCAGGGGGAGGAGCTCTAAGCTTATGAGAATTTCATACACAAAAATGCTTTGACGATGGAACAAAAAATGATTGGTTCAGAATGAGAACCAATCTAATTATAGAGGAGGTGGATCCAAGCTGCTAGAATAGAAGGGACCAGGACATCTGATTGGTTGTTCCTGCCTCCTTTAGTTGCTTGGACCCACCTCCTCTAATGTCTGATTGGTTCTGAGCGATAACCAGTCATTATTCTTTCTGCCCTCAGGACATTTTTGTGCAAGTAAAACTCTCATGAGCAAAATGCTAAGTCTTTGTGGGAGTCAGTGGTCACTTTTTAATACATTTTAAAGTTAACATTTACAGTTGCTGTTTGTCTTCCACAGATTAATGGCCTAGCATCAAAGGGAGAATACAAGCCTGCAGGTGAAGCTAACCAGGCTGCCACCCAGTCTCTCTTCACAGCCAGCTATGTGTACTAGAATGGGAATAGATCGCCCAGCAAACAGCACCCAGACAAGTGGCAGGAGCAAAATCTCATAAGTGAATTAAAAACTGGTGAAACATGGCTGCGATGTTTATTTGACAATTTGCCGACATGCATTTTGATTCCCAATGTACGAGCTGTTTTCTAAAAACCATACTGGTCTTTGAATAGTGGTGTACAGTGCCAGTCAAGAGTTTGGACACGTCAAGCCGCCCACGAAGGAGAGCGATAGTGTCGCATCATGTGACCTGGCCACCTGACCCAAAGACAGTCGAGATGGTTTGGGAGGAGTTTGACCAGAGAGTGAAGGAAAAGCAGTCAGTGAAGTGTGATCAGTGTTCCTTTATAGTTTTCATGTCTTCATAAGTATTCTAAAATGTTGTATTATAATTATATTTTTCTATGGCAGTCATCTCCAAGCGTTTGACTGGTACTGTAAATGGCAACCCAGTCTCTGGATGAGCCATAACAGAATGGTGTTGGTGGGTGTGGACTTCAGGGGCCTGTATCACAAAGCCAGATTTCTTGCTTAGCCAGATAACTTTTGGATTTAAGGTAGTCTGGGGTAAATGGACTTTCTTCATTCACTCACGTTTAGCCCAGACTACCTTAAATCTGAAACGGTATCCGCCAGAAATCCTGCCTCGTGATACAGGCCCCTGGAGTGATCTCTGCCAAATAACAAATTCAGAGCAACTTGGTGAACAATCCCAACTGTCTTACTTTATCCCAGTCTAAAAATAAAAAAGACAAACTTCTCTCACTCTCTGCCTAACCAAAAACAACACCATCACACAAAATGGCAGTCACTCCCTATACACTGGACTAATGCACAAATAAACATAAGTGACAGTACACAGAGGGTAAGTGAAAATCACAGCCAGTCAGCCGAAAGCAAAATCCAGGAAATCAAGCAGTCAGCAAAACCTGAGACCAAGGTGCCAGTAAAGGGATGTCAAAAGCGAGACCAAGGTGCCAGTAAAGGGGTGTCAAAAGCGAGACCAGGAAATACGAGCTAAAGTCTGACGACTAGAATAATACACAGAACCAGGGAAGGTGGGAACCAGTACCAGGGATGTGGAGGGAAGATCTGCAATGGAGCAGATGGATGAGACTGTAATGAGAGGATCAGCAAGATTCTGGAAGGGAGGGATGGAGCCGCGAAGGAGCAGGATGGAAAACCCAAGAGCGCATGGACACGGAAGCATGTAACAATGTAATAAATTGTTACTCTATTAATAAGATTTTTTTCATTTGTTCCTAACAGTGTATACTGCTTAAATAAAAATAAATTCATGAACAAGTTAATAAAATACTGCCTTATATTTTCTCTATATGAGATAGACAAATTTATGAACATAAAATTAATTCTACGGCACTAAAAACTGTTTAGAGAGTTTACTGACCCCAAAATAAATATCTCTCACTAAAGATGCTTACAGTCATCTGGCACGGGAACAGAACAGCGCGCTACCAATTTTAATGACAAGTTTCCGAAGCGGTCCGTCAGCTAGGTGGAAACTCCAGAGGCAAGCGATAACTCGACGGTATCTTGCAGACTCAGTCCACGGGCTCTGTTAAGTGGGGCAATGTCAGCATAATTGTCACAATTTATATCCATCTTACAAGGACAGAATGAGGGAAGAAGACTCTGAGTTCAGAGCATTAATAATTAGATTCGATTGGGACAGACTTCAGGGTACTGCGTTACCTCCTTCTACCTCCTCCTCCGTTCTCGACGGATCCGCATGCGAAGGCAGGAAGCAGACCGCCTTTCGAGCTCACTGAGCGAAGGCCTGATGCACACTTGCTCTCAGCTTCAGCGTGTATGCAAATGGATAATTATTCATGCTGCCTCGTGTATCGGCACCCTTGTTTATATAATCCGATGAGGGACTGGTACTTCTTATTGCCGATGACAGGGTCAGTATCTCTGGGATTCCAAGGTGCACCTTTCTCTTCCATGTCTGAGTGGGAAAATGGAACGTTTAAACCGCACGATAATTTAACGCAAGTAAATCACTGAATCCTCAAGTCTCTAGAATAATTTAATTTAGGTCTCCTTATTATTTTATTGTATACACTTATATATAGGCTTTTCATAACGATAAATATACAATAAAAACGTAAAAACTAATCTAAGGCAGTTAATGGCGAAATTCCAACTAATCTCCAACTAACGGTTTCCTAAGTTAGTCTAATTAATTTAGTTTATAATTTTAACAAACTCCTGCACACACAAACATACATACGCAGACACACTAACCTTTGTTTGCCAACGAAGATCTTGGTATAGCTACGTTTAGATTCAGGCCGGTTACCAACTTTGGTCAGCTAGCTGGTTTACATGCACGTAACAGTTATATTACCTTGTAAATAGTCTTTAGGGTTTGCAAACGACCCCAACGGTTTTGATGCTTTTTTTTCAAAGTACAAAGTTACCACTGGTAGACACTAGACAGGCCGATTAACTAAAATAACAATCATGGTGATATGTTAGCTGCTACACGTTTTTGCCACCTGTTTCCAAAACACTGGCAGATATATAATTTAAAAAGATTATGGTTTCCTGGTCCGGTCACATATACCAGCCCCAAAAACCCATGAAAAATGCGTTTACACAGGCGCACGCGTATGGTGAAAATATGAAAATAATATTGAGTACGAAAAAATAAATAATAATAATAATACAATAATAATAATACATTTACAGTTATATACTGTTATCATTCTCTATTAAGGATTATTACTTGGCATTTTAAACTGTCTTAAGATTTACGGTCACGTACATATCCAGCGCAGTTCTGCCTCCGTACTTCGGGCCCCATGAGCGTGTTTATGGACCTGCGATGCTGAGCCTTAAGTCCAGCACAGGAGGCTCAAGTACGCAAAACGTTAGAGGATGTTCCGTCTGCCCTCGGGTTAGTAACCTGAGGTACAGTTAGAAAATCCCACCATCAGTTTCAAGTTCAGAAACATTTTCGTCCCAAGTACCAAGGACTGTGAAAGCGCTCTGTTAATTCAATGAACTTTTAATTAATTATCGTTAAAGAACACGAAGTTCAAAATAGATTCAGAAATAATTGTGTGGATGTGATAATAGTTTATTTTCCTTCCATTCGTCTTGTCAGTGTTCATTTTCCAATGTTCACTTCAGTTTAAGAGCTTTAGATCAATAATTCAAAGGGTAAACATCCCTATAGAATCTTTGCAGATGGATTAGCCTACTTGTTAAATCTCGTGCTACACGTTTAGGTTTTAACAGCACTAAGAATTATAATGCGAGTTTCACGTGTCATATCTTATGCACATTATTGGGGCTTACCTACAGGGTTAACAACTTTGGTAGGCTGGCTGTCGTGAGATATTTTCTACTTACATACACACGCATTTACATGTATGTAACAGTGTTATAACCTTGTAAACGGTGTAGGGTTTGCAAACTACCCCAACGCTTTTGATGTACCTAATTTTAGGTTTATAATGAAACACTATGGACATGCCTTAAGATTTCTTCTTCAGCATGAGAATTTATAGCCAGATGCGCGAGAGTTGGCAACCTTGTATTTAACCTTCGGTTCAGAGGGTTGGGACGCCATCTGTGATTCGAATGTCACTGATTCGAATGTGAGGATCACTTGTCCATTTGCTTCGGGAATTGTCTGTCCCTCAACTGTGTCTCAGGTTGGATAAAAGCATTGGGGAAATATGTCAAGTGTACACTAAGAGTGTTCCAGGTGGTTATTCTTTGTATAACATGCATGCGATCTCAAAAAAAGTCAGCTTTTTGATGTGATCGGCAGCTGGGCCTATTTTCCCCCACCTTCAGTGTTAGGTCATTTTCACTCTCAATCTACATGCTCCGTAGTAAAGCGCGGCCTACTCACGTCGGAGCTCATACGCCTTCTTTAATTTCGTACCGCCAGCTTTGGTTTCTTCTTGAATGTGTGAAAGAGAAACATTATTCATCTGTCCCTTTCTGATGTGGAAAGCGGTGCTGAACCGAAAATGGCGATTGAAAAAATATGGAAAAACGAGTAGTAGTGCAGTGGGTAAATGTGCTGTTTTGGTCAATGTATTATATTTATAGTTGCTGCATATTACATTAATATACGATACTATGTAATACTATGTAACGTTTAAACTATTATATATTAAGATAATATGTAGGCCTAATACTAAGTAATGGTAATACGATTACATATTAAGGGCACTGACCTGATTTTGGGTCGCATTTTAAATGGTTCTGCAGTAGCAGTGTGAAATATACTCTACAGAAAAACAGGCGTACACTCAACTCTAAGAAAATCTTTGCGTAAAATAACGATACGCTTGTGTGATTTACGAGATTCATCTCTTTGATAACTTCATTTAAATTACTAATTATATGTATACGTATAAAATTATATCACATGTGAAGATATGTATCGTTTGAAACAATGAAATGGTCGTGGTAAAATGAGTAATAATTGATTTGCAGGGGGAAAAGTAATGTAAATATACTGTCTGAAAAAGTACCAATTTTCACCCCTCAAGGGACGGCCAGTTGTACTCTAGTTGTAGGTAAATGTACCTTTTATTCTAATTTAAGGTACAAGAATTAACTCTGGGGAACATCTTTGTACCACTGGGGTACATTGTTGTTTGTATACCCTAGGGAACAAAACTGTACCAGGGCAGCCCCCTTTCTCTGACGACGTAATCCCGGGGGACAGGAACGTGAAAATGATCTAAAATGAATCCCAACAAATAAAATTATATCAGAGGTTCTTCATATTCAGATAATCGATATCTTGCTGGTTCACACATATATATCACGATTGTGGACCGCGAACGTAAGAATATCATCACAGAAGCATACAAGGTCGGAAAAACGCTGTTTTTTGCCGTTTCGTGGAGCAACATAAAGGAGTGTGTTTGGAACTAAATCTGCATTAAAGATGAAATAACTGTAAGTGTGACGAAACAAGTATTTAATGTTTTGTGACTAATCTAATGTGTTGACGTGTATTTATTTGATTTAACAAAATGTAATTAAACTTGAAATCCAAACAAAGAACAAGAATAACAAATATGAGACTAGAAAAATATCGGATCCATCCCGTAATTGAGTTTATTTTGCGTGTATGTGCCTTGATTAATGAATTTGCTTTTCTTTTTTCATATTAAAAGAAACTTATCGACACATTGAAAGCCATACATTTAGCCCAGCTTTTAACTTTTAAAAGTGATTTCTGACTATGAACCCTTAACTATACTTCTTAATGTATAAAAACATTTAAGTGCAAAAATAAAAACTAATACAGAACAGGCCTGTTTAAAATTAGGGTAATAGTGTGATGGGTTAATTCAACCTGGCAAGCTACGTCTCCGTGGATTTAGGGGTCAGCAATATGGAACGCCACAGTCATCATACGGAGTATTGAAAACGATGAGTGCATGATAACGTCATAGTTGAATTTCAACATAATTTCATATAAAATATATTTGTTCTAAATGAGGCTTTAACATATTGTTTTGACGGCATTCTCGCAAATCGCTCACACTGGAAGTTGAAACATTTCTGTACGATTATTAATATCGGTTCTGAATGTTGAGTACTTTCTATAATAATGTCATGGATTTTGCCCAGACTGCTTTCCTGTAACGAGCTGCATATTATAACAATGCATTGTTTATAGTTCAGGTAACTTAACAGACCTTTCTACATTCGGAACCCAAAAACAACCGTAATTTATCATAAGAAATACACCATTACGATATATTTGTAAATGCAATTTAAAGATACCACACATCATTTTACATTATTTACCTTTTTAAGCAGGTAGATGGAAAAAGAATTTAAAAAAACCAACCATTGTAGTACAGTAACTTGTACACAGCAGATGAGCTGGAGCTGCGCACTGGGTATTTTTCTCAGTAAATCCATTGGACGGTAAACCACCCGCGAAAGATGAAAGAAAACGAAACCAAGTGAGAACCGAATCATACAACAGTCATAACTCGTCTACGGACTTGTGTCCTGGTGCGACTAGTGGTTTAATGGAATACATAGAATAGAGAGTAAACAGGTCTTCATTTATTTGCAGCGTCTGCACAGGTATGCACTGGACACTATACGTAGCACACTGTCTGCACCATGCGTGTGAGGAAAATTAAGTGTGACGGAATTTTGTGCATCTGGGGGAGCATAAAAATGGAAGAAATGAACATAGTCTCTGTCTCATAAACATCACAATCATTTCTTACTCGCTAAGTATCTCCTTTTTCTCACTCCTCGTTCATCTGCTCATTCTATGCCTCCCTTCTCCCCCACCCCCACCTTTCTTTCTTTTTTTCTCTCTTTTCATCGCTAACACTTTGATGCAAGGAAGTTCTATGTATGCAGAGAGACCGAGAAAGATGGGGAGAGACGCACTATTTCTCTCGTGCACACTTCCTTCACCTTCACTTCTCGTGCTGGTCTTCGGTCTCTCGTGCTTCTCTCCATATCTCTCGCTCTGCGAAAACTTCTAGGGGTAAGGCATGAATTTGACTGATGCTAAATGAGATCGATTTAAAGTAATGTTCTGTCTTGAAATAACACTTTTTGTAACTGGGATATAATATTATCCAACTAAATAACACAGATATCTGATGGAAGTCAGCATAACAGTGACATTAACTGTTACGATAATAGAAAAAACATGCTCGGTCTTGCTGTTACAAGTAGGTTTAAAAAAAAAAATGTAGGCCTTATTAGGATATAACCGTTATACTGACGCCGGTCATTATTTTCTCAACAATTTCTAATAAATGCATCTCTGCATTGTTGCGTTTATTTAGCCATAAGTTGATAGAATACATTAGATTTGCATACTTGAACTAGTTTATGATTTTTAAAACCTCACCGGTGAGATTCATCCCTGCGTATTTGGTAACCTTGTACTTTTAATTACTCTTTCAGTGACGATGGTGAAGCTGACAATTATTGCCGTGTTACTGCTTGGTAAGTTTGTTTTTGGTTCAATAAACAGCAGTCAGTTTGTTGTATCTGAATATAAGCAAACACGTGGCGCCTTTTTCAATATAAACCGAACAACAGGAATGTATTTGGCCTGTTATCCTGCAGAAGTAAAACTGGGAAACTTCTTGATTTCACACTTCAACGTGCATCAAAAAAGTATGATGAACGTATTATTTATGGTACGGTGCAAAAGTCGCAGGCCATCAAACATTTATTTTAAAATATTTTCAGAATGTAGTTCAGTGCATAAATCCAAAGAAGCATTTAATCTGTTCTCCAAAAAGTTATATCTTCATATCTTGTTGGATGGCAAGATGAACAGTGCCCAAACCTCTACTCAGGGGCACCAAAAACCATGTCTTCATTGAATTTCATCATCAGCTCAATTAATTAACTTAGCAAGTGTGGCAAGATGGTGAGGTGATGGCGGGGCAAAATAATCGCATGCTAATTGGTGAGTCAAGAATTACATGCTTAGGTGTATTAGATTGTTACTGCAAGCAATGCAATGACTTTTAGGTAGGTATTGAAAAACTTCAGCCATAATTCGGCAGATATGAAATTCATAGTTTCACACCAGAATAAGAATTTAAAAAACAAGCGTCATTTAAAAAAATTAGCATATTTATTAATATTAGTATTGTCTATGCGGCAATAACGCATTATGTTTTTGTGGTTAGGTACGAATGTAATTTCTGTCGAACGATGCAGGGTAGACATTGCACGCTAGCTGTATGTTTGAGCAGTTAGGCCCATTTCTCCAGCTGTGGAGTGATTTTGGGTTACAGCAGCAATGTGACGGCCTTCTTATGTAATCTTGTTGTTGTTCGTGCTGAACTTGCATTTAGGTAATTATAACTGACCACCAATCTCGATATTTGTTAATTGAGATATTAGATGCGCTTAGCAAATTTATAAATGAGAGTATATTTGTTGTTAAAATAACAGCGCAAGTGCAATTATGATTGTTCAGCTTCTTGAAAACTTGACACTTTCAGCAGCAGTAATTTCATTTTATTTGTAGAGTTTTTGCTATTGTGTCAGATATATATAATAGAACCAAACGAAGTAAAATTAATGAACTTTTTAAAATTTTGTTTGCATTTGCATGTAACACTCTTCAGTTGCTTAGAGGTAACATGCAGATATTGCCATAAAAGCCTAGTCAATGATAATTCAATATAAGCCAGCAGGAATGGGGGATCTGCAGGAACATGACTGAAGTTATATGGCCTGCAGTGTTTTCGAGATGCTGTTCTGGTTGTCGTTTGGTCGCTGCAGTTCAGTGGCTTGTACTACGAAGTGGGGTTACTGGCTTATCGGGGTAACTTGTCAGATTTAAGGTAGTCTGGCCAAAATTTATGTGAACGAATATGAAGTCCATTTAAACTGTGGTACCTTAAGTCTGACAAATTACTTGGATAAACCAGTAACCCCGCTTCATAGTACGGGCCACTGGTCACTTCATGCATCTTACTTGAAGCAGATATATAAAAGTTAGCCCTGTCTTAAAAGGAAAAGAGTAAAAGTAAAACTTTTAATTGCTGCTACTGCTGTTATGATCAGTATTACTTTTACTGTAATGATATAGATGCAGTTACAGAAATTGATCAAACACCAACATAATAAAAAAAAAATAATAATAATAATAATAATAATCTCGCACAGTGATGTCACTTCTCCAGAGTGGCACATTTGAATTCAATCCCAGCTTTGTGCATTTTTGTACTTCCTGTGTTCTCCCCGTGTTCAGCCCATGTTCACCCCATGTTCTCCCCGTGTTCAGCCCATGTTCTCCCCGTGTCCAGCCCATGTTCACCCCGTGTTCAGCCCATGTTCTCCCTGTGTCCTCCCCGTGTTCAGCCCATGTTCACCCCGTGTCATCCCCATGTTCAGCCCATGTTCACCCCATGTTCTGCTTGTGTTCAGCCCATGTTCACCCCGTGTTCTCCCTGTGTTCAGCTCATGTTCCTCCTGCGTTCATCCCGTGTTCTCCTTGTGTTCATCCCTTGTTCAGCCCATGTTCACCCCATGTTTACGCAGTGTTCTCCCTGCGTTCATCCCGTGTTCACCCTGTGTTCCTCCCTTGTAACTTGGGTTTTCTCATGCAGTTTGAAGACATGCAGTTACAGGATTTGATGTCCCTACGATGGCTGCAGTGCGCGATTGTGCGTGCGTGTGTACTGGTACCCTGTGGTAGGGCCAGAATACTGTCTGAGAAGTGTCCCTGCCTCATGTCCTCTCAAACAGGCTCCAGGAACCTTGTGATCCTACACTGGATAAGTAATTAGTAGATGGATGGAGGGTTATTCATCACATCAGCGACAACAAAAATAAAAATAACTTATTTGTTCTTATTGCAGCTGTGTGCAGTAAATCCCTGTCCACTCATCCTGCCAATATAACGAAAGGCACCTGGAACAATTCTGACACTTCTACCGCTCCGCCATGTTCTACATCTGGGACGGCCTCGACACCATCACCTGCTACTGCTCCTCCACCCGTCCTGGCATTCATCAACGTGAACGCCACAGGGGGCTCCTGCCAAGGGCACCTCCACCTCCAGCACGTATTTAACCTCCACGACATGCTCCCACTCTGCTACAACAGTAAGAAAGAGCTCACGTCCTTCAAGAACGCGTTCTGCGCCTACCTGGGATGTGACGGATTCAAGGAATGGAAACCGTCACAAAACCATAAGGGTTATGAGATCGAGGCAAATGGATTTATACCGAAGGACAACTGTATAACGCTGGAGATTATGTGTAAAGGTAAGCCGGCGTGCATACATTTGTGCATTTTAAACATTTTTGAAAGTTATTTTCAATATAATCTCACCATACCGTCAGCTCTGAACCTAAAGTTCACAGTTTTTGAGCACCATCTATGACAGGAAGGCGTATTTTTGAAGGTGCTCGGTGTCTTTCTGTGGTAGAACTAGAGCGTCTTTTTAAAAGCAGAGGTCTCAGTTCCTTTATTCTGCTCGTCCAGCTTTGCCCAAGAGTAAAGAACTAGCAGGCTACAAGACCGTGACCGGTCTGCTCATCACGGGGATCCTAGTCCTGCTTCTTCTCAGGTTTGGACATAAGAGGTGCACCACCCTTTACAACAAATGTAAGTGGAGAAACACAGAAAATGAAGCTGTCAGTAGTCACGCACACTGGCTCTCCCTGTGCTAAGCTCCCCCCCCTCCCCCCCAGCATCTTTCTTATGCGTGTATGTCTCATAGGAAACATTGCAATGTGTCCTCCTTTGATTGATACAGGTTTTATCAGTCTGACACCAATATGTAACGCCCAGCATTTGATTCTACTCTGGTTGCCTATTTTGCTGCATGTTCCTTTATAGTTAATATGTCTGTAAAAACATATATTTTTTTGTAAATGTTCAGCTTCGCATGGCAATGCCGCAGTCAGGCTTCACCTGGGAACATAATTTGAATCCATTTGGTTTCCTTATTCCTTAAACATCATCATGTTCGCTGCTCACTTGGATCCAGGACTCTCTCCACTGTGACTGTAGGTTTTCTGTACATGGACATAAATGGTGCTTTTTCTGCGCAGTGTTTAAGCGGCGGAATCGGGAGTGGATTGGACCCACGCAGAGTCAGAGTGGTAAGTGGTCTGCATTATTTTTCTTTTGAAATAGACTTTTACACAAAGCGGCGTTCACGTTGTATTTTATCATCTCAAAATGTTTTATCAGTAACTGTAGGAAAGGGTCAGCCGCTGGTTTTATTTGCACTGGAACCTAAACCACTAGTCAGTCTATTGCCTGGACCGTCACGTAGGTTAATAAACATGTTTTGTACAGGAACCACCGAAGCTGTATTTTTCTGTATGACATCTGCCTGCGTGTTGTGTCAGTCTCATTTTATAGAGCACAGGCTGGAATGCCTTCCAGCAACTCAGCGAGATACTCGTACCCCGGTGAGTGCATGGAATATATGCCAGTACGCCCGTAAACCAACGTCCTTCAAACAGCTATAGAACGGCTAAAAGTGTACCAGTCACGGCTCGTACCTTTTAAAATTTAAAGCATTTTCGTGACATATTTTCATTTTGTTGGGAAGTTTATGAGGTGGATTTTACAGCATTTGAATGTGGCTCCACCTTTGTGAGAAAAGTTTACATAGTTATATACATTTATACGACATGTGTAGCTGATGAATGACACACTTTAGATTTGTATTAAGTCCACTGTTGTGTTTTAATTGATATAACTGAATTCAAGTAATTTGACTACAAAGATGACAACAGGGTTTGGATGTCTGTCTTGGCTTTCATCTTCACTTACTCACGTGTCAAACGTGATGATGAGGTCACCTGTTACCAGCACTAACTGTTCAGAACTGGATATTAGACTGAACTTTGTAACTCTGGATGTAGTGGCGATGACTGCATTTGCTATCCTACAGCACTGGAGAGACTGTCTGTACAACCCGGCAGAGAGCCTTCCTCAAACCGAAACAGCGACTGTGATTCATATAACTAAGTCATCGACATGACCTTTTATATCAACGCCGCCATCATGAAACACCAGTGTTTTCTTCCAAGTGCCTAGTAACAAGAACTTTTCGTCAAAAAACAAAGGTCCTGGAACGAAAGTAAATGCTTTCCAGATAAACGTCTGGTTTGCGTTCAGGTTGGCGAGCATCCTGAATGAGCACCAACTGTGTTGACATTAACGTGGCATCGACTTGTCAGTCTGAGGTGAGATGATTCGTATACTATATATGTAAATACAATTTAGGTTCTGCTCTTTATGTTAATGGGACTGCACCTTAATTTTTCACTTCTGGTATAATACCATAGTATATACATAAATAGTTGGGACATTCCCCATCACAGTTTTTAAAAGTCTGAGGTCTGAGTTTCATTCTTATATTAAAAGAAAGTTTTATTTGTTGTAGATATTTAATAAAATTTCCCATTTAAGCTTGTTTTAGTAAATACTGTAAAAAATATACATGCATTTTTGTTTTGTAATGTTACATTTTAGACAGGTTTTTCACTTGTGCATTTTTTCAAAAGCTGGCTTTCTTTGTGCGTGACATTAATATGTTTGTTATTTTATTGATTGATGTCGGTAAGCACGGGTTTTAAAGTTGCCTTATCTAATTTTTTTTTTACCAAAACTACAAAACATTGAGTGCATTTTCAACAAAATGTAAGCATGAGGAAAAGAAAAGATTTGGGAAGGTAGAGGAAGCAGAGAATAAGAACGTTGATCTATTTTTGAAACAGAAATTGGGTTTCCTGTGTTGTTTTTATTCATTTCCTGTTTCTGTGTTATTTTTGTCATTTCATGCCTGGATCCCCTGTATTTTTGTAGTTCATTCATGCATCCCAGTGCTTCTCCTTTTCATTTTAAATTGACATTTCTCTCCAGTCAGTTACTATGCGTAACATTCTAGATATATCTGTAAAACTAAGTGGAAAACCAGGCAGCCCCCAATAATGTTTTAAATGATAAAGCTATGTATATTTTTTTAACTGTGTATATTTTTTACACTATATTACAGACTGTCCATGCAGATTTGCTTTAAACTGTTGGTGATTTGCAAGTTGATTATTTATTAAATGTATTAGGGTGGAAAAAAAAGTGATATT
Organism: Stomatorhinus ivindoensis; assembly: GCA_019775895.2. Taxonomy (NCBI): domain Eukaryota; kingdom Metazoa; phylum Chordata; class Actinopteri; order Osteoglossiformes; family Mormyridae; genus Stomatorhinus; species Stomatorhinus ivindoensis. The sequence continues at coordinate 2,006,321 of JABFEB020000016.1, forward strand.
TTATCTGACGAACTGTATCTGATGGAAAAAACATTTGATTGATAATCTTGATTGATATCAACTTGTATTGTAATTAAATAGATAAAAGACATATGAACAAAAAAAACATATGACAAACGGGTATAAAAATGAATGGATGGAATTTATATTCTGTACTTGACAATGTATTATAAAATTGTACACATGAATTTTTAAAAATAAAAATTATAAAATACACAGTCTGTGACATTAAAGCTGGCTTCAATGCATAAGAAACTTGTAATGTACATATATTTACACACAATAAGAAACAAAAATATATCCGTTCACTTTATGTCCACCAATCATCTAATGTTGGACAGGACGCAGGGCATGTTTAAATCCATATACACTGAACTGGCAACAAGGTATAGAAAATTAATGAATGAATGGGTGTGATTTTTATTTATACGAGGAGGGTAATGGCAGAGAAAGTTTACAGAAAGGATTTCCGGAGGCAAAAGTGAGTCTTCGCTATAGTACTAGGCAGGGGCACCAAATAAAGAGGCCATTTCACGGTTAGTTTATTCTATTCTGCCACTTCACACGGTATTTTCCGCAATGCAACATTTCCAAATATTTTCAAACGATAAAAATTTACATACATCGCCAATGTGTCGCAACTGTATTACATGGCAATAAGACCAAAACAACTTATTCAAATCGCTAATTTCACCTTGATTTGAATGAACAACAGTTCACAGGCCTAAGTCACAGTTCAAGGTTACAGAAATGAATCTCGAGTTCGACTTTAATTCATTTTTGCGGTACACCCCTCAAACGTTTTTGGTAATTACCATGCTTGCGGAAATCCTGAAAACTTCAATGCATGCTCCGTCAGTTACGGTTAAAACAAATTTATTCATAGATGAGAATAAGAATGTTTCCGATACACATGTACCCTATAACATAATTGAATGCAATATTTTAAACCTACATTAAATACTTTCAAACTTAAAACAACTTATATAACTGTATGCAGTTTACAGTATTAAATTTAGTTTCTTAATTTGAAATGCAGACTAGGTATTCAAAGCACTTAAGTAAAGTTAAATGTGCAGAAAATTATCCTTACTGGGAATTCAGCGAGGCCGCACATACACACATACGGGGTCAGACTCAAAATACAGATTACGAAAACATTCATTTTGTGCTAAGAAGCACGTTTTAATTTTAATGCGAATATGTTTTAGTTTTGCTTCGTTTCCTTTATGATAAAGTGCATATGCACCCGAATGCTGATGTTTTCTCCGTTTTACGGTTTCATCAAATTCTAAAAGTACAAATACAGAAGCTTTAGCATACCTTGAACTGAAACAATCAGCATTTAGTCTTGCCAACTGGTGTGCTCATATATTGTTTGCAACTGATTAATATTTCATTTTTTAAAACACGCGAAAAGCTTCTGGTAATCTGCAAAAACGAACGCGTCATAGTTTCCGGAGGGAAATATGAATTAGAAACGCCAGGGGGCAGACAATTAATAGATTTCACAGCAAGTTAACAACAACAGCCACACCGAGCGCACTCGGAAAGAGAATGTAAAGTACATTATAGCTGTCATGTTTTTATTTACAGTTAAGTAGGCCCATAACACCAACTTTATGACTAAATATATATTGGTATGTCTCTAGCGTACAAAAATATTATAGTGTGAGTGGATTTCATTGTCAACTGCTAAAGTTTCCTGTTGTTATGGTTTTACGTTCCCTGCTGGGCCATCCAGCCTTGGAAAGAGGTTCCACATGATTCGTGGCACAACCATAAGTGATGATTAGAACAGGAATATTAAACAGATTAAAACGACGAATCTCCTTTTGTGTCAAAGACATGAGAGGGAAGGAAATGCCCAGTTAGTTATCAAGAACATAGACAATAAAATATCACAAGGCAAATAAAAAAGGGGTGCATCAGATGCGTGATGGACTGGCAGAGGCAAAAGAGAGATGCCAGTGAACAAAGCTGACAGGAGATCAACGTTCCTCTGGCTCCCTACACACTTTACATTTTTAAATGAAAAATGTCCAGGGTGGAGAACTTAAAAGTCGTCAAGCCCAGGGTGGTGATGGACACAGTTGCCAGGGCTGGGTGGAGAAACAGGAGTTGGCACACGCAGTGTGTTAAATAGGCAGTTGGCCTGTGTCGATGCCCCCATTGAATGCTGTCCCACCCTACTGGCCATCCTGCCAGGACCGTTTGCTGGCTGTAACACATTTCTGCCCACCATGTGGCTAACATCTCGCCCGTATTCCAAATGTCAACCAACTTTACGCACAGTTTATATTTTGCTTCTAATTCACATTTGGGATCCTTAGCCAACCAATTACATTACTTGGGATTAGCAAGCCGAACATGTGAAAACTTGCATTTCCCAGCTGTGACCGTTGTACATTGCAAGGTAGCCTACATCGGTATTTTTCACTGGAAATTATAGTAGACTGGGGAGGGGCCGAGCTGACACCAGCTGCTGATTGGCAGAGGGTGGTTAGCTCCATGCCCTTCCCCTGTTTTAAAG
>JABFEB020000016.1:2012158-2023915 GCA_019775895.2 Stomatorhinus ivindoensis
TAGTCAACAACATGAGATCCAATGAGACAAGTGCGTATACATTCATACATACACACACACACAAATATATAGAATTTATTAGAAGTACCATTAAATTCCCTGGTGGTCTAGTGGTTAGGATTCGGCGCTCTCACCGCCGCGGCCCGGGTTCGATTCCCGGTCAGGGAAGAACGTTTTCGATATTAACAAGACTACGAAATGTCCTTCAGTATGTTATACGAACTATATCCTAGCAACTTACTCAAAAGAATTTAATTTCTTTTTGTCCATGCCTCAAAATGACCATGAATTATATGCTTAATCATACCATATTTATGAAAATTCAACTACATAACCTACAGGAATAATATGACTTTTACATCTTTTCGATCAAGTCAACTTCCTTAAATTAGTTACTACACTGAAATTAAATATAAAACACTAAAGTGTTTCTGAAGATTTGATCTGAACATGCAATCCACACATCCACCACCATAGTTTGAAAACCACAAGAATAAGATGCTTTAAGATTATGTAAGAATATTACGTCATACAGATTTTATTTTAGTATTATTGTTCATCAGTCTGAAACCATGGTTCACATACATGCTACAATTGTCCTTTACTGAAGTCCAGCAATACTTGTAATGAAATTAAAGGAAGCATCATACGTTTTTTTTTTTTATTCACCCTGAAATGTTCAGCATTTTAAAATCCATTAAAGTAGATAATTACACACAACAGGTTCAACCTGTCATGTCAAACAGTAAGTTTATTATGACTGCAACTTCAATGTACAAGTTATGTATCTGGGTGCAGATCCTGTGACAGTAAATCTTGACTGACATGTAACTGTTGGGGAAATGCTATTTTGCCTTCATTATGGATACGCAGGTGTCTTTTCAGGCTGTCTTGTAGAGTGAACTTTTTCCCACATTGTACACAAATATATGGTTTCTGACCAGTGTGAACACTTAGGTGTCTTTTGAGGACATGCAGCTGAGTAAAACTCTTCTCGCACTGCGTGCAGCTGAACGGCTTCTCTCCGGTGTGAATCAGCTGATGTATTTTAAGATGGCTACCCTGAGTGAAGCGTTTCCCGCAGTACATGCATATGTACGGCTTCTCTCCAGTGTGGATTCGTTTATGTCTTCTTAGGCTGTCCTGCAGTGAGAAACTTTTGCCACAGTGACTGCAAGTGTAGGGTCTATGACCGGTATGGACAGTCAGATGTCTTTTGAGTACATGGACATGAGTGAAGCTCTTCCCGCACTGAGTGCAACTAAATGGTTTTTCACCTGTATGAATGAGCTGATGAATCTTAAGGTGACCTCGCTGTGTAAAACTCTTCCCACAGTGTGTACAATTAAAACGCCTTTCTGTATCAGACCTTTGGTCCATCCGAAAACTTTTCAGTGAGGAAAAGTCATTTTGCAGCAAGAATTCTTTTTCATGTACCACACCTAAACTTAGCTGTCTCCTGCTGTGGTCACCTAATAGTTCATGGTTTTTCTCTGCATACATTTGTTGCTGCACTTCCAGAAGGTTTTTGAAACTTCTATTACTTTCTAGCTGCATTCCTTTGCTCTCTTTGTCTTCACTGCACCAGACAGGATATAACTCAACTACCTCCATTCTTGCCTCATCACTGCATATAGGCATCTCAAGTTCATCCTTAATCTTAGCAAGTTCTAGATTGCCAACTTCAGATTTTGTGTCCGTCATACCTAAGCTGACTGGAATTGTACCGGTCTCAGTAGTACGGGGCCCCAGTAGAGCTGACTGAGCTGCTGAATCATTCTCTATTGTGTCAGAGTAACCCGATTCACCAGTTTCTTTTGCCTGATGTACCAACTGTCGTGGACTTCCTCTCTCGTGCATTAGATATTGCGGAAAGAGATGATTCAGGGTACTGTGCTCAGATGTAGGTTGACTGAGTCTTTGGGCTGAGCAAGAGAACTCCTCCTCTGACTTGCAGACTCCTGCAAGTTTACTGAGTTTTTTCCCTACTAATTGGAATGAGTGCTGGTCTGTGATTTGCTTGAAACCTGTTGCAGGTGTAACAGGTGCTTCACAGTTCTCCTGGCTGCGCAGCCTTTCTGTGTGGAGCACTCGTTTATCATTGCAGAAATCCTGCGATTCCAATGAGCCTTTAGCAAAACAGAAAAAAACATCATATTACTATGACAAGTAGTGGTGTATCAGTTCTGAGACCGAGACCAAAACCACAATACAAATGTTCCCGATCTCCTATCATGGTTCCGGAAGATTCAATACTGATAAAACTGGTTAGTACAGATCAAAACTGAAATATCTGTTCCTTCAATCTGAATGTTTTCATTTTGAGAATCGATTCAAATGTTAAAACATTGGTTTTTATCCCCCTGCATTTTAACAATTTTAATTACTTATGAGGAGCAGGATATGAATGTCTTGGGTTCTTAACAACTTCCTGAAGCATCTTCTGTGCTGAATTTGGTGAGGCAACCTGACCTTTTTCTATCCAAAAAAGAAAGACCAAACCAGGTTGAAGTAAGATGATATAAATAGTTATATAATCAAAACTAAACAAATGACGACTTTCTGTACTATGCTTTTGGTCTCCTTGACCATGGCTTGGAACTGGGTCATTAAGGTTTTGTGCAATATACTGCTCCACAGATTCCCACAAAAGAAGCCAAACTGGAGATGCCGGGGATTGAACCCGGGGCCTCATACATGCAAAGCATGCGCTCTACCACTGAGCTACATCCCCTACTGCTCTACAGCGCAGTTGGTCACAGGGATAAGGGGTGATTTCAAGTCTCCTTCCAACAAAAGAAATTTACATTGCTGTTCGTTTTTTGTATTGAATAAAATGTTTGCAAAGTTATGAACACTGCAATTTATTAGTGAACAGACAGAAACACATTACCTTTCTGGCTACTTTTCAGTCTTCTCTGTGAATCAGTGTTCCCCAGGTCCTCCCTAAGTTCTTCATGCTTAATTAAAATAGTTTCAGACCAGCTCCCATCCACGTCTGCATCCTGTAATAGGAAATTTTAATATTATCGGCAAGTTATTGTAGCCAATTCCAGAGCTAGATTCTTAAAATGTATATTTATAAAATGTTCTATTAAAATGTTAAACAAGACACTTGTTTGAATATAAACAAGATGGTCGTGATGGTTGGATTGATCGTTGTGGCTGGTTAGATTGCTTGTTATAGAGTACAATTTCTGCCATTTGAGGTAGAAGTGAAATGAATATGGTTATGAAAATTGCGCTTTAATTCCTGCTTGTCCTAGGACACTGAATTCAAAGTATACTGGCTAATCTTAGATAAACCGACATCCCGGAATAATGTAACACTTTCTTACATTCAGAACCATTTCGTCTCCAACGAAAGCGCTGTTGTGTGAAAAAGTTGTGGAAATTTCAGTGGCCAAACATAGATGTATTCCTGTCGACTTTTAAGGGATATTATTTTGACATGAGTAGGTCTACCAAATAATCGATTATGGCATCCCAATAACGCAACGGCTAAGGACTATAAGTTAGTTTAAATGTAGAGAGTTTGTCTAGGAATTTTATATATAACAACACTTTTAAAACGAACCTTGGTGCAATCAGACTGGTGGTTTTTAACAATGGTCTGTCGTGCTGCTTTCGGTCCCCTTCCACGTCGGGCCGCTTTCAATTCATTTTCCATCCATTGCAATTTCCTTTTCAGAGACGTGTTTTCTTTTTGGTGATAGGATATTTCCAAGCGCAGAAAAGCAGAGCGACTGTCAAAAAGTTTACCGATATCTGTAACCGCTGCTTTAACTAGCACATCCATAATAGAGGCTAATTCGTCGTGAAAAGTAACACAGTTCGTCATTTTGCTGACGTTATTACCTAGTATCACAGTAGCTGTCTCTTACCAATAATTTAAAATCAGTGGTATTTTTTGTCCAGCTCGCGAACTTAGAGTAATCCGCTTATGTGTTATTAGCAATAAGATAGCTAGCTACGAAGCTAACTTGCAAGCTAGGTTCACAAGGCGACTGTTAGCACATTTATTTCCGGACTTATGTACCGTATATACAGGAAAATAAGAGCAATTGCAATACGTGTAATGTTTTCTGATCTAAATAAAATGTGAGTACAGCGTTTTGTATAAAGGGGATGTAGCTCAGTGGTAGAGCGCATGCTTTGCATGTATGAGGCCCCGGGTTCAATCCCCGGCATCTCCAGGCGAGGTCATTTTGTGGGTATTTGTGAGTGATGTGGTTGTTGATTGTTTAAAACCCCATTGAAATGTATTTCAACAATGGGACATTGGAGACCTAACAGAGTGTAAAGGCGATTGCTCAAGGTAGTGTCTTTGCTCTTACAGCAGTTCTGGGGAGCCCAGATTTATGGGGACCCATGGGCTTTTTTTGCTTTACTTCTGGTTTTAATGAGGCTGTTATTCCAGAGTAGAGTCTAAGTTCACATGGTGCTCCAGTTATAAATTAGCAGCTAAACTAAAGGCAACGCATAAGGCTTGATTGCATCTCTCCAAGGAATTTGTTTATGTTATACGTTTGGAAATCATGAAGTTCTTCAGGGTCTAATAAGAGAAAAGTCGGACATGGAACATTCATAACCTGAAGGAAAGGTGTATGCTAAATACTTTATTTGTTTTCTGAAAAGTGATGTAAATTAATATTCTACTAAGATATCTAAATGTATAACAAGAATTCTTTTCTCTTTTCTTTTTTTGGTGTAGCCTCCTGCATCAATGTGTGAAGTAAATTTCCTTACATTATTTTGAATAAGTAAAAAATAGCATTATTAGCATTTCTAGCTTGATAGTAGGTGATGTATTTTTTTATTATAAAATTAAACAGCGTATTTTACTGCACTTTTGATTTGCTGCAGACAAAGTTTTAAGTTTTAAAACCAAAAACATCCTAAAGTAAAACTGAAGAAAGAATTTTGCGGTACTCTCTCATATGCAATGAATAGTGTTAACAATGGAACTCTATGTTACAAAGCACTGAAGAAACTTTGGTTACCAAGGAGATTGTAAGTTCTGTTCTTCAATTCAGTTCTTCGGTTTTGACAGCTGAGGGATTCAGTCATTCTCTAACACATAACCCTTTCATGCTTGCAGTTTCTCTGAGTTTTGGAACTACTAAAAATACAGCTGCCGAGCCCCTAAACCACATGACCTTTGACCCTTCCTTGCCACTACATGCATCCAAGTCAGATCTGTTGTCTAGACAACTTAACTCTTTCTACTTTGAAAGAAAAGCTTTTTAGAAGCATTTAAAGAAAAGTGTTTAAAAATGGCATTAAACAATTACATTGATGCGTTTAAAGTTAATTCAGTGTTTGATGTTTAATTTCTCTTATATTTAAACCTTATAATGTGTATATATTGTTCCTCTGGTTGTTTAATGAGCAGGTTTTAGAATTCGTGCAGTGTTTAAGTATGCTTTTCCTATCATGAGATTCCTAAAAAAACAAACCTGCATGCAACAGCACACATCTGGAAAAGCTGTTTTCTCTCCCCATTTCATTCTGAATATGCAGCAAAAATTTTCAACAGGTGTTAATACAATTATTCCTATTCACCCCATTCCAACAAAACAATCTCTGCAAACTGCTCTCTTCCTTCTCCTTAGGCAGAGTAATAGAAATCAACAGAGAATATCACTTGTGACAAATGCTTATGAGAACATCTGGCAGAATTTTGCAAGTGGTTTGCTAAATAAACCACTTTGCTAAATACATCCACTGTAACTTTACACCTAATGTTTAATATGAAATTAATTAGATTTTACAGTCATGGTATAACATCCTGCTCTGTTTGCTTTTTTGTGATCATTTATCACATTATTTTTTAAGTGCATCTTCATATTAAAACATATTTAACTCTATGTCTAAATCTGAGGATTTAAAGCTCCTGCAACAAAACATACGTCTGCACCCTCCCCTCAAAGCTTTGCATAAGGTTCCAAATCCCTAAATTAATATAACTGATAATATTATACATTTTATAGGATATAAGATTATAAATTTAAATTAATTTTGGTAATTGGTTATTTAACAATAAAGAAATGTGAATTATTCTTCATCTATGTGTTTTATATTTGGATAGAGTAAGTATGTGTGTATGTTTGTGTGTGTGTGTGTGTGAGAGAGAGAGAGAGCGAGAGAGAGAAGATGCAAATCTCCATGCTTCTTCTTATAGCATGAAAGGTGGTACCTTATTTTAGTTCCACAACTGCCCCTCCTCCACCCAACACAGAAGACACCCACCCTGCTAACTGACTGTCCTGTTTCTGAGCAGGGTTAGGGTGGGAATGCCATCTGTAAAGAGACTATTGTGAAGACTTACATGCGCTGGACTGTGGGAGGGCTTTCAAAAAGACCAGATCTTGAAAGGACACATCTGTTCTGACAGAGAGAGGGACGCACTGGATGCAGAAGGTAAGCAAGATTTGCTGGTTTCTCTGTGATGGTCTCTGGACTGTTTTCTTCACATCCGACCACTTTCTTATCTTCTCTGACTCTATCAATATAACTGAAAATGTAATAATGTGTCTGGTATTTATTTATAAAATAACCTTTAATCAGTCAAAAAATATTTCAGTGCATTTCTCTCTATGTATGAATGTTATAAAGTAAACACACTTGGCCTGTTATGGTTTTTCTGGAAGCAAATGATATCCCATGCATTTATAAGTTATCATCATCAGGAAATAGATTTGTTGATTATGCTCATATTTGTTTCTTTTTTTAACTTCTTATGTTTCATTTCCCTCTGTAATTTGCTCCTCCCCTTAGTACTACCCAAGAGAAAAGAGTCTTTAATTTAATTTAATCTAATTTCATCATGTCACAAATCTATCTCATGCCTCCTTCCCTGTCACATTTGTTAATGGAATGACATCCCCTAATTAAATTAAAGCGCGTAATCCCTTTTCTCATTCATCTTTCGTTGTTTACATCCTCTTGTGTTATCCATCTCTCATTCATTTTCTTCCTCTACTTTTCTGCCTTGTAACTTTCTTTGTCATTTTCCAGTAATGATTTTTTATTGCTAGCAAATGCTCCTGTTTTAGATGTTTTATTTGTAATAGTAACATTTTCACAGAATCATTTAAATGTGGTTGAGGGTAGAAATTATTCTATAGGATTCTTAGCAATAATAAATAATCAGACACGCAAATCTGGTTCTCAAGTAACATAAATATTTGACATTTGTAACATTCATTGTTTTCTGGCTCACTATTGACTTCTGTGTTCCAGGAACAAGACACTGATCAAATTGCATCAAAAGAAGACATAAAATTAAAGTGAAGTACTCACATAATATATTGCTAGACATTATAAAAACAGTTATATTGCTAGTAATGACAAGTAATGGATATTTTAACAATGGTGCCTTGTATATGTAAGCTTAAACAAAAAATGTATATCCAAAAATATAGAATTCATAATGTTAACACTGTTACAATGTGACACAATATAAGGTTATACAGTAAGAGATTTTTTTTCAGATAAAGGTTAAATCATGTATACTTATTCCTAAGTTTAAAAGTGACAGAGGTGTCAAGGGTGGTAACTTAAAGTTAATTTATGAAATAAGCTACAGACAACTACATATTACTGAGAAAGAATGAGGGTGATGCTTTGGGGGTTGCGGCTTCTCTGCGTCTGCAAACTAGCGGAGGCTCTTCCTATTTCACCTTTGCACCCGACCATTCGCACTTCGTCGTCCTCTGCTTTTGTCAGCCCTACAGAAGATGAAAGCACAGAACTGGTGGTAAGTAAGATGAAGAGAGAAAGGCACTGAGACATATTACAAGCTTTAATATTTTTGCTCCCAACGTGCAGAGATGTTCCAGAACATGACTATTGCTGAATAAAACTCTACTAGGTTATTAGGTTGTATTACTGATGTCCTTCTCAATTTAAACCAGTTATAAACAGTATCGTCCTGTTGCAAACACATGTAAATGTTCTTCCCTCCTCCCTATTCAGGACTGGCTAACACGGTATGGCTATCTTCCACCCTCCGATCCCTCTACCGGGCAGCTGCAAGCCTGGACAGCCGTCACACAGGCTTTAAGAACTATGCAGAACTTTGCTGGCCTCAATGTAACAGGAGCTGTAGGTAAAACAATAAAATACGACGGAACACAGTCAATTTTTCTACTGCTTCAGTCTACAGCAGACAGTCCTCCAGCCTGCCCTTTAAACTCTGAATTCTCTAACGTATCGTTATGATTGAAACGCATATGCCGTCATTACGATCTTCCACTAGAATTTTGATCTTCTCATGGAATGTCAGTAGGTCAGCTGAAAGGTTGATAGACGCCTGCTTTGTCCTCTTTCTCTTAGATAAGGACACACTAGACTTGATGCGCCAACCGAGATGCTCCCTTCCAGATGAGGATAAGGAGCAGGACCCCCTGCATGCTGGGAGACCCCGGCAGAGACGGGGAGCTACCTGGACATACAGAAACATTAATTGGAGGTTTATTTTCAAGATTTTTCTCCTCTTTTCCTGTCCCCGTTTCTCTCGTCTGTGATTCCCTTGGTGCGTGCACGATTCTCAGATCACTCCTTCATCACCACTAGGTTGCGGTCATATCCCACTCCCTCTGCTCTTTCTCGTGAGACAATTCGCTCCCTGGTGTTCTATGCCCTTAAGGTTTGGGCGGAGCCAATTCCACTGGAAATCCATGAGGTGCGTTCGCAGAATTTTTAAATGTCATTTATGATATAAAAAAATACATGGCCTAATGTCAATGCAATGGCACAGATACAATATGGAAAGAACCCGTCACTTCTTGTTAGAAGTCACCAGCCCGAGGATTTGCGTTTGAAGGGATGAGATCTCTTTAGTAGGTGGTGGAAAACAAAAGGAAGGCATCTACACCCTGTTATTCTCACTGTTATTAAGCTAATTGAAGCAGATGTGCTTAACACTCATCAGCGTAGGAAACGTTCACCTATTAACATAAAATTAATGTAATTTTTCATGGCTGTTTCCGTCTCTGCGTCACCTCCCCGCCCTACTTTCGTTGGCAGGTGGGCAGCCCAGTCGGAGCTGACTTACTGGTGGATTTCCTGCACGGCACACATGGAGATGGCTTTCCCTTCGATGGGCCGGGGGGGTCTGTCGGCCATGCTTTCTTTCCATCTGATCCTGACAGAGCTGGTGCAGTTCACTTGGACTCACAGGAAGACTGGGCTTTCAGGCAACCTCGTGAGGGCCTGACCTTTAACCTTTTTATAATAGCCAAAATGTGGATGTCGAGCTTCATAAAATGTACCATGAATTAATTTACTCTCTCTCTCTCTCTCTCTCTCTCTCTCTCTCACCCTCTGTTTCTTTCAGCCTCTGAGGGTATTGATCTCTTCACAGTGCTGGTGCATGAGTTTGGTCATGCCTTAGGGTTGGCCCACTCCTCCTCGAAGCGGTCTGTCATGAGACCTTACTACCACGGCTCACTGGGGGATCCTCTGGATTTCACCCTGAGCTCCCTGGACAGGGAGCAGATCACTAAACTATATGGTATGAATAGGAACATTTTATGTCTACCTTAGTAAACAATTTTTTTTTTCATAGCAGTAAATTGCATCCAACTGCTGAAGTTTGTGAAATAACATTGTTTTGCTGTAACTGTGTAGGAATCCTAAAAGTTACTCAATTTTTACATCAATATCTGACATCATCTATTGTTTTAGGTTCAATGAAAATGAATTCCTTTTAATAGCCATAACCACTTTTGTTGAACTTGCAGTGAAGTTGTGCATATCACTGTATTAGTTCATTGTATTATTTGGGGTTTCTGCTTGTTTATCAGTGAATCAATGTGTAAGTAAGTAATAATAATAATAATAATAATAATAATAATAATAATAATAATAAATAAGTATTAAATAAAATTAAAAAGTAGGTATATAAAAAGGCAATATATATATATATATATATGTATATATATATATATATTGATGCCTTTTTTAATTTATTGTGACTGTGATTTAAAAACATGACAGACAGTTGCATCTTTATATTGTGCTGCGTGTTGTGATTGCTCTGATATCTCTGTATCTCAGGTAACCGAGATAATAATCTGGCCATAGATTCTACTGATTCAGCCTTACAGCCTCACTTCAGACGCAGAGAACAATATATTACTGAACAAAAAAGGTACCAAAATTATAAATGCCCACTGTCCCAAGGCTGAATGCTGTACTGTATCGCTGCAGCACTGAAAATGATTAAATTCTTTCCTTCAATATAGAAATACTGTTGATCGCTGTGCAACCAGCTTCGATGCAGTGGCCAAAATTAGAGGGGAGACATTTTTTTTTAAAGGTGAGTTAGTAGTGAATGAAAGATTGTTGTGCTTTATTAGAGAATGTAACGAGTCAGATAGCAACCAATTTGAAATCACATTTTTGGAATTGAAATAAAGTTTCGTTGCAAGGACACATTGTATTGTTTCTATTTCTCAGTTCCTATAGTCACACTGGAATGCACTGGACAGTTATATATAATATTCCAAAATGCAGTGAACATACGTGTGTCGCAGCACTGTCTTCCCTATTGCCACGATTGTTCGATTGCCATCAGCAATTTTATTTTTATGTTTTATGAATGCTCTTGGTGTTGCACTTTGTTAAGTTGTCTTATTAGATTATTGCTATGTTCGATAGGTGTTGTATCTTGCGGGGTGATTGAGAATATTTCTTTTCAAATTGGCAGTGACCATATCTGAAAGGATATTCCACCAACTGTCTCTCCGATAGGTCTCAGTATGTGGAGGGTCAGCCGAGGAGGGCTGGTGTCCGGGAAACCCGCTGGCCTTCGGCAAATGTGGAGGGGTCTTCCTCCCAGCCTAGCCTCTCTCCAGGCAGTCTTAGAAAGACAGTCAGACCACGGAATTGTCTTCATTAGTGGTTAAGTCTCTTTCTCACTTTAGCACGACATTGAATTCATTCAAATTTTGTGTTTACTTTTTGTTGGTCAAATAAAACATATCTGTAGCTAAAAATTAACCAGATAATAAGCACAAAACTGTCTCGTTATTTCTCCGTTGCATTGTTCGCTAATAGTAGAGTAGCACGTTTGGTCGACCATTTTCAGAGGTGCAAAGTTCAGGTTCAAAAAGTGCAAATCCAGACCAAAATTTTGCTCCAACCAACCAGTTGCGTACCCTGTGAATATGACTCTTTGTGCTCAAGAAGCTGGTTTAAACAAAATTTGTTCTGGATTTTTACTTCCTGAACCTGAATTTTCCAACTCTGATAATTTCTTTTATCTCCTTCTAGGCCCTCAGTATTGGTTGTTTAAGGATCTCTCCCTTCAAGAAGGGTACCCTCGGCCTCTGTCTGATTTAGGTGCTGGAGGACAGGGGGTTGAGCAAGGGCTGGTATGGGACATGGAAAAGGGTGCAGTTTGGGGGAACAGAGAAGCAGAAAACAATAGAGAAGAAAACGGAGACATCTGGAAAGAACTCCTAAGAAAAGGTGTGAATGGAATCACCACAGGTGAAGATGGTAAGATCTTTATATACAGACCTCTGGGAGAAGTCTTGGGCAGTCGGCAGTCACGGAGAATGATGTGTAAATGAGGCCAGTATGTTGGTGTAAAGCTATGATATTATGTATGTGCTTCATCTTGGCCATTTTGAAACTTCTCCTAAAGTCACCCCAGTATTTGCATCAACCATCCATCCATCCATTTTCTATACCCGCTTATCCTACTGGGTCGCGGGGGGTCCGGAGCCTACCCGGAAGCAATGG
>JABFEB020000016.1:2034181-2045637 GCA_019775895.2 Stomatorhinus ivindoensis
AGTAGGTGATTGAGATGATGATGCAGAATGTGTTTGAATTATGGTTCCAGGAGATGTTCCAGCTGAGGCAGATATGGCCCATGTTGCAATTGATCCAGCTGCTGTAGTAGTTGAAATGGACTCTGATAAAGTGGTAACCCTTTCAGACTCCCTAGTGACTGTAGCTAGTGAGCCCAAAGAGATTGATGTTGCAGACTGATTAGGCAATGAAGATACCGATACAGTGCCTGTTGGCATATGGTTTGCAGTTGATGTTCCAGCTGGAGCAGATGTCATTGATGTTGCAGTTGCTGCAGTGTTAGAAGGAGATGTTGAGCCAGAGACAATCACTATGGATTCAGGGGCCAGTGTTGTAGCAGATCCTGTTGGTCGTGGTGATGCAGTTTGGCTCGGGGATGAAGGTGGTGATGCAGAGCCTGTCGGAATAAGGCTTTCAGATTCACTTCTCCGTGGGGAGGAAGCGGCTGAAAAGTGTTCTGATGCATCCTGGCTAAGTAATGAAGATACTGACTCAGTGCCTATTGGCATAATGATTGTAAGAGATGAACTTCCTGATTCAGTTTGTCTTGGGGTTATATATGATGCAGATACTGGTGGGATTATGTTTGCAGTACTTAGTGGTGCAGATATTGTTGGTGTAGCTGATGCAGTTGTTGCAGATTCAGACAGATACTTGGAGATGCTTGAAGGGATTATGGATTCTCTTGTCAGTGATTGAGCTGAGGTGGATGAGCTTTCTCCTTTTAGTAGATTGATGTGCCAGGAAATCCAAGCTATAGTAAACAAAATAGCAAAGAATATAATTAATCCCACTTTTATGTTTAAGTTTTTTTTGATGTACAATGGTTGATCAGAGGAAGGGTATCATCTTAGCAATTTTCATGTTTCCTTAAGGCATGCCAGTATTTTCTTTCACTATCTGGTATACACTTTTTTGATATCTAGCACTAGAAGTCCTGATGGCTGGTGATGAAATAAAAATACATGGAATGGGTGGAGTACTCCTGATGATGGATACAAGAACCATTAACTGAAATTACCTTATTGCATTTCTTGTTTTGCACAGTACTGCACAGACACACACACACACATATGTAATCTCCTAAGACCCTACCCATTAATTTATATTCATTGTACTGGACATTTTATTTTTGCATCTATCTTTTCACTGATGTGAGGAAACATATTTATTCCTGTTGTTCACTAAAGAGGACATGCTGTGAAATTAAAAAAATTAATAAATTTGAAAAAATCTAAACTGTAAGATGTTTTATTTCCCCCAAAGACAAATAACCTAGAATTGAAGGACACTTTTTTCCTTCTGTCTCAGGAGGATATGTATATGTTTGTGTGTGTTTCTGTGTTAGTCAACAAATACATACCTATTGTGAAAAACATGGCTGCTGTTTTCTGTGTCATCACTCCAAGGAACTCTGAGGGAAATACTCTGAAATCACAGAATTGCCAATAAAAGAGTAATTAATGCATCCTTCCCCTTTGTACCTAACTATGTATGAGTAATAAATGCTTTAATTATTTGTTAGAGAATATTCACAAGCTTGATTATTAGTGCTAGCTGTTTCCTGCATCCCTTGCATCCTTGAAATATTATACATTGTTGCATGTGACATCATCCTTAAGATGTTTTTTCAATTCAGAACTATGTTCTGGCCGCTGCACTACTTTGTTTTCTGGTAGGAAGATGTATTCCAAGACTAATGGTAGAACTTGTATAGATGTAACTATCAATAAAAAGTTTTCCATACTTTCCATGCAAGAAGGTAAAAATGGGGCACTCAATACCTTCAATGCCCTTTCAGAAGTTCATATTAAATAGTTAAATAGTTTTTTCAATTAGTTAAACAGTTTTTTCAATTAAAATTAGTAAAAAATAGGTTCAGCAGAAGTAGTGTGCACTCATAACACTAAGGCGCAACTGCATGTACTTGGGCTCCTGCAAGAGTCAGACAATCGGAGAATGAATTGCTACTACTTTTTGTACATTATACAATGTCCATGTTCCTTGACTTTGTGAAAGGCCAGGGGCTGTGGGTTGCTGGATCCTGGTTCCAACACACTGAGTCGCATTGTTACTTGGTACTTCGGTGCTGGTGGTGCGGAGAAGGAGATCGATCACATTCTTGTGGGCAGACACTGGAGGGTCCTGCAGAACTGCAGGGTCTACAGAAGTACCCAGTTTGTGAATTCTGACCACTGACTTATTGTTGCTACTCTGAAGATTCAGCTTAGATCCAGTACGCTACCACCTACTAGAGAAATGAGGCTGGACTTATGATTCCAAGATCAAGCTGTTTCTGATGAGTTTGCAGACAGTTTGTGTGATGAACTTGCAGACGTGAGTGCTACTGCTGACTCTAATGTGATGTGGGAGACCTTCTGTGATAAGACCCTGAAGGTTGCCATGGGTTGTGTTGGTGATGCCAGTGTTCCCAGAAGGAGGTGTTTCACCTCACAGGGCACCCTGGATATTATTGAAAGGAGTCACGGCATACGACTAGGAACTGAGAAAGTTGGCTGTGAGGGTCTGAGGGCAGATAAGGAGGCATTTGTTAGACAAATTTGTGAGCAGGTGAAACACCATCTATGATCTAGTGACCCACGTCCTGCTTATAGAGGAATCTAAGCATTACGTACATCTGAATATGTTCCTCGCAGACATACAGTAAGGATGGGTGCTGGGATGGTTTTTATGAACTTTAAGCAGTTGTTTAAAGCTGACTGTCCGGCTAGGATTATGGACATCTCTCATCCTCCAGTCAGCTGTGAACTACCCAATCTCACTTAGATTGCATGGGTGGTGAATCAGCTGGGGGCAGGGAAGGCCACAGGGATCTGTAGTATCCTTCTCCAGGCTGGTGGTAAGGCCGTCTTCCTGTCACTGGAGGCAATCTTTGCTTCCATTTGGGAGTCAGGCATCATCCCAACTAACTGGAAAACAGGACTTGTAGTCCCTATCTGGAAAGGGAAGGATGATTGCCTGGGTTGCGGCAACTACAGGGGGATAACACTGCTTTCAGTGCTGGGTAAGGTCCTTGCTAGGGTCATCCTTAACAGGATATGTGATCACTTGCTATCAGCGACTGAGCAGTCTGATTTTATGCCTAAGAAGTCTACCATTGACTGTATCCTTGCACAAGGTTCTCATCGAGTGCAAGCACGACTATTGGCAGAGGTTCTTTGCAGCTTTTGCCGATTTTCGTAAAGCGCTTGAATCAGTTGATTGAGTTACTCTGTGGGACGTCCCCCAGAAGTTGCTAGGATCCCCCAGAAGTTGCTGGACATAATGGCCGGCCTATACACTGGTACAATGAGTGCTGCATAGAGTGGAGGGAGAACCTCTGCGTTCTTCCCAGTTGATTCTGGGGTTTTCCAGTGGTGTGTTCTTGCTCCTACTCCGTTCAATGCTTGTATGGACTGGGTGTTGGGCAGGGTTGTGGGGTCCAGCAGCTATGGGGCATCCGTTAGTGAAGAAAGGTTTACTAATCTTGACTTAGCCAAAGATGCCGTGATCTTAGCGGAGTCAATGGAAGCTCTGATTGGGGCTCTCGAGAGTCTGAGCAAGGAGTCTGAATGTCTGGGGTGTGCTATGGGTGTACTGAATGAAGACCAAAATCCAGGCATTTAATGACTTCTTATGCACAGTCATCCCCTATCGGCAGCCCTGCGCTTAGTGAAAAATGAAGTCAGACATTTACCGAAGTGATAAATGTTCAGTTTTACTTAGTATTAGAAAAACTGTATTGCTATAATAAGCTGGCATCTTTATGTGTAGAGCAAGCCTATTACTCTTTTACTCTATTATTACTCTAGCGATTGCCTTTCTACATAGTTAACATGCACACTGCAGATCCAGGTAATTCTCCAAATTGAAAAGTGTAAATAAATATATTTCTCCACCTTAGTGAAACCGCTGGCACTGGAAAGATGCAGCTAGGTAATAAATGACTGCTGAACTGCTAACTGACTTTACAGTTCTCGCACATTTTGGTTGTGTATGGCTTTTTTAGCAGGGAACGAGGTCTCGCAGCTTATGTGCATTGTTTTGAAATGCCGCTCCAAATTGCCCATCTTCAGTAAACCCACGCTCGCATTATATATGACATGGATTTCGAATTTGAATAAACAAAAAAATATTTTTTCCCCTCTTCCCATGCACTCGAAGTTATACGTTTGTGGTGTTCTGGCTTTTGACATGTTTGCGTGCTAAATGTTTACAGTACACGATTAGTTGTAGCCGCGCGCAAGTGCACGGAGGCTTACGACGCACTTCGCGATGGATTGAGAAATACTGCGCCATGGACTGGACCCCTGCTGTAGAGTATTTTATGGGTATTCGGATACATATACACACACATTTATTAATAATTTGCCATGCATCACCGCTTAATCCGGAGCCTATCCAGGGAACAAGGGACGCAGGTGGAAACCAACCATAGGCAATCACCAACGCACCGCAGGGCGGGCGCGCGCACACACTTACACTCGCCAATCAACCCGTCCTGCACGCTTTGGGCCCGTAGGAGGAATACGGGGCCCCCGGTGGAATCCCACGTGAACGCAGGGAAAGCGTGCGAAGAAAAGGACGCGGGACCGAACCCAGCACCACTGCGCCACCGCTATTTTTTCCGTCGCGTTCCTATTATTATAATGCAAGGAGCAGTTCTTCTTGTAAGGATATAATTGTTGGTATAATTATTAAATGGTTAATAAAATTCTTAAATGGTTAATAAAAATCTCACATTAAATGGTTAATAAAATTAACCACTTAATAATAACTACCATTTAATAATAATAAAAATCCAATTAAATTAGTAGATACTGCGTATATTTCAATATAATTACGAATTACTACATAGATTTCAATTTGTTTGGTTTGTAAACAACATCGTGGATGTAGTTATATCCCATTTTGGTCATATCGCCAATACGAGCAGGAAGCTACCTATTTTCCATCCTTTCCGCCATTTTTCATTACCACTTATCCAATATAGTATTCCACAAATACAGCTCGGAAAGTGTATAACGAATCACTTTAAGAGAACACCACATCTTTCTTAAGAATGACAAAAGTGGACTAACATGGGCATTTATCTTAACTCTGGAGTTTATTTATAAAGGTTGCTGTTTTATAATATACATAAGCGGTTTATATTTGATTAATCGTAACCCAAACTAAAGGTAACCAGACTCAGTTGCGGTCCGTCTGTCCGCTTTGAAAGATGCAGATAAACGGGTGATTTTGTGATGCATGTATTTCTCTAGGATACATTTTCATTTCATTAAACTAGACACACTTTTTAAACCTCTCTCTGTTTTGTATTTGGCAATGATATATTCCAAAATCTGTGAAAGTGGTGTCTGCATTAGTGATGGGGTTTTCTGGTAATGCAGGTATAGTACAATTTATATTTTCGTCATTCCAAGATTTTTCATACATATTGGAACTTAATCAGCAACACGAAGTGGAACGCTTTGATCTACAGTTTGCTATGACTAAAAATGTTAAAATCATCGAAATAAAACATATAAATTACTAAATTCAAGGTTGAAAAACATGGGCAAATTTACGTGAATCGGAGAGTGTTCATGATTGTTTGCTTTGGAAATGCATTCAATTTCAGATTATAAATCATTCAGTTATTATATTGCAGACATACCTGAAAGTCCATATATACATGTATATATGTTTTTTTAGATAGATAATCAAACTCACCCATTCTCTCTCATCAGCCTCATTATAAACAACAATCTAAAATTAACAGATCTTCTTTCTATTTGCAGGTGGTCGGATATCTCTGAAATGACCGTCTACTCTAGAGTCGCTCGCAGCTAAGGTAATTGAAGGCGTGGTTAGTAAAGCAATTCTCCCTAAGGTCTCTAGCCTACATGACCTGCGACGATAATAATGATGATGATGATAATGATAAATAGAATTATTATTATTATATTTGTATATGATTGATAACAATAGTAGTAGTAGTAGTAGTAGTAGTGCTAATAATAATAACAACAATAATAATAATAATAATAATCTGAAATATTAACTATGCGACATATAATGGACGTTGACGCTTCAGAGTTTCGAGTTCCCGATATGTTAGCTTATAAGCTCCCGAGAGCTTAGTTTCTTCTCGTAAAATTGTGCAGTAGATCGGTATACTTCAGGTCGTTTGCTTTCATCTCGAAATGTAGATTTAACAGTATTCCCAAATCTACAAAAATTCTAGTGAATGCTGCATAAATTGACTGATAATGTTAAATGTTCCTTAAAATTGTCTGGTTAGACCTGCGGTGGCCGTCTTACCGGCAAAGCGCCAGTGTGTTTGCTACTTTTTGGGATAAAGTTTAGGGCAGCTGTTTAAACCCAGCGGTGGCAATTCTTCGGCCAATCAGTCCTTTGATTAGTAATTTAATTAGAGAGCTGCTGCGGAAACCCACGTACACAACAGCTCTTTCTGAATAAGAACCCCTACCCCTGACTTAGAAGATCCGCATTAAGAATGTTACATTATTATACAAATAATATAATAAGTACAAATGTGGTGCAAGCGCCACTAACAGGTCTTACTACTCTCAAATGGTTTTTCGATATATCAGTGATTTATTCAGGAATTTTCAATATGCAATTATTTCCCAGTGGTTTTAAAAATTTCTCATGCATTAATCGTGTATAAATGTACAAAATAAGTTACATCAGTTTATTGTGCTTTGTCAAATTATTGTTTTCGTTATGTTACCGTAGTAATTCTGTAAATGAAAGAAAAAAATCAATCCAGACAATGATAGAGTTTTGAAGAGAATATAAGTTGAATCCAATTGTACGTTGGTGGCATACATCTTAATTATTAAAATAATAAAATAAAATGGGGGTATGTATTAGCCTCCTGACTATCAGGAAAAAAAAATTTCCAATTACTTTTATTTTTCCTTTTTACAATTGCCAAAGTTGCCAAAGCCCCACCCCTATAAATCTGGTATCATTTTAATGTCCTGAATGTCCTCTTTAAAGTACAACAGGAGTTACTTAGGTAGCATGCAGGATATGGGAGATATTCAAGTTTACAAATGTCCTCTAGAGAGGACAAATTTGAACTGCTGGTAGTCAGGAGGTTAGTCCAAATTAAATATTGGCGGTACATGCGCCCGTCCCCTTGTACCCCCGCTTCCTACACTCCTGGATGACAGCCAAATATAATACCGAAGACCTGTAGGCTTATAGGCAGGGATTGACATAACTGGTACGAATTCGCCATTAAAAACGATACGCGCAACCATTGTTTGTAAAAGCACAGATGCGTACTTACTTTATGTGCATTTGCGCTGCTATAACAAGAAAGTGACTTACATTTTAACGCGTGTATCGCAAGTGAAGTAAAGTTAAAATAAGTACGCATTGTTACCACAATCGATTGTCGCAAGTATCGCTTTTAAAGGTGAACGCGTACTTGCGTACTAGTTATCTCCATCCATGTATATAGGCTACTTTATATCCTGAAATGTTTAAGAACCCAGATTAAATTTTTACTCATAATCCATGCATTCCCTTTATGTAAATTTATCTCCTTTTACAACATGTTATCCACTCCCCTAATTAAATCTGAACCAGTTAAATCATCATTCAAAAATACCAGTCGTATTACTGTACAAACAAAAGAACGTGTTATTTCACAATGTATTTACACAACTGCTCTTTTAAAATAACTATAATCGAAGATTTATAAAATAATAGAGCTAATTATAGTTTAATAGAGCTGTATGATAACTCGTAGGATGATGCACAAAATAGTTTACATGTA
This sequence comes from Stomatorhinus ivindoensis, assembly GCA_019775895.2. NCBI lineage: Eukaryota > Metazoa > Chordata > Actinopteri > Osteoglossiformes > Mormyridae > Stomatorhinus > Stomatorhinus ivindoensis. The sequence continues at coordinate 2,041,999 of JABFEB020000016.1, forward strand.
CATTGTCAGAAAAATAGTACCATTTTTTACCCTTGATTGTACAGCCCCAATGACGCACAAAGGTACAAACTGGCAGTCTTTCTTCCCGACTGCATTCTGTTTGGTAGTGTCAGGTAGTTTGACCCTCTTGCTACTCCAGAATGTTTCTCAGAGCTGTTTGGTTTTGTCTTTCCATGAAAAGTAGGAAAAACAGAGCTATCAGGTACTATTTTTGGACTGTGTTCATATTGAATATCTTCTATAAATGAACTTGAGATGGTGGAATTAGTACAGGATTGTTTTTTACTCAGTTTGTTAATACCCCCACCAGGGGAGAAGCCCTTCTTGATCTTGTTTTCTCTAATAACCAGGACAGGATTGGAAAATTAGAGGTTTTGGAACCATTGGACGGTAGTGATCATAGCATGGTTAAATTCGGGGTTAATTTTAGTGTCAGAAGTCTAAATTAAAAGTACACAATATTAGGAAGGCTAACTTTAATGGTAAGAGACGGAAACTAGAAACTGGACGGAGTTAAATAGCAAAACTGTTGAAGAGGCAGGGGAATTTTTAAAAAGCGCATTGTTGCAAGTGCAAGAGGACTTCATACCTGTTTCCAGCAAAACTAAATCTAGGAGACGACAGCCAAGGTGCTTTACTAAGGAAATTAAGAATAAAGTCAGGAGGAAAAGGGCTCTGTGCCACAAATGGAAAATAACTAATGACGTCAAAATCAGGCAGGAGTATCTAAGTCCTACAGGTAGAGTTAAAAAATAACATTAGACTGTCCGAGAGGGATGTAGAAAGAAAAATTGCATTGAAGGCTAAGGATAAAAATAAGAGTTTCTTCCAATACTTTAACTCCAAAAGAGCTCTAAAAGCCGAAATCACTAATTTGCAGGACAGTAAGGGCCTTATAATTGAAAATGAAATTGATATAGTAAATGAGTTTAATGATTATTTTACATGGGTGTTCACAGTAGAGAACACAAGTAACCTGCCACCATTTAGTACAAATAGAGTGTCGTATATGGCCAATATATGTACAACTGAGGCTGATGTGGTACTAAGCCTGGCTAAGCTCAAAATAAATATATCACAGGACCCTGATAGCATCTTACCTATAACCTTCCGATTGCTGGCACAGAGGCTCAATCTCCTGAGCTGCACATTAACCTTTCGTCAAAACACAATTTTAATTATCTTGATATCATTTTACAGGTTTTAGTAGCATTTTCTAGAATATCCAGTTACCACTAACATATTGTGATTACATTGCTAAATGCTATGAGGACTGGTGAATCTATGTAAAAGGTAGCAACTTTGTAATACTTGTTCGGTTAGAATGCAAGTGCTTTATATACTGACTGAAGAAATACATATTTTCAATTGTCTTTATTTTATTGTGAATGACACTTGTCTGAATATGAAAGTGTTACGCAATGTTGGTCAATGTTTTTCATGAGAAGTGGCTGTAGATTCAAGCTTTACTAGAGCTATAGACATACACATTAATCAGCTGTTATTCACCCACATGATTATAACTCTTAAATGTAGCTTTTGATATTATAATGCATAAAAATTTTTTAGTGCATAAGTCATGCCCTGTGCCCTACATTCTGACCCTTATCACTGTGTTATACATCTTAATTTTCTTCTTCATTCATTCTTTGTCTGTAGAGTGAGGAGTGACAAGACCGATAACAGGATCAAAAAATCGGGGGCTCAGTGGGGGCGATGGACGTTTTGCATCCTTCGGACCCTGTTGTGGCCAAGACAAGGTGGGCCAAAGGAAAACAACATTTGGATCGCGTGTGACGAGGGGTGATTCTCACAGTTCAAAGTGTCTAAGAAACATACATACTTTCTGGTTCCACAGGCATCTACCAAGAACTGCATTGCAGAGGAACATTGCTGAAATTCATACTTTTTATGCGTGCAGATATTTCAAGCTGTTTTTCTTGGAATACGAATGCACACTAGAAAATTCAAATAGCTGGCATAGACTTCAATCACTGTCCGCAGAAAACATACAACAGCCCTATAACAATGCCTTAAAACAATCATACAGAGGCACACATTCTCTTGATATTACAGAACAAGATGAACAAGTACAATGATTTCAACAGCTTACACAAGTAGAATTGGGCTGGCTATATACTCTTTGCTAAGTTAAATTGTGTTCACATACTATATTTACTGTTTGAGGGACATGAGCAGAAGTGATGGAATGGAGTATAAAATAATATGAAATGCTTAATATATGACTGACCACAAATATAGGCTGGCACCCTGATTCAAACATTTCATTTCATATAGTTTCGTTTTACTTTGTTTCATTTTATTTAGTTTAGTTTCATTTATAAAACAAACTCAAAAAATGTTACATTAACACTGCATAAAGGTTGCATCACTTGGTTTAATGTGAATATATACCTAGCAATAATATAAGGATGTTGCAACTTGAAATATGGAATATAATGAGTGTGACACCGGTAATTATAGGTCATTGGCTGGGAGTATTGTTTGCAAATATTTCTTTGCTTAAAATGCCATTTAGATAATGCTGCTCCTGTTGTGACAGCAGTAACCATACAGGCTCTGCAGAGCACCCACATGCACCCCAGCAAGTTTTATCTAGTCACAGGAAGATGATGTCACATTGACTTAATTAAGTAGTTCAAACTGGACAGCAACTTATTCATATACATGAATCTTCTGCGGTAAGTGCAGCACTCAATGGCAGTACAACAGGTAGCCCTTTCTGCTTCAGTAGCGCCCAGGGCTGTAGGAACTGGGGGTGAGGGTATGTGTTCTCTTCAGTATTTCATTTGGCTTTGCTCATCCCCCAATAAAAAGACCTTTGTATATCAACACTGAAACATCGTGGAAAGAAGGCACTTGATAATCCAGAAGATGCCACCACTCACTTGACCATCCCGTTGCGGCTAGATGTAGGAGTGATTCCACTGAGGAGCAATAATGCACCTGGTCCCATTTTGGTCATCGAAGGCCGCAGCAGCGCGGACGACGTGTACAGGTTGGATCGTAAATGGCCAGAACAAAGCAGTCATGCAGGAGCAATCTCACTGGGGACAAGCACTGGAAATGTGGGTAATTGGGTCATCAGAGGCCAGACCGGCGCAGAAATCTGTGCTGATTGGGTGAGAAATGGCCTCAGCAAAGCTGAAGAATTCCTACTTAAATGACCACTTTATAAAGTCCAGGCAGTGTGTCTCAGGTACATGATTAAGGAATATTAACACCTTATTGAAAAGTAATTATAAGGAAGTTGTGCCACTCCACCAATATCAAATTTTCTGCTGTACAGTTGGTAGCACGTTCTCCCCAACTTCTACAGCTAGACCTAGACTTAACAAGCACAAGATATAGTAAGCAAGTGTCAGAAGGGGCACATCATCATTTAAGTAGTCAGGAGTTGATGTTTTTGGGATGTTACACCTCTTTCATTCATTCATGTTTTGTCTGGTCGGCTGAGAAGAAAAACAAAACAGGAAGCTGTAAAAGAGTCAACGTTTATGAAATGCTGGGTGAATGAAATTGTGGCAGAATTTCAGGTGAAAAATTTTAAACACGTCCAATGACATGTAATTAGGAAACTTGACATCCTTTCTATAGTTGTCAGGTGGAGCAATGTGT
>JABFEB020000016.1:2050348-2066391 GCA_019775895.2 Stomatorhinus ivindoensis
AGTTTTACCAAGGACAAAAATTCCACCTCCAGCTGCCTTACCATCTCGTCCATTTCTGTTGCAAAAATTACAGTGTACTGTCTAAGTGAATAGGGTATAGGTTAATTAGCGTGCACGCACCGTCTTGCCCATTCTCATAATGCGCCCATGCCTCGCCTCCGGGTGTAGCACATTCAAATATCATGTAGCCTAACTTTTTATACAATTTAGACAGCACAGAATCATTAACCTACTTTAATGCATTTATTTATATTTCCCACATTTTGACATCAGTGATGCAGTGAAGATATTTCTTGATGCCAACCCTCCCCATTAATCCCGGCCAAATTAATTTAGCATAGAATGAGGTAATTTGGAATATGGTATATCTCATATGTAAAACAAAAAACATGTTACTAAGGAACTGCAGAAGAATTCCACAATAGTTACATAGTAAAATTGTAAAAATGATGTCTTTTCTTATGTCTTTGTGAGCCATACTTACTGTTCCTTAACATCTGATGTTTCTCAAAGGACTTGAGGAGTGTCCAGCACAGGGTTTGTGGGGTGCAGGAGCAGCACTTTTCAGTTTGCGTGTGACGTGTTCTGTAGCAACCAAACCACAAATAAAACCAAACATAGAAAAGAAAACAAACAGAATACTGGCGTTAATAATGACTGTCAATCTGAGGACGTGTGACATGCAGACAGATGAATGGAGCCTGTCAGGTTTCCAGCTACCATATTCGAAATCTAACATTTCAACCATACCAAATACCCAAGATGCAACTCTAAAAAGTATGTTTTGCCCGGTGGGTACTGTGTTTCCAGTGTAATGTGTGAGTTTTTCCACGGAAACTAGCCTGGTCTATGCCTTTATAGAGCACCAAAGGTTCATGACCAGCCGAACTGGGGGAGATTTCTGTGACGTGTATGCAATACATGTAATAATAATTAAAATACTACTACTACTACTACTACTAATAATAATAATAATAATAACAGGTTGTCAAAGGGACATGATAGTAGCATGCAGAAAATAAGCAGGAAAGTTTTTGATTTGGCCACGGAAGCACCCAGCTCTACTTCCCAGTCGGGCTCACCATGTATATGAGTGGAGCACCTCGCCGGTAATGAAGCACCCAGCTCTACTTCCCAGTCGGGCTCATCGTGTATATGAGTGGAGCACCTCGCCGGTAATGAAGCACCCAGCTCTACTTCCCAGTCGGGCTCACCGTGTATATGAGTGGAGCACCTCGCCGGTAATGAAGCACCCAGCTCTACTTCCCAGTCGGGCTCACCATGTAGTCCCCGTGTCTCTCTGCTCTCGTTCGGTTGCTCACCAGCAGTTCTGCGACTCACTTGGGCTGTGGGGAGAGAATCAGGACACTTACACTTCATGACTTAAACCCGGTAAGTGCCTTTTATTTGAAATTAATCGTGCTTAATTATTTTGACTTATTATAATTTCATATCAATATCTAGTAATAGTGATACTGGTTGTGTATTAACTATAATTAATTTATGAAATATAACTTATAAAAAGTATATTATTACCACCCATTCAAAAGAGACCCTGTCATATAAAATGCTTTAAATATTTTTTATGCAGATAGCAGGGAAATGGATCTTTATTGAAGGAACAACTGATGCGGAGAAATATGCTTCAGTGCTGGAACGTGTGAACACCTCCTGGGTCTGAGAATAATACCAGCATCTTCAGACAGAGGAATAAAATGTGTGTAAGCCTGAGCCAGCGTTTCAATGCCCGGTCCATGAGGACCCCAGACGGTCCACATCTTTGCTCCTTCCCAACGCACCTGAACCAAAGAATCAAGCAATGAAGAGCACAGAATATCTGGTACAGGTGTGTTGGGAGATGGGAGGGAGCAAAAATGTGGGCTGTTTGGCGTTAGGAAACACTGGCCTAAACTATTCACATCACCATGGAGTATTGTCTTACTCTTGCCTTACCAACTAACATAAACACTATAAACATAACACTGCATATACAGTACTGTGCAAAAGTCTTAGGCGGTTGCAGAAATTTGTTTAAAGTATCTTCATGCTGATATTAAACTATGGCCCCCCTATTCAAATCGGGCCCTCGATTCCAAATCCAGGCCTCGTTTTCAAGTCTCCCAGGTAGTTAGCTTAATAATTTCTGGCTTTAATTGTCCAGAGGCTTCACAACTGGCAGTGCTCGACCCTTGGGGACCGTGATGCGAATAGCCCTGAACTATGGTATTATGTCTGTCAAAGTGTGTTAGCCCTGAGCCGTTGCGAAACCTCTCGTAAAATCACCACTGCATTTGCTGCAACCATCCCATATACCCATGATGTTTCTGACCTAACCTCTAGCGCACTTCATATAGCTAATCAATGTCTTGGTGATTTTTTAAAACTAGATTCATGAATGAATTAAATGAGCTGGTGATGAAATGTAACAAAGCTCTGAAATGGCAGAGGTACCCCAGAGGAGAAGGTTTTGGAACTGAAGCCGTGTTTAGTGTTTATCTAGCCATCCGAACAAGAGGTCAGTGACTTTTTGGAGCGCTTAAGAAACTCCTGATTCTTTGTTTTTTTATTGTTTAGTTTAACACATAATTTGCATATGTTCCATTATTAAATGGTGTTTTTCATTCTGAGAAAATACACATACACCTACTACCCAGATGACTGCCTAAGACTATTGCACAGTACCCTCTTCAAATATCTTCCCATCGCTTGCTTATGGAAAGAAAAAAAATACATTTGTTGTTTAGTCTACTTTTACGGATTTTCTTTTGTGATAATGTTTTTCCTTTAAAGATAATTACTCAAGGAAATTCCTCATTTAGAATCAATTCACTGTTTTACAGTGCTGGTAGTTTGGCTAAACAAGTGAGACTGCTCTCCACTTCATGTGCTGTTGGTTCGTCTTTACTGATCCTTGTAGCTCTTAGTGACTGATTTGTGGAATTTCTAATGAGCGCAGTGCATGATGGGTATGATATTTGGAGGCTGCTTAAGTTCCATCATCTGCAACTGCTGTAGGCAGGCCCTGGGTGTGAATTTGGAAAGGGGGGGGAGGCATGGTCCATTTTTGCCCCAGGGCTCAGTGTACAGTTCCACCACTGGCTGAGTTCCAGTGTGCATGTGGACTTCTGCTGCGCCCTTCAGAGGGAAGACCAAGCACTGGAGAACATCACACACAACTGCCTTTCAGACGAGTCACCTCCATCTTGCACACTACAAAAATACATATAGCATCAAGTTCAATTACACGTCACTCAAAATCACCAACTGACCTATTTTGATTGTGTCTTAAACTGAACAGTAGGCAACAAACGATAATCAATACAAATGTCTTCTGTTTGTTTTTTCAATCCAGAAGCAGAATCTGCCAGTATTCAGAGGGAAATCTGACACTTGTAAACAACACCTTCAGCACTGTCCGTACGTAACTTCGTTTTCGTCATGCTCCAGCACTCTCATCAACGTGGTGCACTGGACGGGACTGTTGCTCCTTCCCCGCTCAGCAGTGGATAACTGAGGTCTCGTGTAGCATGTCTGAGATCATGGGTTTTCCATCTTATTCCAAAGATGTGTTTCTAGTGAAAAGATGAATTGCGCAAAATTTTGTGTGAGCGAGGAAGGAGTGAAGCAGTGTGGCCTGTAAATTGCTTTCTGAGTATTTCCTTTTATGTGTACAACATATGCATGTGTATTTTCATGTGTTTTTCAGAGCTGGGTGTTACTTATACTGGGGTCATGCTTAGCACCTGTTCTGACTGCCTCCTCTTGAGTTTCTCCTCCTTTGACAGTGGAGAGACCCTCGGATCTCTGTACATTTTCGGTACGTCCACCACCAGGGCTGGAAATGAAGTGTGCCAGCTCACCTTAGGCAAGAACTAGCCCAGTAGAAGCAAACACTCTTAAGTTCCACCCCTGGCGACCACATTGAAACGCCAGGGGGGAGGATGACAGGGGGAGGCCGACAGGCTGGTACTGCTCGTCTGGCCACTGTGTATTTGCAGAGAGAGAAAGAACTCTGAATGCCACTGAACCCAAGACGTACAGGACACAGGATCGCCTAGGATTGCCTGACGCGTCTTATAAGTACGACGGAAAAAATGGTAAGCTGAATAAAAAACATGTTTCTTTTAATTTTACTGGGACCACTGGTGTGTTTATAACTCTGGTCAGACATGCGGGAACTTTTCTTTGTATATGGCCCGGGAGGGGGGGCATTAAAGTTTGACATTTTCTTTATCAGAACTGTGTCCACCGCCACCACATGAAGTCATCTGAGGTTAACACTGGACGTGATGAATGATTTATGTAACAGCATAATGTCGTGCCGTAAAGTGGTATGAATATAACTGACATTGTCATTCACATTGTTTCCATTATGTTTTACAAACATAAATCATAAATCATATTTTTTTATGGATTTGTGGCATGTAAGTAATTTGCAAGTAATTCCCCCCCAAGGGGCCAATAAAGTGTCTCTCCCTAGTTACCTACGGAAGTCTACATATTATTTTAAAACGCTGAGGTATACGCCTCTGGTCTTTTTTTTAAATTTTACGAGAGAGAGGATTAGAGGATGAGTCAGAGTAGGAGGCCTTGAATGCAATACACTCTAATCAGGTATCCGAAAGTCAAACACAGAATGAAAATTAATCATGTAACATAACAACAGGATTAGTTAAATATCCACCACAGCAAATAATAATTAAATTAAAACTCGTACCAGCCTGCACAGACACCTTTCTAAATTTGAGGTGCCTGGTTAGTTTCACATGAAAAATAGTTTCCCCTTTATTATTATAACTGTCTACTTGTGTCTATAATAATTTGCTAGAATAGTGTCTTGACTTGCGGTTTCAAGTCAATACAGCCAAGTAAGTGCCTCATTATGTATTTAAAGAAATACATAGAACTGAAAAGAATCTGAATCCACTTTTATTTTTATCAACTGCTAAAGTGCCCCCCCCCCCCACTTATACTGGCGATCATCAGTGTTCTGTTAAGAAGGACCTGCATGAAAGAAACTGTTGTATATTGAGACAAGGCTTAGGTGCATCAGGCAAGATCATGGCACTAGCAAGAGTGTAGATATGGCACAGTACCTCAGTGAATTATGTGGGAGCATATACACAACATTTAAGGCATGACTAATCGCAGGAGAAGCATTTTCCTCAGAAACGTCTGACAACCTCCATGGTGATGTGAATAGTTTAGGTCAGTGTTTCCTGGTCTAGTCCTCAGGGAGCCCCCAGAACGTTCCACATCCTCACACCTTCCCAGCTCGGAGTGGCGTCTCTGACCCAAGGGATCCAGCAATCAGAAGGTGGCCGACTGGAATCCCATGAACGCCTACATCCGGTCCTGCAAGCAGATCCTCCAACTTTCAGGGAAAAGTTTAGGGATTGGTGGCATGGAGCTTCTGGTGCTCCATTCCATTCGAATGAGCGTAGTGCTTAGGTAGTACCGACTGCACTCGGGTTCTCATTCCTGAGGTGGCTCGTCATGTGGTTGGTACAGCACAGTGCTGTATCAGTGCATGCTCCGTACCTCCTCCAGTCTCCTCCACACCTGCACCAGGTATTTGCTGCTCTCGTTTGCTGGATTGTTCCGTATTAGGTGTGCCGGGAGAGAGCAACATGCACAACCTGTTACAGTTAAAAACCGAGCAAATCTGAGATGCTGGAAATTCCACATTCACAGTCATGTAGGTCACCCGAGTGACACGTGCATATTTTGTTGTTTACACAAACAGATACTCATTAATAACTATTTCATAATGGTAGGTATAAGCATTAAGGATTTCTGTATAATAAGGGTATCTATAGTAAACTGTAGATGAACATTCATAATGCAGAATAAGCACAGCTGTAATATGTTATGCATTTTATAATTAGTTATAGCCATGTTTATAATGCTTTATGAACACATTATGATGCATTACGAATGTGTCTATGAAGGACTAAAAACATGGCCTTAAGTAAAGTGTTACCAGTAATTCCAAAGAAAGTGCACTCCAGCTCCCTTAAGGACTTCAGACCAGTTGCTCTGACTTGACAAACCACGATGACGTTTGCGAGGCCGGTACTGACACAGGTCCGATCCCCGGTGACAGGGCCCCCGGTTCCCCTGCGGTTTGCCTGTCGGTGTGGACGGTGCTCCAATCTGCATGCTGCACAGAGCCGACTCCTGGCTCAGCCAAGCCGGCAGCACAGGAAGGATCATGTTCAGGATCGTGTGCTTCTCCAGTGCCATTAGCACCTTCTACGGGCTCCGACTGCGGCACGAGCTCAGGACAGCCCAGCTTTTTGCCCCCCTTTCATATTGGAGGCTGTGCAATGTTCTAATATCGCAATTTCTGCTGCTACCAAACGTTGGGTTCCTGCCGCTATTCATTTTCAATCATACGATTTCCGCTGCTTCAAGGTGACAGTAGACGTCCACTTTTGCACATGTACAGCGCCCTCCACAATTACTGGCACCCCTTGTAAAGGTTTGTAAAAAGGGTTAGAAAAAAACCTTTTGGTGATGCAGCTTCACGGCACACTGAAAAATTGAGAAAAATCCAACCTTTCATTAACATAAATTTATTCCAAGAAAAAAAAATCCTTCATCAAGAAATAATTATCTTTAACAAAAACACATGTGCCACAATTATTGGCACCCCTGCTTTTAACATTTTGTACAACCTCCCAGTATAAAAGCTCTGAGTATCCTGTAACATTTTATAAGCATGGAGAATACAGAGCAGGGCATCTGACTTCATTCTTCTGTACAGAATCTCTCCAGATCACCCACGGTCCCAGGGCCTCTCTTGTGCTCTCTCCTCTTCAGCTCAGCCCACAATGGGTTTCCGGTCAGGGGACTGAGATGGCCATGGCAGAAGCTTGATGGTCAACTAACCATTTTTGTGTTGATTTGGGCACGTACTTAGGATCACTGTCCAGCTGGAAGGTATTCCCTGCGTGCGACCTCCCCCTGCCCAGCGTGCGACCTCCCCCTGCCCAGCGTGCGACCTCCCCTGCCCTGCGTGCGACCTACAAATCTGCTGCTTTATGTATCTGTATCTGTATCACTATCATGAATTTATTCTTCTTCTTACCTGTAAGTTATTCCTATAATGCTTCAGTATTCTGTTCAGTACATTATATTTGTTTACTCTACACTTTTTAAAGGCTGTTTGTTCCATGTCTACTTCTTTGCACTATGTCTACTGACTTTGTCTCTTTGCTCAACATGTACATTTATCTGTGAGCTACATGCTTGTTGCTGTAAAAAGAACAATTTCCCCCTGGGATCGATAAAGTCAATCTTAATCTTCATAAGGTTCTGTGTAGCTAAAAATAGCCTACTTGTTTTGTTTATATGCAAAAAATTTGAAAGTAGACAGGTTGTGGAAGGGCCACTCTGGCATGGCGTCACAAGTGACACAAAAAACTGAGATATAAGGGTTTTCCCAGTAAAAGGGAAGGACTTCTGAAGAAAAGTTGGCTGAAGATAAACTCATTTTAAAGTTGTCAGACAAGTTAAGACCAGATTCTTGGAGATTAAAACTAAACAAAAGTGCTGACAGAGATAGGCTGAAATTTCGTATTAAGAAATGGTTGTTGGTTGATTGGTATGAATGAACCCTGCCAGAAATATCATTAAGACAATGACAGAAGAGCAGGAATCCTGTCCGTCAGGTAGATAGAAGGAGAGATGGTTTTTGTCGGTATATATGGCCTGCATTACTGACCTCTATGAAATACAGCTCTTAGAACTGAGAGCAAAATATTTTTAGTTTCATAAGAACATAAACTCTTCAATCTGACCTTCAGTGCTCCACATGCTTTCTGGAAAGCTCCAACAAAGAGGGAATGTGCTGGTTTCTACAAAGGGCTTCTTTTGAACATTCCTTGGCTGCAGTTGTTTCATGCTACTCAGTGGTTAAGGATAGACTGTTCTAGGTTAATTCACTGGAGGACGATATCTTGCCTCCCTCATACATCAAAATTTGGTCAGTAGCCAAATCTAGCCATGTCGCCAATATGTAATTTTAAGGCCAGTTTGGCGAGGTGGCTGAGTGTCAGATGCCACCTGTCCAGGATTTCTGGGGACAACCCTGGATTTTGTTTGTCAGTCCTGGAAAAAAACTACTTTCATTCCGGAACGCAGAATGTCCCAAACAATTTCCTCATCAAATAGAAGGTCAGGATTTTATGGGACTGAGGCAGAGACCCAAAGCCTCCAAGTTCCCCGGTATGGGTTCGAGTCCCTTCTACAGCTCTGTGTGGAGTCCTTGTCCTTGGGGTCCCCTGCATTGTGACCTGTACTTCCTGGGAGAGATGGGCTCACTCTCACCTTGTACTGGATAAGGGTTACAATTTGCAATGTAAAGAAACATTGACATACAGCAAGACACCCCTTGTGAAAAAAATGTGCATAAAAGTGTATTAACAGTGTGCTTTGATCACTAGAAGTGTAATAAAAATGCATTCTCTTTACACACATTTTTAATACACTGACATTATACTTCTGTGTACTTTTACAAAATATTTTTTGCATTTAAACATAATTGAGTACACTGAAGCACACTTGAATAAAAGTATGTTTGTAATCAAATATACTTTAGTACAAAACACACTTAATAGACTTTGCTGAAAGCATATTTTTTGTGCTAAGTGTATTTTTTCAAGTAAATACTTTTTTCAAAAGGGAATGCTCGAAACCAATCCGGCCTTTAATGTTTTATCAACATATTATTTGGGAAATAGTGCCACCTTGTGGCGATTATTGTTTATATGTTTTGAGCAGCATTGAACAGCCGAATCAAATTTTAAACAATATTTTAATGTATATGGGTAGCATGTTGCGAGGCAGTACGGCATCACATCTCCAGAGCTGTGTATACCTGGAGTGTGCATGTTTTCCCTGCCTTATTTTCTTTGCTCTTACTTGCAAAATAATAATAACAATAAATAACCCATGTCTCCACTTAATTATTTACTCATTTATCCAACACTTTTTTTCCAAGTGACTTACAGTAAAGGGTTACGATTTTCAATTTGGTCCAGGGGATTCGACCCCATGACAATCACATTAAATAGGCCTGCATCACATTTTGCAAATTAGATTGCAAAACAACCTCGCGATTGTGGTGACACCTTTCCGTGATGAGAACAAGCTTTTGCACGTACATTATTGACTTTATCTAGTAGGCACTTTAGTCCAAAAAAACATGCAATCAAGGGAAACGGCACGTAAAAGGCATCTAATGATGATCTCTATGGTTTCAGCAAATTCATTTAAATGCCTAAATGTGTATTTTAAATTTGAAATAAATAGTCTGCTTGTGTCTCCAATATGAATCCAGACAGAAGTGTTATAAGTATGATTTCATTCCATCGCAGCGCTCAAGCATTTTATTGAACAGAAATCTTGCAATCACGTGTGCAGACCTTGTTTTCATTTTCTCATTTTTATCTATTTGCCATAATTAGCTATTGGCTGGTTGAATGTACATAATTCAATTAAATCAAACACATTAGCTTATGGCTTGATGCCGTTCTAGACTTGAATAATGTATCCATCTGAAGTGTACAATTACTAAACTCTACTAAATGTTAGCTGAGTAAAAGTGTGAAATAGTATACAAAGACATGGAAACAGTTAATTTTGTATTGATGCTAATATTTTTTCTTGTAGTGTGATTCTGACTTAAATCTGAATTAGCAAGGGGTTTACGGTGTCAAATCACAACTTGAATTTGAATCTGAACGAGTTAACCTGAACTTGAATTACATTACCTGAATACCAGAACCTGAATTTGAATGTGTTTACCTGAACTTGAATTAAAGAATCTGAATTTGAATTTATTGCTTTAACTTTTTTTGTTTTGCTTGAGTGATAATAAAAATTCAACTTCAGCACCCCTCACGTGGTGGAGAGCCCAACAACACAACTTGTCTGTATGTCGCTACAATGTGGCAGTGTATGTCTGTTGTGACAGTGTGGCGGAGTCTGTATGTCGCAACAGTGTGGCGGTGTCTGTCACAACAGGGTGGCAGTGTCCGTCTGTCGTGACTGTGTGGCGGTGTCTGTATGTCGCGACAGTATGGCGGTGCCTATATCAGTTGGAAATGCGCCATGTGGCGGATCAAGCTTCCGCAATTCGTCCAGGAAAAACGCAAGCGCTGCTCGACAGCAAGCAAGGCTTAATTTTATGAATATTCACAACTGTTACTTTTCAGGCGATTCTATACTGGGCTGGGGGGGGGGGGGTGTTGCTGAGGGCATTTTGAATGAAATGAGGATCAATAATTGGAGATTTATGTTTTTTTTTAGTCTCGGAGGTTTTTCAATCTTCTGGTATACCATTCACAGCCGTCAAGGTGAGCATCTACCAGCGGTTTTCCGAACATAACGAACTAACCTATCCTGGTTTGGTGCTATGCATAAAAGATTAATTAATTTTTCAATTTAACGCCTTTCACAGTACGCGCCAAATTACCGGTATTTGTCTTACGTGTAATCTCACGTGTAATTATGGGAAAATTGCTAATATACAATACATGTGAAATGTAGTATACTTAACAGTTTTGCTGTAATGAAAACTGACCTAAATGTATTAATCAGTGTTACTAGTCGGTATAATTAGGAATTTCGATTGTTTATTTTTCGTTTTTCGTGAATACGTTTTACCTACAACATTTACTTTTTTTGTCCTCACTTGTTGAAAGTAACGTATTTGTATAGTTAATCATCAAACATAAAGGAAAAATCTTTATAGTACGTTAAGGATATTTTACCGTAGAGTGAGACTTCCTAAATTTCCCCACTTTACGAAAGAGAGGCATTTAAAAGTCCTTATTAAGCACAAACGTATAGTTTGACACTTCAGACTATTTCTGAATCGGCGTATATATTGTTGTTCGTATACATGAGTCTCAGTATTTTATTGCAGCGGGCAGATTCTGATGGTCACGCATGAACTTTTTTACAGAACGGAAACATTAAAATGCTGTCTGAAATATACAGTTGTCACCTTTGTTTTCCACTCTGCACTTCCGAAACTAAAACATCATTTTATCAGTAATGTCACACATTGCTGAGCCCCAAGGAATGTGGAAGTTGTATATAGGGTTTACAATGAACCAGTAAATCACACTAAACAGTATTAATTACACTCGCAACTGACACAAATTTAGTTCTTTTTTGTCAAAATAAAAAGGTTACTTGTTCACCATTATGGGTTTAAATGCTGCATAAGCGTATGCAAAGTAGGATATAATATGTCAGTGTAAAATATAAAATTGATCAGGCCGAATGCATCTGTTTTTTCGGGCATGATATGGTTGAAAGATAACATTTGTCTGCATGTCAGACAAAAGATTTCATTCATTTAGATTATGCGTCTGAAGCCTGTAATTTTAAACGAGTGTGGGTTAATCTTGGTTTAATTTTAAAGATATAATCGAGCTTCTTTTTGTGCTGTTTCCCTGGAACAAACACACTCTAATTTTCTTTAAGGAATGGCAGAGTGATTTTCAGTTTCTGAATATGGCAGTGTTATGCTTTTGAAAGTTTGTATTTTATTGGCTGGTTTTTCCACTTCAGGATTTAGGAGTGTGCCAGTGTGTTCTGCATTCCTTTGTACATGATTGTAATTTCCTTTGTCCAGTCAAAGTAGAGTTGGCTGCTCTTGAATGTAGTTGGTACTTATGGGACATCTGTTTGGAACACCTGTCTTTGGCCAACAATGAAATCTTATTGCAAAGTTATTGTAAGAGTGGTTGCCAAAGACAAACATGCATTAGCACTGTCAAACGTTTAATGTGTGCTTGTGTGATTAGTGAGAAGGTCAGAAATTGTATCTAACAATGTATCTAAATCTGGCTACCTTTTGTCCTTAAGTGTTAGTAAATTGTAGCTGAACTTTGATCCAGTTCTAAGTACCTCTGTTTATTGTTCGAAATGCAGCATTTTCCTTGCCCTTTTTTCAGATACCCAGGCTGAGTTAACATCTCTGTACCAAGGACTGCTAGCTGCTGAAGAACAGGCAGGTCAGATATCCAAGGTACTCAGTGGGATTTTGGACAACCTCAAACATCTCAACAGGGTTGAGAACTCCAGAATGCTGACAGGTGAGTGTCACGCCATCACCGCTAGAGACGGAAGCTCTTGGGTGCGTGTTGCACAGCAGGCCGCAGTGGGAGGGTGCGTGATGCACAGCAGGCCACAGTGGGAGGGTGCATGATGCACAGCAGGCCACAGTGGGAGGGTGCATGATGCACAGCAGGCCGCAGTGGGAGAGTGTGTGATGCACAGCAGGCCACAGTGGGTCATAGGGCCGTAGTGGGAGAGTGCATGTTGCACAGCAGGCCGCAGTGGGAGAGTGTGTGATGCACAGCAGGCCGTAGTGGGAGGGTGCGTGTTGCACAGCAGGCCGCAGTGTGTGTACCTCCACTTCTCAGCTTTCATTCTGTTCTCATGGCAAATAAAAAGCCGAGTGACACTTCTCTTTCAGGCTTTCAAAAATGTCACCTTATACCTCTGCTTCCTGTTCTTTTCAAATGCTTTTCACAATACTCATTATTCCACTGTGTCCTGGACAATCCTGCCATTATATCATTGGGTAATTATAAAACCAGAAAAATATCAATGAATTTATATATGAATGAAAATGTATATTTATATATATAAGGGGCAGCGTGTGGCTCAGTGGGCTGTACCTGTAATCAGAAGGTCGCCAGTTCAAACCCAGCCTCAGCATGTCTGTGGGTCCTTGAGCAAGGCCCTTAACCCCCAGCTCCCTGGGTGCCGCTACGGGTGGCTGCCCTTCATAGACAGCTTACTCTACAAAGGGCAAGTTGAGGGAGGCGTAAAGACAATTTCCCCATGGGAATTAATGAAGTATTGATTAAAAAAATAAATATAAATATAGTTGTAGCTTTCTAGTCCACTGGTCATTTATAAGAGCAGTTCTTTGGGATTAAGTGGTCTCATTCGACATCCTTTTTTGCATCTTGGCTGCATTGTAGAAGGGTATATGCAGAACCGTCCACAGATGACCATCCTTCCACACTTGCCCAATGCTTACCTCTACCTGCGCCACCTGAAGGATCATGAAGACAGCCTGGTACCCAATGTGCTTCTCGGGAAAGGAAGAAAAGGAGGTCAGAGCATGTATGTTTTTTTCCTCTAGGCTGTCTCTGTTTTTATTGTGTTGCAAATACAAACTAGCTATTTGCTGCCAGGATGGGTGCCTGTCTGGCCCTGTCCCATCTGCCCCCAGAACTGGTTGTGGTTCAGTGCAAACAGTGAACCCAGAGACAACTATATAATTAACAAGACAACTGTCCTGTGCAAACATAACAGAGTACGATAGGGTTAAAATACGATCCTGTTCCTGTACCTGTTTATTGTAAAAGTATCCCATCTGTTCCTTCTTGCATCGAGTCCTTTGTGATTGGTCAATTGGTTATGGTTCTCCCCTGTTCCCCATTTAGTCTTGTCATCAGTGTATGTAACTGCCTGCCTTTGTTTTGTTCCTTAGTTGGTTGTTGTGGCTGCTGCCCTGTGTTTTCTTTTTGGATGATACTGTGTGTTGGTTCCTGCGTCCTTGATGCCAATTAAAATCTGGGTACAGGCTGCAGCTGAACTAGATTTTACTGACATATGAAATGCAGTAATTACATTGGAACTGGCATATTAGCAAAGGCGCTTTGGCAGAGACGAACGGCACTTACAGTAACCATAGAGTTAAAATGCTTTATAGGGAAGACACATGAAAATGGTAGAAATTAAATGTGTTCTGGGTGAAAGGAAGAAGGAAATTCAACTGAAATTGAGTGATTTACACTTTTTTTGATAGTCAAATGTTAGTAACTTTAAGCATGGGCAGAACAGATTGGTGCATGAGGCTTAATGGTAGTAAGACATCTTACATTTACTATGGCGAATTTCCCTTCATACAAAGTGCATGATATGTAAGTATGAATTAATATATAGTACATAGACTGATATCTCCTACACTTTACTCGTACTTCGCACTGTTCCAGGTGCTACAGGCCGAGTAAGTATATGAAAGTGACCCATGTTTATAATGTAATTCATTTATAATAATGGCTATTTGTATTCAATCGACTTAGCTGATTATTTTTAGTGCAGATCCGAAACACCGTTGTAAAAGCAGCAATTGTACATCCTTGCGTGTGAATGGGTAAAATACGCTAAGTATGTCAGAAGTCTTGTATTTTGTTTGGTTAATTATGGTTAAGGTTAGGGCTGAGTAGGGGTTAAGGTCATCATGTTGGGATTAGAGTTTTCCCCACAGAGATGAATGCAGAGTGCCCAAAAGAGTTAATTACATACCTGTGTGTGTGTGTGTGTGTGTGTGCGTGTCACAGTGTCCTTGGTGCTGGGCATTCCCACGGTGAAACGGGAGAAGCAGATGTACCTGGAGAGCACACTAAGCTCGCTCTTCTACGACTTACCCCCAGAGGAACGTGCTGACATTGTGGTCATCGTCTTTGTGGCGGAGGTGTGTGACCCATCAGCTGCACCTTTTAATCAGCAAGGAGAGAGTTTTATATGTTTGAATTGAGGCTAAACAAAGAAACAGGATCCATAGGAATATCAATGTCAGTAGGAAGGCCTTTCTTTGGCTTTCATTATCTCTGTCAAAGAAACAGAACATTTTCCAAAACCTATTTTTGTAGTACCACGAAGAGTAATCAAGTCAGACTCTTGGAAAATAATGAATAATATGCAGCTTAAGTGAATTTCTCTACTTCGCTTGGCCCTGTATTCTTGGTATAGAAGTACCTTGTTTTTGGTATAGAAGTACCTTGTTTTTGGTATAGAAATACCTTGTTTTTGGTATACAGTAGAAGTACCTCATATGTTTTTACTTTAAAATGGTTCACTTGCCTTTCAGGTTGACACTGCATATATTACCAATGTGACCGAAAGCATAAAGGCGATGTAAGTGACCCCCGGACAAAAAATACCGTATGACATGTATATGAAGAATTGTCTTTTTTAACAGCTATATTTACATATGTCAGGTTTTTGCCCACAACGTTAAAATAATAAGGCCATTGAGAGATGCAGAAGTAGTTTATATGATTATATAGTTTTCCCCATAGAGATAAATGAAGAGTCCCCACAAAGAGTTAATTGCATACCTATGTGTATATACCTATATATAAAATCACCCTGGGTTGTGGTGTCTTATTGTCTTAATTTTACTTAAAAAATTAAGGATAAGAAAATGCAGATCAAATGTTTCGTATATCGCCTCGTGTGACAATCTATTATTGCATACATATACGGGATGGTGCCTGAAACAGGAAAAGGGGAAGATGGGAAGAAAGAAATGTGTGATGGAAACAGAATGCAAAGAGTTATGTCCAGCATAGCTCTGAAGTATACGCACTTGTTACCGGTGGTGACACTACCATCGCGTGAGACATATCCTAACTCTTTTTGACAATGCAGCTTCCCGGCTGAGGTGGCGTCTGGTCTTCTGGAAGTCGTGTCTCCTTCTCCGTCTTTCTACCCCAACTTCAATGATCTCAAAGAAACCTTTGGCGACACCAGAGAGAGAGTAAAGTAAGAATGGAGTCCCAGGACAACCTCCTGTCCTGTGTGCATTGCTTAGTTAATGATACCACTTGTAACCATAAGATAGTATTTTACTATGACGCAGAAAGAGCTGTGCTGTCCGAGGGGAACCCCCAGGGCTGTGATACTAGACAAGACCAGCTAGTATTAAAAGGTCATGTTACACATCCAGGTTCCATTTTTATTAGAAATTCACATAGAATGTTCTTTTAATTCAGGTGGCGAACTAAACAGAACCTGGATTTCAGCTTCCTGATGCTATACGCTCAGTCTAAAGGATCTTATTATGTGCAGGTAACAATATGGCCTGCTGTGTCTATTTGGAGGGTGTGGGGGGGCTAATTTTACTTGGCTTAAATGACAATAATGCTAAGCGAATGAGATGAGGAATGCCATCAGTAAAGGGGGTGGGGGGGGGGGGGTGTGAGTTTAATTGTGGACAC
>JABFEB020000016.1:2066491-2090181 GCA_019775895.2 Stomatorhinus ivindoensis
GGTGTGAGATTAATTGTGGACACCTGTGGTCCAAGGCTACTCAGAGTGAACACTAAACCCAACTCAGACCTCAGACTACAGAATCTGTTACTCCTTTTTGTAGGGGGTTTAAAAGCAGGGTTCCTAAACAATGGCCCCTGTCTTCCCACCAACGCCTCTATCCATTTTCCATTCCACCGAGGCCTGGTGACAAGAGCCCAGTGACAGTAATTTAGTGTGGTGGAGCTTGGTGATGCAACCTTATCCGCCTCTAATTGTATCGCCGCTGCTGCCTGCGCCAGTGGGCAGCGTGCTCTGCTCCCTCTGCTCCATCCTCCAGAGAGGTCTGGCTTCCTGATCTCCGAGGAACTTAGGGTCTCGTTTCCTGCACCCCAGAGGCCCATCCAGGAGAGTTAAATTATGACAGGCTCTCTCTGACCCTCAGGTGTATGTTTATATGCAAGACAAAGGGCACTGCAAACTGCCAACATACTCCCCTATTGTTGCCACACAGATCTGGTCCATAACATGTCAATTCAAATTGTAAGACAAAGAACAGAACCATGGCCAGTACTGCCAGTATCATATTAATGAGATACCAGTCAAGTGCTGTGGTCTGTGGCCCAGGTTCATTACTGAAGGGGGAAGAAGTTTTCTGCGTCCCAACAAGGATGGTGGTGAGATTTTGACCTGCATGGAGAAGGTCCTTGCCTTGATCCAGTATTCCTGCGTCTGCTCCTTGCAGTTGGAAGATGACATTGTTGCACAACTTGGCTATTCTACGACGATGAAGAACTTCGTAAGTCAGCAGACCTCTCAGGACTGGCTGGTGTTGGAGTTCTCGCAGCTGGGATTCATTGGTAAGTCTCGCTGGTTTTAACTAGTCTGTACGCTGCCGTTTTGGCCATATCCAGAGGAGATGTGAGTGAAATTCAGAAGTTAACAGGAAGCTTTACGGTAATTCAAGGCATGCCAGTGTGGAGAAAGGTTGCGTCATCTTTCTGTGAAGCACAATCATGAACTTGGTAGAAAATTAGTTGAGAGGAATCAGGCTCTGTCTTAAAACTATTGACCATAACAGGACATTACAATGGCAGATCTTTTCACAGAGATATATAGATACATATTTTTGATTTTACTTTGAAGACACTGCCACTCAAACACCTTTTGAACAATAAAGACAACTGAAGAGAACATTTTTGTATTTATGTTCTGTTTATTTCATTTACATACCTTTCGGGAATTATGGCACTGTGCGTTACGGGTGTGTGGATTCCCTAGGCAAAATGTTCAGAGCCTCAGATATTCCAGTGCTGGTGGACTTCATTCTGATGTTCTATAAGGACAAACCCATCGACTGGCTCCTGGATCATTTTCTATGGGTGAAAGTGTGCAACCCTGAAAAGGAAGTGGTACGTCAGTCTGTATTTCAGCTGGTTAACAATTGAACTGTTTCAGTCTCAAGTGAATGGTAACATTTGTGTGTGCATGTGTTATAGAGACTAAGATCAATATAATATACCTATATGCAATTAGGATACCACTGCTTGGTTTGTATATACTGTACTTTTGAATGAATTAAAAAGTATACCAGAGGGTGGCCAGTCTTATCCAGAAGGAGTCGTTGTATATACGGGTTTTCGCTGCAGCTCCCTAATTTCTAATTAGCAGATTGGCTGAGAAGTCCTCACTACTGGGTTTAAACAGCTGATCTAAAATTACCCTCAAAAACCTCCATATACAGTGGCTACCCCTGGAATGGATACTTTCCATTAACAGGAGATTTCCATAACAGATGCACTGTAACAGAGAGAAGGACAGCGTTAAGCGCCAGTACAAGCCCTCGCTCTTCCAACACGTGGGACTCCATTCCTCACTGCCTGGGAAGATCCAGAATTTGAAGGTGAGCAGCCTGTTCTCTGCATTTCACCAGTCCACAATGGGATGACGCTATGGCCAGAAACTGGGTCAGAGCATCTCCGGAAGAGCGCGGCTTGTGGGGCACCCACCGTACGCCATAGTGAGATGGGTCTGAGGAGGGAAAAACCATGAACCGCCAACAGGGTGCTAAACTTTTGTTATCGTTTTCAAGGATAACCTATGTAAATTCAGGAAAATGATCAGATGATAGAATTCGTCCACCAGAAAGCCCTTTTGCATTTGCTACTCATTTATATTCAAATAGCTGCCCATTGCCTCTTCAGAACAGCTTTGAAAGGCTCTTTAGGTTGTAGGATTCTCATTGACTCCAGCACACAAGAGAGAGGAAACGTATTAAATGTCAGTCTTACTCCCTTCAAAGTGCACCCCACCTCCTTTTAGCTGAAGGACTAAAGAATCTCAGATGAAAGACTTATACACTGTGCTTTCTCTATTACCTAACCTGTTCTACACGGATGTCTGTAATAGTCATGCTATTGCACACTGACTAAGCAATCCTACTTAGCTATTAGTTTTAATAGCCATAAAACATCTTACCAATAAGACTTGCACCAGCCTGGAAATATAAAACCCACCTGGAGTGAGTTTATACTGTAAATGTGAAGTTTGAGTGACTAAGACCAGGAGACTGGGACTGGGTCCCATCCAATATGTACACTGCCATACCTCCAGTGCTTCCAGGATAGATGAATCAGTATTTGATTGGCTATTAAAAGCAGATAGAAGGGCTTATTTTATTGGTTGTCATCACCCTGATGTTGACAGAAGTTGCCAATAGATCTGAATGTATCAAGAAGGATGTTGAATAACATTAATGGGCGGCAGGAGCATGTCAGTCACATTCCAGTTAGAAGTTGGCAGTTAATTGTGTCTTTTGAACGATCACTGGATGCTATGCAGTTCTGAGGGTTTAGGTGCAGTGGAGATCACTTTTCTTATGACTGCATTAGAATTATATCTGGTTTAATTATAGTTGTACTTTATGTAATATAGTATGAATATCAATAGGTAAAAGAACAGATATCTCCATTAACACCTTTAAGATGGAAAAACCAATGATGTTTTTTTCAGCGCTAAATAGATAAATGTTCATGATCATTTTTGGGAAAGAGGGGAGAATCTGCCAATACTGGGGGGCACATGTGCCCCCCCCCCCTAGGTTTCCGACGGCCCTGCCCACGAGGCTTTGTTTCTGCCGATGCTGCTAGCTGGGATGTTTACTGCAGATTGCTGTGACCGTCCTCTCACTCCAGGACAAGGACTTTGGGAATCAAATCCTGTTCAAAAGCCACCACAACCCCCAAGCAGAGCTAACGAGTAGCCTGACTGTCTACCGGAGCCACACACTGGACCGGGCCTACCTGGGGAAAGACTTCTTCTGGGGCCTGACCCCGGTGGCAGGAGACTACATTCTCATCAATTTTCTTCAGCCGCAGACTGTGAAAGGGTGAGAATATTCACCTGACTCTTTTCTTAACACTCATATTAGGCCTGGTGAACTGTATATTTCATTTATGAAGTCGATTATCATGACACGGTTAACATGCTAGACAGCCAATATTTCTTTTCCAAAAATCTGATAAACTTTCATAAAAGAATATGTCTGCCATTACAGCTTTGACTTTAAAGTCTAGTCATTTCAGTCCTTCACAAGAATGACAAACTTTCTCCCTAGCTACCTATTTCGTAGTGGAAACATCGAGACAAATGGAGACAAGTTTTACAACACCACAGTGGAAGTTCTCCCTAATGACGTGAGGGCTGCATCCCTTTATGTTACATTGTAGCAATGTTCTCAGTCTTTTAGCAGACACATTTCTAGAGGTGGAAAGTTCAGCTCCAGAAAGTTCAAATCCAGACCAAGATTTTGTTTCAACCAACCGGTTGCGTGCTCTGTGAATGTGATTGTTTATACTCAGCTGCTAATTTCAATGAAATCACCCAAATTTCAGTAAAAAATGCAGTTAAGGGATGTGCATGGTATTGCATCTGTAAATACAGGTGCCGTTGCACCCGATACCTTTTGTGATAAAGTTATAGTTTTTGAAACGAGATTAACACACTTCCTTGCTTCAGTTGGTGTCAGATGGTGACGGCATGTTTTTCTTCACAGACTTCAGTACTAGAGAATATCGACCAAAGGATGCTGTCCAAGGATGGCTTTGTTGTAATAGGTATTTTCCTTACCCTCTTTGTGAATGTAGCATATTAGTGTATTATAGCATTTCATTATTATAGCATATTGAAATTTTTCTTTAGCCTGTATAATGAATTGCACACGTTCTTGAAAAAAAAAAAGTTATAGCCATATGTACCTTACTATGAGAGAAGACTCGAACTGTGAAGTTGAATTGTGAACAATGCAATTTAGAAAATACTTTTCAAGTGAATTCCCCCCCCCTTTAACTGACTTTGTAATCTTCATAAATTTAGAAGAATGTGCATTGCTGAATTTTTTCCCAAGAAAATGTTGTTTAGACCAATCACGTGATGCGCCTATGCATTTCTGATGACAAATAAATAGTAACAAAAAAAATATTGAATCAGTTGTACGATGTTAGAATGCTTGATGAACATCACTGTTTACTAAGGCATGATTTACAGCTCTTGAGCACTAGAATTTATGAAAGGTGGCCTTTCACTGCACGGTCCCAGGTTCTTTTGTGAATGGACTAGCAGAAGGAACGATTGAATCACCTTTACAGAGAATTTCTGCAATGCGGCTTCTCATTCACACTGACTCTGACTTCTGGGTGCTTCTCAGTGAGGTAACTGGCATGGGATATGGATGCTTTACAGCAGTGTTTCTCAAATCGGTCCTCATTTTTACTCCCTCCCAACTCCTAGGTACAAAAACGTGAATTGTCTGGGGGGTCCCCGAGGATTGGTTTGAGAAACATTGCAAACATTGCAAAACTGGCAAGCAGAGCACTTTTGACACTTTTCCACTGCCACCAGGAACCGAGCTGTACTCCAAGCTGACAGTTTTCCATTGAAAAAAATCTGAACAGTATCTGAGCCGTACCCACACTGACATGGCCCTGCTTACCAGCAGAGCCAAAATTGTGACCAAACGGAGTTGGCTGCATCACCACCATCAGATTGGTCGAAATGTGGGGAGATTCAGATGTTCTGCTTCAATATGTATGGATTATCTGAAGGAAAATGGCATATTCTATATACTATTCAATATTAGTAGTATTGCACATCAAGACATATTGATGCATTCTCTCTTCGCAGTACAGTTCGGTTCCTGTATGTCATTGGAAAAGCGTCATATGGGAAAAAAGGCAACTTTCCTGTCAATACTGATACACTACTGATGTAGATCCCTATTATTCAAATCACGGTCCTCAAGGTCCGAGCACTGCTGGTTTTCCAGCCTTCCTTTACCTGTCAGTCAGGTGTGAAGCCTCTGACCAATCAGAATCAGTAATTATTAAACTAACTGCCTGGGAGAACTGAAAACAAGGCCTGGATTTGGAATCGAGGTCCAGATTTGAAGAGCGCTGGTGTAGAGGGACACAACTATATGTCTGTATGTAAAGATTACAATTAGAATGAAACATCCAGTAGTCAAGCACTATCATGATCATACATTTTGTCCATCATGTTATTATCTGTTGGATATCATAACACTGATTTTTAATCTTGGGCATTCCAGGTCCAGAAGCTACAAATCCAGACCAAGATTTTGTTTCTACCAACCAAATGAACCATCTGTGACTGTGACTCTTTATGCTCAACTTGTTGGTAGAAACAAAATCTTGGTCTGGACTTTTAGCTTCTGGACCTGAAATGCCCAACACTGCCCTTCTTTAATTTCATTAGGCACACGGGCAAAGCTAAACACAGCCTATTAGTGCACAAGAGAATTGCCACTGAGTCTGAAAGAAACTCAAATGCTAAGAAAAGCTACACACAGATTGTATTTTGTTTGTACTCAAAAATCAGTTTCACTTTAAATTCAATTAAATGTGGCTATTTATACGTCACAAACATTCTGTTTTTGACTTCAGGATTTTGAGACTTCTGCAAAGAGTAAATCTAACAATTATCTGTTTTTATCTGGCAGATTTTTATTATGACTGAGTGATGATGAGCCCTTCAGCAGTGTCCTTTCAGGTTCACCCAGAAACAACCACCGGTTCAAGAGCTCCATCTAGTGGCCATGAGCAATATTTCAACACGAGTTCTCTACAATAAGATTTTTTTTTCCATTTAATTTTTTTTTTCAAAACCAAGAATTAAGTTAATCTTGACTAACCATGGAATTATGCAGTCTTTTGGAACAGCATCCACACACCTTTTAAAAATGCAGTGGTTTTTTTTTACAGATGAATTTGTTGGATAGACCCCTTTTGACAATTCTGTCAAGAATGATTTTATCCTTGCAGCTTGCATCCAGGAAGTAAACTCCTGACACCTGTGTGTCTCAAGCTTGATGGATTTCTGCACTGGTCACCTTGCTTGTGCAGTCCTCATGAGCCTGGGATGTCTGATGACCATCCAACCGGCCCAGAATCCATCAGGAACACCACAGACCTTCTGAGCTGCGGTCCATGTGATGTCTTGCATCATATCACGAGGAAACCATGTGTCAAGGCATCACGTCAATATTTTAGCAAGAAGTTTTCACAATGCTGCCGTAAAGATACCCCTGGTGACAGGTGATGAACATGAATTAATAAACTCAAAGTGTATAAAAATACATGCAACCAAGTGTTAGATGTTTAAATATAACAAGATATAAGTTCAATAAAAGAATGAAAAAACAAAACACAATGTGTAACAAGGTCAGGATTGTGGAAAATAAGGTCCTTTTTTGTTTTCTGTATTTTTTTAAATAACAGCACAAATATGGAAAAGAACCACTCTAAACACAAAGGCATCATGAAATGTGTTGCACTGAGAAACTTGACTTGGAGCAATGAAGCATTATGAAGCATTATGAAGCATTATGAAACATTATGAAGCACTTTGCATTATCTGTCCAGATTTGAAGATGCAGTAATGCCAGAGGTATTATGTAATGGTTTTTTTTTTTTTGAGGCAAAATCAGGAAGCAGATGGAGACCAAACGTTTATATCAGTGGGGGCCTGTTAGAGATAGGAAGACAAGGCTGCATGATCAGACAGATTTCCATAGTAAGTTGTGATAAACCAGTAGACCATTATTCTGTAGGCTGTGGAGGCCTTGAGGTCAGGTGGGTAACTAAGGGTTCTCGATAACTGAGAACCGGACGTAAGCGCTAGGTAGGATGAAATAGACTTTCTTTTTATTTTCTGTGGAAAATGAATTCATATTGTAAAATAAAACACATTTTCCCCATAAATAAAACCCATAGTCAATTTTTATCGTCCAACACCAAGATTCACAGAAGAAATATGTAACAGATTTAACAAAATCTTAACTGTTTCTTAAATTTTAATAAAGTACTATTATACCCTTATATTATGTCAAATTCTGCACTAGACCAAAGACATTCATAAAATTTTTTACGTTGCCAAAATATTTTATTGTTACTATTGTTGTCTATACTATACTTGTGAGTTTGTGTTTTTTTTTGGAAACAGTCTCATTTTCTGAAATGACTGTCAAAACTGGACAACATGGGAATTTCCAGGTTTGTTTCTGTTATGGAAGGAGCCTTCTTTACAATTCCACGTTATTAAAAAATGTGTCGCTTGATAATTGAT
This sequence comes from Stomatorhinus ivindoensis, assembly GCA_019775895.2. Lineage (NCBI taxonomy): Eukaryota > Metazoa > Chordata > Actinopteri > Osteoglossiformes > Mormyridae > Stomatorhinus > Stomatorhinus ivindoensis. The sequence continues at coordinate 2,074,112 of JABFEB020000016.1, forward strand.
CATAAAGCATTTCCAATAAAATTCTGGAGTAAAATATAACGGACTTTTGTTGAATACACTCACAGTCCTAGACTTGGCAATTGGACACATTGTTGCATTGAATAGAATCGTTCTTACCTTATGAAACACTAATGTTGCTTATATTTGCATATGTGAAAGAGGATCATTTACATATACAAACATCCAGCATTTGCTGATTTGTTTCTTGGATGGTGTAGTCTGGAAATGCAAATGACTACAGAGAATTGTGACTTTTATGACAACCAAAACCATCTCCCACGTTTGGTGCATATTCTTCATTGATATACTGAAAGGCGTCGTGTCAGAAAACATACAGTTCTAACAAGAACTATATAAAAGTAAGACTTTAAAAAATAGTCTAGTGGCTGACATCCTGCAGCAGAAACAAAAGTAAATCTAAATCAAGCTCTGACAGAATCTGGTCAATCCAAAGCATGAAAAAAAACAGAAGGGGATGCTAAAATCATACATCTCTAAGTACCCATCTCAGGATCTGTACACATCACATGTATCGTCCATTGGACTGACATTCCGTAACTAAGCTGTTATTTGTTCTAAATTAAACCACTTATTTCATCACTCCTCAATGATACATGACGATAAAAGCATAATGAGTCACGGGCTGTTACACTTTCAGAATCAGGTCATTTTCATGCTGCATATTTAGTGCAAAATCCTTGCACTGGCCCTTCGTTTTTCCTTGCTGGTTTCTATAGATATCCTGAAAGAGTAACAGATTTCAATCTTAGCAAGGAATAGGGGGAAATGGAACAAGGAATGTAGTTCAAAGTCTTTCAGTCAAATGTGCCAAACCTCCCCTCAGTCATACCATCATCTCCATTCCCCTTTGGCTCCCTCTACAAATTTCTTGTCATTTTAATTTAGCACCTGGATTTTTGAAAGTTTTACATTTGCTTACAGCTGCTCGATTCATATTAGTTCTTGAACTTTCAACCTTATAAACCAACTGATCCAGTACATCCATTCAATTTGCTTCTGCAAGAGTACTTCCCTTTGAATATCAAGAAATTACAAATATTATCCTCCTCCGTTACACAAGCTGCCCTAAGAAAGGTAAAAACTGTTGATCGAGACAAGCGTTTATCTTTACATTTTTTGTTTATTTAATGCATTGGATATAATGTCGACGATTAAAACATGATTCCAGCTGACACAAAAGGGAAAAAAAAAAACTTTTATTAAAACAAAATTGGAATACAAGTAAAACGGAATACAACTGTACAGAAAGCAAGGCATTAAGATGTTTGTAAATGCTACATGTGAAAATTAAGCAAATAATAAAAAAATGTTCAATACATGAAATAAATTAGATCTACACAAAATGGCACAAACCATCGCACAATTCCCTTTTCCAAAAAGGCTGTTTTACCTCATCGGGAACAAACCAGAGCTCGCCAGAAAAGGTTAAACTTTCTTTAAAAAAATCATTGTTTAAGAGGTGCCTTGTAGAAAATATGAGCAACGGATCCATGATCACTCGATCAAACAATAACAATCAGAAACAGGACTACACAGCACTACCTCAGGCTGTTAGTGCCATATGTTAGTTCAGTTCGTCTGTAGGTATCTGTGAGCAGAGGCAGGACAGGAAACAGCCCAAGTCCTTCGTGTACTGCACTTTGAATAAAACGTGACCAAAATCCTGTTCAAGTCCAGACTACTCTCTGCTGGGGTCTAATGTGCTTCACTGATGTCATACTTCCCCATAATTACACGCATTGTGCTATCCGAGTTTTACAAGCCCATTTCTACTGTCTTGTCCACAGATGTGATTAGGGTTTCCTGTGCTTACACGAGGCTAACACTGGCTCTATTAACCTAAGTCAGTATATATGCCTACCAGAGCCATTGACCAAGGGAGGGAGTATTATAAAAGAAAGGTGCTTACTCATGTTGTGTCTGTGCTTCTTCTCATTATGTCAGTAACACTTAGGTTGTATATGAAAGATGCACTGCATATATGATGCTACAATACAGTGAAACTTTACAGTTGAGTGAAACAATACTAGTTAACTAATAACAGTTAAGGCAGAATAGACTGGCTTCCTGATATGAAATGTGTTTTTTTTCCTTGTATAAATTTTCCCATTGTCGAAGGAGACCCTTCAACATTCTGGAAATAACCAATGTTGATAAAATATCAGCCAGTAAAACACTATAATCGAAGCTTATTCCTGCCAGGTTCATAAGCTGAACGCCTTATTAAAAAAAGCATTCTCCAAAAGCGTAACTCGCAGATCAAACCAAAACAAAAAAAAACAAAAACAGGAAAGCTTCCCGACCAAACCTTAGAACAACCAACAGAGCTTCAAGGGTGTCTTGTTTAAGGTACTGACAGTGTAAACATGGCCGCGTTGCCAGAGGGAACGGTAGGTAAGGGGCACAGCACCTTACTTTCGCTTGCCCTTCGTATCAGTGGTTTGGAAGACGCTGGAGGCTGACATGAGGTTCTCGATGTACTGTCCCAGCACCTGGTTCTCAGACTTCAGCTTAAGATTCTCCTCCTTCACTGCATCCACCCGTGCAGAGAGGTCTGGGAAACAACACAAGAGCATTGAATCACCTCTAATTGCCTATTGGGTATAACAACCAATGATGTCTTTTCAAATTTTAATTTTTACATAAGCTAATGCAATTACTTCCACTATCTAAAAAGATTTAAATGAGGTTGGGCATTATGACCTCAAACCACAACATCATGATTTTACTTTGATTACGATCAATGAACAATTTATTTATTTTTTTTCCCTCATATTTCATTGACAAGGTTTGTACTGTAAATATGCTCAACTATTAAAGCTAGGACATTTTTTATGTTGAAAGACTGTTGATCTTTATGATTTTAAAATAACTGAAGGAAACACACAGACGAACCACTTATGGTTATTCATTGAATATTCTGAGCAACTGAAATCAAAGCCCAATCTCTTGAAATGAAAACATCTTCTGAACAAAGTCACATATTAGTTTTAATGTAAAAAGCAAGTTCCCTACAAGAGGAGAAAATAGTTTGCAGTTCTTACAAACAAAATAAACCATTCACAGTGATCACCTCTGTCTAGGTTAAAATGATCACTATAATGAGCATTATAACTTTTTTCTTTATGTCTCAGGCAGAAAACCATCTAATTGACATCTGTATATTTATTACACGAATATAATGTAATAAAGCTGACAGCGTCGCTAGTTAGACTCCTTCAAAATACAGTACAGCTGTTTCAAACTTTTCAAACTACAATACTGTAAAAGTTAAATTACTTAACTGTGTATTATTCAAATACACTATAAAACAGTACAGAACAGTACATAAAATATAGCTCATGATAGTTTCACTGCTGCATCTCGTTGGCTCGTTTTTAGCAGTTTATCATAAACTTTGATGAGTCTATATTCATATTCTATATTTCGTTTTCCTGTCGCGTTTTCTGTGCATGCAGAATTAACCTCAGGAAGCTGGTCAGTAGCTAGTCAGAAGCAGACAGGTTACCGCAAGGCAAAGTAGGCAAGAAAAAAAAAACAATTACCCTAGTTTAAAGTTTTTTGATATGTTATGTATGAAAACAAAATGAACACCGTAAAAGGACTACTTGATTACTATAAGCAAATTATTTAAACAGTATTTGTGCAGGAATGATTCTGTCTCAGGCTTTTTGATCCATATAAGCAGTTGGTCAGAGTCAGAGTCCTCTGCAACTATGACTCTTTATACTCAATGGTTGGTTGAAACAAAATCTTGGTCTGGATTTTTACTCTTTAAACCTGAATTACCCACCTCTGGCCCTGATTCATCCCTACCTTCCAGTGTGTGCTGGAGCTCCAAGACCTGGTTGATGAGCCGTGTTTTTTCCTCCACCTCCACCTGATTCTCCACATCACCTGCATACACAGACAAATGTGACTTGACATCAAACGATGCCTATGGGGAGAGCTAGACTTAATGCTGCATGAACCTAGCAGGACCAGCAGAAGAACAAACGGACATACCATCCATTTTGTACTTCACACTGAAGCAGTCCTCTTCTTCCTCCTCTTTCAGATGCAGAACTGTAGTTCTGTTCTCCCCTTAAAAATTTACAATAAAATAAACATGCAGGGTGAAATGTGTACATTCTGGTTGTGATTGCAGTATAGCCTGTAAACCCAGAAAAATCGTAATATATATTTGAAATGAGTTGAACTGTAGACGCATATAAAATTAATGCAAACTTATCGTGCATTAATTACTTATCGTATAAATTCCAACCCCAACGGAACTTAACAGCTTCCCAGGACATTTAAAATGTGACCTTTTAGAGTGACATGCTGCTGGCTGCAGAAAGGCGAATTATTAGCCAGAAATCGATTTATTGTTATGAACAAGACACGTTTGCAAACACGACTAGTTTTACAAGAGTTATCTAGTTGGGGGCACCTGTATAGGGGACTGGCAGTTATTGTTAAGAACCGACCAGGGCCTTTCCGCCGAGCCGGAGAGATGCTGCTAGCACCGGCAGGGGCACGGCACCGCTAAGCGGCTAGCCCAGCTCCCTAACTCCGGGGCTGGGGTAGCGACCCACATCCCCGCTGTTACAAACATTGCATGGCCGTAACGTCAGACAGCGCCACACAGCGCTCTTTTACCCCCGGGAATAGAAACGCTAGACGCCTGGGCATTTTTTTACATCCACACGGCAGGCTGCTTGTGCTAAACGGCTAAACAGCGGTCGCTGAAATCACAATAAGTCGGGCAGGGGCCTACGCGCTAGGCGCCCGCCTGCCTCTCACTGCGACCGGCCCTTAGCCGACATGCTAACAGCTTTTTAGCTTCCCGATTTAAAAACCATGATAAAGTTCGAGCAAACGGCTAAATTTCGCCAGCTTTGTTAAATGCTGCAGGAATACGTACCCTAGAGAAGCGTGTCTGCAGAGTTTTATTCTAATATTAATTATTATTAGTTTGTCTGTTATTGTGTTTGGTTGAGCCGACCCGGGCTGAATCGGATCCCGGGGCGACTCTCAGCCGCCCAGCGCTACGAAGCTTTCCGTCCGGGATTAATCAGCCGCTTCCTCCGCCCCGATTACCAGTTTCACCACCAGAGGGCCGTAGAGCGCAGCCATGGAGAAATGCCATAAAAAAAACCCGCCGCGCCACCTTTCCAACTTAATAAATCTCATTATTAACAAGCCCAGTCAAGGAAAACAAAGCAAAAGCCGGTGTCGCGAAAAATCATTAAGATTTTCAAATATTGATTAATAAGGTATCAAAGAAACGACGTATTACCTATAAATATCTACTTACACGTAAATGAAAAGTATAACGCAATTTAGTATTTACAGATCTGCAAACATTACGAATATGGTGATAAATGCTGCAGTCAAGCATCTTCCATTAATCGGTCGCATGTTTTCTTTTGAGCTAATGTTAACTGTAAACCACGTATTAGTCGAAGCTGAATAGCAACTTTAAAGATAAAGAGTATCGAAATTAGTTTGTCTTCACGGATTTGTTACATCGCAATAGTGTCACCCTCGTTATGATCTGTTTGTTGCGAAAACCTTCCTTTGTCCGTATGAAAGCCGAAGGAGCAACGCCGCAGACTGATGCGTGCTGGGCCACCCATCGCGGTCATATCACAGGGAAAGTTCTGGCACAGGATGCATTTACATGCTGGCTTCTTTTTGCCAGCAGGCTGCCCAGTTAGACACCAGTTAGGACAGAACCAAAATCTGGGCTGTGAATGCATTTTAAGACCCATACTCTTTCAGTTCTGATGGTCTTTTGTAGTTTCCCAGATAAGTAAGGCTTTCGGTTTGACCTACTTTTCATCTCCTGCGTCCTTACTTACATTTACACTAATAATATTCCCACTTCGAATGCAGTCCTATTCTTCAGACAACAGCTTGGATGCATTCTCAATTCTGAGTGATAATTGCTTCCCAAGTCTGTGGAAAGATCCTCTTTTTTGCATTTCTTTGGATGTTGGTTGGCGATCCTCACAGCAGTTTGTTGTGTGGGTGGCGAGGTTTAAATAATGTGTTGTTTGTAATGGTTTATAACTGCACTCATTAAAATATTCTACTAAATATGAAATATGACAAGACAGCTAATTGTCCTTTAGCCTCAAGAAACAAATGCATTTGAAACGGAAATTGAGTTTTACCGTCGTAAATGATCATATTTGATTTCTTCTCCCTGCTGCAACACACATACCTTTGAGTATGGTCAGTCCTCACTGAAAGTGGATGCTCACGTCGTATGGAAGGTGTGCTGGCCGTTACAGATGATCTCCACACAACCGGCAAACAGTCATGCGGTTCTGAACATATGCCTGAGCGGGCTGGCGGCTCTGTCAAGTTAAATACTGCGGAATGACGAGTGAGTGGCGAGAATTGTTGCCTCTTGGGGGAATTCACAAGCTGATTGTAAGAGAGGCAGGCATGGGGATGAGAATGTATGAAAAGTGGATGAGTTTATCTAATTAACATCTATTCTTCCCATTGGCTTATATATCTTACTGGGATGCATTACTGAAATTAATTTATGGGGGACGTTCACAATTTTTAAATACATGTATTATGTGTAGTACGCATGTCTGTGTTTGCATGTGATGAATGTAGATGTACACATTAATATATAGCATGCTATTAATGTTTGTGTATGTGTGTTGCCAATGTAAAAATGTGGACAGTATTTTTTTAATTCAATTATGAACAAGTTTTTAATTACCACATTGACATTTTCCATTTTTATGGAATTTTATTTACCAAAAATTTGAAATATCCTGATCTACTCCATTTTTTTCTCAGTCCGCTGTTTCCATACATCGCTGTTCAAATTTTCCATCATCTTAGCTGCTAGTTTCTTTGTGCTGTTCTGCTTATTAACAATAGAGGGCGACAAAGCACACAACCTTTATCGCAAGGATTCTCGTCTGCCAGATACGGCGGAAAACAAACACGTTCATGGAACAGTACCAAGGCTATAGACAAACTTGATTATTTTTCCAACAGTCTGTGTCTCCCAGTGTTTGGAACAGCTGCTAGTGTTTGTTTTTCTCTGATTGTAGTTGTGATGTATTTCCGTGCATTTGGATGGATGCAGTCTTGCATGTTGCCTAGCACTCAGCCACGTGCTAGGCATGCCTTGTGCTTAACAAAAACCTCTTCTTTTGAACTACTTGGTGCAAAAGCATCACTTTTTTTCTGGTTGACATCTTGTATTTTGCTATGACTGATCTCAGACACCATATTTTCATAACGCTGTAACAGAAATGTAAATTTTTTTAGGGGAAGGATTTTCAGCCACGCCTCTCCGAAATCTCTGGGCTATACTGAGCTATGATGGCACGCATAGCACCTTTCCTTAGCCATGGCTTTTTAACCCTCTCAGGGATTGTGACCCCTTGTGTCATGCGACGATGGCTGCAGCTCTCCGCTCTTTAAATTCACACTGCGGCGCTATAAATTTAGCTGGACAGGAAATATGGATATGGAATAGTAGGTATGGCTGCTTTCTTTGAATACTAATCTGCTATTCAATTTCTGCAGTAGGAGTACTTTCAGCAGGCTCCATCGACCAGCATTCTGTCAACACAGCTGGGAAATTTACAGGTGTTTAATCCCTGCTGGGTTGACATTTGAATGTTTTATGATTATATGGTCATCGGAGACGCTGGAGACTAGCACCATTCAGAGTTAACTGTGTTGTCTGCAGATGTGCCGTACTCATAAAGAGTCCCTGTACAAGCTGGTCTTTGTCTGTCAGATGGGGTTCCCTTCGGCTGCTTAACACAGTTGTGCATTTCAGGCATTAAGCATCTGATCGCGGTTCATCCTCAGTTGCTCTTCTGATAACTATTAATTTATATATACTTTGTTGCAAGCTGGATTTAATAGTTTAAAGCACTGCAGCTATTTGTGTGGTCTGCCAGCATTTATGTGCGTGTGCTTAGAAATCGCATTTTCCAGAAGAATTTCCCACAATGCAATTTACTACAGTGTGTGAAAGCGGGCCATCGTGAAGGTGCAGATAAACAAATGAGACCAACGAAGCCCGTAAAAGGACATAAGTAGTGAGACGTATGTGAAAACAGAGTTTCTGAAATGGTTGAATGTTTCTCTACAGGCAGTCCAGCACCCGCATGGGGTTTATAAAGAAGCAACATGTTTTACATACAGAGAGGGTCACCCAAAAGACCCAGTTAGTGTTGTGTCCCACTGCATCCTTCACCAGTTCTGGCTTAGCAATTAAATATGGGCAGTGCAAAATATGCTGCTCTCCTGGCTCAATTGGAAGCATTTTAATTGCACGTAAGGAAAGTATTCCGGATGCTTAATCTGCATGCATTAACCTGGCAGTTCCAGGTACCTGTACTGTCTCATTAATTCTCATTGCCTGTGATCCAATTCACGGTGCAGCTCATAGCAAGCTTACCATTCACTCATTTGTCAGCCTATCAGCCTCTCTTTTGGAGCTTTGGGTCTACCTGATTAGTTCTTGTTAGTTACTACGCTGTGATAAAGTCAGAAAATGGGTCACCTCCTCCGTTAAAGACTCATGTGAGGTTTTGGTTATCCATGTAATTCCCTGGGGCGTTTGCCTGTGTAAGTCATTGCTGTATGCTGCTGTTAGATCTTATGCTTATGCGTCTAAATTATGGGAGATTTTTGCCCACAAAATCGAGTTTGACTAATGAACACTTGCGAGCGCTAGTGTTTTTCCCTTATTGTCTATGAGCGAAGACAGGTTTCCCCGAATCGCTTTGAGACATTGATTAAGGTCTTAAAGATGATGGTTCATTCATGACATATTTCACTACAATAATTAACAGCAGGAGAAAATTATTTGGCAGACATGGTCACTGCTTGACATTCATTGCTGTGTTCACTGTAAATTGTCATTTCTGGCCTTGATAAATAGAACTCAAGGGATGATGAAAGAGATGTGTAGAGGTCTGGATTAAACTGAAACATGCTTTTCTTATCTACTGCGATCAACTCTTCTGCGCCTCTCCGTAATGAACTAGTAATGCAAATGGTTTGTAATTCTATGGTATTTCGCAACTGTAAGAATGTGCACAACATAAAACCCCAGATTGCTGCATGCGATGCGAGGTAGTAAAGCTAATCGAGTGATGGCGAGATTCCAATAGACTAACCACATAATCCTGAACCTGCCTGTGCGTGAATATCTACTGTCTGGCCCAGCACATCTGTACACGAATGCTTGCTGTTCGCTCTTGCGTGATAATGACCACTCCCGCTTGGCCAAAGGGCTTCCAAAGTGTAAATATCCATTACCCAATATCTGCACTGCACGATTGTTCTGTAGATATGACTCCTAACAAAACAAGCAGACACCGAGAGCGATGTTCTTGGCCTAGTAAGGTATATATCAAAACAGTACTTTTATCCAGGCATGTACATGGTTCATATTGAAACAGTCTCTGGAGTATGATGCTGTGTATTTTGTTTAGTTCTAAGAAACCATCGGATTTGTTTTTAGTTTAATATTATTCTACCCCAGCTGACTGTCTTCACCTCGAATTCCCTCCCCAGCACTTGTTTCTGTAGCCCCCATGTGATCATTACCTTCAGATATGCATAAACTTCAGCCAAGCCTTATTTATTGGGTTCCCAGAGTAGCAACCACTAACCGAAGGCATCCATCAACTTGCATGTGTGCAAGGAGGCGTGTGTGATAGATATTCTGGCAACATGAAACGACGGCAGCCCCGGAGGCTCAGCAGACACGGGCGCACAGCACTACAGCACGTTCAGATAAGGCTAAATGTGTGAGAATACGGGAAAGCAACCTTTCACAAATATTTGCACAGTTGAATTTACGGAGGTCACATTTGGAACGCTGCTATCGCAGACGAACCGAGCTTTGTAACAATCCACATCAGTCACCCCGATGAAGAGCGAACTGTTCAAATGTGTCTCTGCTTAAGCTATGGTCCTAATGGGGGAAGGGCTCCTTATTGCTTCTGAAGTCTTATTCATCAATGCCAGCTTTCAACCACCTCAACCTCCCCATTCAACTTTCTATCATCTCCCTTCTTTGAGCCGGTGTACGTTTCCAGTGGATCAAATGTTTTTGTCCATTACAATGCAAAATGATGCCTGAAGGAAACTGAAATTAGGTTCTCCTGTTCCCAGCAGCTACCTGACTTTCCCTCAGAAAGAAGTTTCTTTTACAACAGCACTATTCTCAGTATAGCTCTATAATTCAAATTCACCAAGCTTTTTGTGCAGGTGCCAAAAGTCAAAGAAATAAAATGTAACCCGCTGTGCTTTGTTGGACCCTTCATGGATGTTTTAAACCTTTTCCTAATATCCATTTTACATTTAATGCGCATTAAATTTTATCACTAAGCGCACAGTAAAGGTGTAAATGATCTGCCACGTAGTGTCTCAGAAGTACTTCTTGTGGAACTGAGAAGGACCCTGTTTCACGGCGTTGTGGAGGTTATGTGGTTTGCTCACCTCTCAGCACTATCCTGCAGCTCTGCATCCTTACTTTTGAGTGTCTGACTCAGTGGTAGTAAAATGGCCTTTAGAGGAGCCAGAGACACACAGCGTACGGTGACGTTCGCCCGCGCTTGTCTGCCTCCTACATTTGCTGACCCTAATCTTACCCGAGTCGTCGGCCAGGGAGATGGTGGTGAAGGTGCTGTCCTCCTCGTCGGCCTCTACTTCCATGTTCACAGGGTGCTTCCCTCGGCAAGAGCGAGCGTGACCGTGCTCTCGCTGTCTCTGCCGCCGCCACCGCGCCTTCCTGCCAGGCACCTGCTCTCGTCAGATCACTTCCACTGAATTATTCAAGTCCCCGGGGATGACGGTTACCTGCTCTACCTGAAGAGCAGCTCCGGTGATACCGTCGCCTAGGGAACGACGGCGACGACAACAAGGTACAGAGACAGCACAACAGGTCTGCTGCAGTCGAGAACTAGCCCCAGATCAAAGTTCAGTGTGCCAAGTGGTTAGAAAGAAAATCCAACTACTGCTGTCATAAAGGAATGTTTGCGCCACACAGAAGGCCGTTGGGGTGTATGCGACTAATGGAAAGATGCCAGGTGCTCTTTATCGTGTGATTAGTGCTGTTTTTTCCATTTGAAACGGAAAGGATTTTTTGTTTTACAACTGACAGGACCGACCAAGTGACATACCAGGATTTTGTGCGATCAATAAGTAGCAAGTAGCATGAATATCAACAAACGATATATGAATCGGTCCATCCCAACCTGAATTTCCTTGCAAGTTCTTAACGTGGTTGCAGTAGATGTAATAAATACACATATAGAGATAATCTCAGTTGTAGTGTTAATACCTTTTTACATTAGCTAGGTAACAAAGCTATGTATACGTTTGCATTTGCACTGTGAATTCTTACTACTGGGTCCAGATGTTACATTCAACACAGTCATGGTCCTCTAACAAGGCTTAGTGATGATTGCTGACTTGGGTCACAGTGTATCCGCAGAGGATATAGAGATAAAATCGGCACATCTAAACGAAAAACACAGGAGTGACCCAGGGAATGTTGAATATTTTATGGCCCTAAATATTATTGCTGTAATGGGTGGTATTATAATACTTCCATGTTCTAGTGTGGTTCTGGGAGTTGCGAGAGCAGGGCTATGCGGCTGCAACGCAGACCTCCCCCTTCCTTACCCCTCCCCTTCCCGCCTCTCATTAATTCTGTCCTCCACTCGCACTGGTTATAAGCCTCCCCCCTCCCCCTGGCAGCAGAAATCAAAGAATCCATATCAATTAGAGAGCTGAATTTCAAATGCCTTCTCTCCAAGCGCAACACTAGACGAGTTGTCTCGCGCCCATCTCGCCGGCACGTGGAAGGCGCATCCATCAGCGCATTCAAACGGCTGTTTAGTTCCTTCGCATGCCGTGCTGCAATCAAAGCGAGAGGGGGGCTATTTCACATGAGCGGCGGCTGAAAGGGAGACGGCTTTCCAGAGTAAATATGACTCCATCGCCCTGCTCCTTCCACGACAGACGTGTTTGAGTAAACAGATACGAGTCGAGATATTTATCTCCTTAAACTGCTGCTCACAAGAGGTCCGCTGACTAACCGAACGGGTTACATAATACCGTAAGTTTGACGGCAGGACGTTAAACAGAGGTGGCAGGAACGTTGCATGGAGATTTGACTGCTCAAAATATCTGCGCGGCACCGTATCGCAGGTCAGACTTGCCTCAGATGCGCTGTTACCGATCAATGAAACAATCGGCAAATTACCACCTGAAACATTCAGAAATTCAGGGAAAGGAGCTCCAGGTAATCAACATAAAAGTCAAACAAAAATATCAAAACATTAACATATTAAGGGTGTATCTGAGGATATTGGTGGTATAAGGGAAACACGTCACGTTAACATCACCCCTGACCTTAAACCTGATACCAGCACATATAAAACTAATAGGCGACAACTAACAAATGACAAACCTAGACAGGGATTTTTAGAGAGGAGAAACGCTGACCTATTTAGAAAGGGTAGGAAACAAACCAGAGGAGCTCAGATAGGATGCTCACAGGAAGATGACAGCAGTTATGTTCTAAAGATCATTAAATGAAAGGTATTTTCTTGGTATGTGAAAACATGCCCTATCGCTCCCCTCTCTGTGTTCTTTTTATAAGCTTTTTGCTGTTAACATAGATTTAGTACATTTCGACTCCATCTCTCAATCAGCCAAAACAGGCTGTCGCAAAGACCAGATAAGTCTGAGTACAGCCAAAGTAGAATTCCCGGATATATTTAAAGAGCGTTTTGGAAGCTCACCCAAATGAAACCGCATTTGTCAAGGATAAAGCAATCGGCCCTAACACTATCTTCTGGATCTTTGCGCTACCGTTTGCACCCAGGATGTGATGCTGTCCATTGCCATAGCGTAATGCCAGATGTACAAATAGGTCACCGCATGTGTAATGCACCCACTGCGAGCTCAATGCTTCACCGAGAGACAGGCATCGCCTGTGCGACTTATCGATAATGATGTTTTTGTAAAAGGATCCTAGGCTCGCCATGGTGGAGGTCTGTCCGGGTAATCCGTACGACGCTAGTTTCCCCTCATTCCGATGAGCGGAGTGCATAACAATCGTGTTCGGGGAACGACGGCGTGCATTTCCTGGGAGACGGCGAGTATGTGTCGAGCCTGAGAATGAAAGTAAATAGCCCCGAAAGATGTCTCTAATTAGATTAATTTTATGCAGATTGTATTCAGATGCCATGTCTGCTTTAAGGTGCGACTGAAGCTGTGGGCAAGACTTAATCACGGCGGCTAATTCCGCATGACAGAGGCGCTGCAGCTGCCATTCTTCAGCAAGAAAGATCCCAGACAAAAGCGACGACAGGAGAGCGACGCTCTGTGTGCGCGAATCCCGTGCTGCCTTTGCAAGTCTCGGTACCGTCGAGACAATACAGGAGGCAGACATGTACCGGCTGCCTGCCAATTTAGACAATTCAGTTCAAGCGTTTCAGAACTTGGACATTCTCTTGCTCTGATGTTATTGAGATATGATCCACGCTCACTTTCTGGTTCGTATTCTATGGCGTGCGTTCCCGATTTAACTGTAAACATAAGGGCGATGAAGCAAACACGCAAACAAGCCTTTGGAATTTAAAGAAGAATTTAAGCTGGAAAAAATATATAGTTATATTTTTATATATTGTTGAAGATTTCACCAAGCTGATAGACATTCGGAAAGGATTTGACCTGTGGACAGGCTGCGACTGGCTGACAGCGGTGAGGGGGATGATGGTAAAACTCGCCCTGGATGGTTCCAGAGCATAGCCAGCGAGCCTTTAAATGAATGTCAGTCAAAGAATGTGTAGTTGTTGATCCTGGGAAGGCATTTGGTCTGTGTAGCAGTGCTCTCGTCTGTGGAATACAGAAAACTATAGGCCTGGCACTCGGAGTGGGGAAGTATATGTGACTTTAAGGTGTATATTAGACAGAAGTCATCAGACACCCATCAAACACCCAAGTCAAACAGCTGAATGTGTAAATCCCAACGTGGTGATGAAATTCAAAGCTTGTAATGATTTGCTTTATTTGCACAAATACCTTGGAACATATATTTCTGCATATCCAATCTTTCTCTCCATTGAGACATATGGACATAGAGGGAGGTTTGGGGGTCAAAGCACAGGGTCATTTATCTAGCACCCCCTGGAGCTCCTGGTCCCAGTGGGCAGGTGACTATTCTGCCAAGGATGGAATTCAAACGGGCAACCTTCTGGTCACAAGCAGAGATTCCTAATCTGGTCAGGCAGACCCCTCCACCAAAGCATTTCTACAGGCCGAAGCTCACTTCTCCGTGGTCTGGTGAGCCTCACCGTGTTATAAATGATTTAAAAATAACACTGACTGTCAATAGGATGACTCTTAATCCATCAGGGTGGACAGTATGAGCTACTGCAGGGTTTACAAGCTACTTTAAAACTGAAAGGTTTTTGTCCTTGGCTAAATAGTTCATTTCTTCTTACGCTTTGACTCGTTTGTTTCCTTGACTGAAAGACTCATCCAGCTGTATTACATTAACATCAGCGACATTGGCATGATTATAGAAGACTGACCAATGGGCACACAGCAAGAACCTTGGCGCTAAAGTGAAATCCAACTAAGATGGTAGTTTACAAACCCTGTTCTAACTCATAGTGTCTTCCTGACACGGATTATGTGGTCACCATAACTGTCAACTTCTGACGACTGGAGTGCTTAAAATTCAATGACGAAGACCCTAGTGAAGCAATGTATGAATCGGTGAACCTGAGTTATTTCAGGCCGAGGTAAATCAACAGCAGAGAATGGAGAAGAACAGTTTTGCCCTAAGGCCAAAGCTTGCAACAAAATAACGGCGTTCAATTAAAGGCATTTCTTTAAACGTGGCGTGTCCAGCTCTTTGGTGCAGGGAAAATGAGACCATGGACATTTTCTGTGAGTAAATATAGGGGAGGTGGGGTGGCACAGACCATTTTCTGCTTTACGATGCTACGGTGAAGGCTCCTGCATCCGTGATAGCGTTTCACAGTCATGAAGGAATGAAATAAGATATCGACTGACGTTTATCGCTTCCATCGCCACAATTACGCTGCAGAAAAACAAGGTGCAGGTCACTGGGTGTTTTGCAGGTATTAATCCGGCTCTCTGCGTACTGAGAGGAAGAAGGTGTGAGGAACATTTATGGGTCGGCGTGCGCTTGTGTACTGAGCGCACTCGCGGGCAGCAAACGCACCCCAGCAGGACTGATGATTACATTATTGTTCATCGTTATCATTCATCGTTATCGTTCATGGCCTTCTTCTCATGGATATTTTATGTAGGCTTGAGAAGACTGAGCGGATGACATACATTGGAATGTTTCTTTCTGCATATACCATCTTGCACTCCTCTGAGACTTACGGATATAGAGATACAGGCAAAAGCGAGGCTTAGAGTCCTATTTACCCAGCCCCCCCTTGAGCAGGGGGGTTAAGGGTCGCGATCAAAGGCACGATAGTAATGGGACTACTCTACTGGCTATGGTATTCGAACCAGCAACCTTCTGATCACAGGATTGCTTCATACTCACTGTGCCCCCTGATTTGAGGGGCTTTTATAAAGCAGGTATCTCAGCGATTATGTATGTGTTCAGCAGATCCAGAAGTTTACGTCGATTAGAATGTGACATCTCGATGATTTATGCGTCTGGATATTTTTAGGGCACGGCAGTGGTGTGTCCCTCCTGGGGCTTCCGGCCTCATGCTCATGGTCAGCGAATCCCCATCCCCCCCCCCAGCTTAACAGCTGTGCTATTCCCCACAGCCAGGGTGATGAGCTCAAAGTGCACTGGCTGGACCAAACAAAGGACCGGTGACACGAAAGTGACGACGAGCTCTGCATGTTATTTTAAACTTTATCATTCTTTTGCTCTTTCTCCACAGCTGCTGGTTGAGTTTCAGACATGCTCCAGAGGAAAGCTGAAACTACTTTCCTTTCAACAACAGCGATGTTTTAGAAGTGGGGGGGGGGGGGGGGGGGGGGGGGGG
>JABFEB020000016.1:2095616-2107800 GCA_019775895.2 Stomatorhinus ivindoensis
GTCCCTACTTCGCGGAAATTCAGTTATCACGGTCGGCCTTGGAACCTATCTCCCGCGATAAGTGAGGGATTACTGTACATGATCTGTTGCAGTATACACACATATAATTATCTATATTGGAAGCCTAATGAAAGGTTCTATTATATTGTTTCTTTTTGATGTGACAGCGTGAACAACAGCACTTCAAACATCAGTCACAAAGAAGGGTTCTAGGGTCAAAGAAGTCACACCTTGTTCTTGCCTATTGTGCCAAAAACAACAGTCCGAACCCTGAGCCAGAGGTAAGTAGTGACTAGAAGCTAGAAACTGTAAAAGCATCTCTTTCCGCCTGAAACTCGCAGGTCACAAACTATTCAACTCACACGGCACATGTTGCCTGACAGAGCACTACTAGTTTGCCTAGTCATGTTGGGCAGAACATATAGTTATGGCTAGCCATAAATTACTAATTATTTCTAATACAGTCATGGTATTGTGGTTTTCACCCACAAGGTGCCACTTTGCTCAATACAGAATAAAAGACTCGACATGCACATTGACCAATGAAAAGTAATGTCGTTTAGTCACAAATATCAAACAAATGGGATACAGCCAAGCAAGCATGCGGACTCCCGTGCTATTCGCTGCTTCTTGTTTGCGATGCCAAGGTAGTCGCGTCACCGCAGGAAGTTGTGGAAGATCCACGGATGAGATCACATCACAAAGCCGGCCTCCCTCCCAGGTATTACCCGCAGAACCTAAAATAACTCACTGACCGAATGCTGGGGGGGGGGGGGGAATATCCACACCTGCCCCTATCCAAGGCAGAGAAGGAGAAATGGTTGTTTTGGGGGGGTAATTGCCATCCCCCTCTAAGGACTATGTCAGCAGGCAGCAGGTAGGTCTTTAAACACGCCGGCTCAGTGCTGCAGGGGTACAGTTATTTATTTATTTTTTAACATCTCACTTCATAGAATCAGCGGAGAAAATGACGAAAACCGATTGCAAACCTCCCCCTTAGCAATCAGGGGACAATTTAGCGATCAATCAATATGTCAAGACAAGCCGGGGGGGGGGGGTTGGTCTGTTCGAACGCGCCGGAGCTCACGTGGAAGCCGTCGGTTATCATATGACTTTCCGGTCTTAATGAAAAAAAACCCTTTCCTATTCATCTGGAAGAATAATTATTATGATTTGGCTAACTGTGTGGACTGGACTCCGCAGAGCTGCACGGCTAAGTGCTGGTCGAGGCGAGAGTCTCCCAGCGTGAGTCTGGCAGGAAGAGAGCACAAGCCACTCTCTGCTGAGGAAAAGAAAGGATGGATTACAGCTTCAGAAACCTGCTCATTTCTCAGGCAATTCAAAGCTCCATCGTAGAATAAATTAAACATATAGGGATTATAGTATGGGGCCTTCCCAGCCTAATATCTAAAACACACATAACAGCGTTCTTGTTTATTTTTTCACTACCCCGTTCCTACTCAATTACCATCTCCCCAAACTCGCAGATGTTACCTACATATTACCTGTATATTCTTCTATCCTGTATATTGTCTCCATTGTATGATGTTCTGCTGTAATAAAGATGCTCTTCATCCAGGTTCCTTCGTGAAATGCTGTGTCTGGCTCATAAATTGATATTCAGTCTTACTGTTCCAACGTTTGCTAATTAAACTACTGCTAAAGTATTCATTAGCTGCCAAGCAAGTCGCACTGATGGTTTCATTGTTTTTACTGGTACAAAGCTGAAATAAATTGCCATAAGGAACATGTACATGAGAACATAAAGAGTTTTTTTTAAAATCTTTATTTATTTGCTTGTTTTTATTATTGCACTTTTTTTTTTTGTTTGTCCTCACTCTAAGAATGTAGCTAGATGTACCCAAACTATCACGTTTGGTTCCTCTTCTTCAGGGGCGTCAGATCTGAGGGGCGGGAGTGGATGTGTACCCCCCCCCCCCCCCCCCCCCCAGTAAAGGTTCTAGATCATTTCAACTGGGGGCCAGTCTGGGGTCAGCTGTCCTGTTGGGGGGGGGGCGATGCATTTGACCTCAATGTCCTCCAAGTATTATGTTCACTAGATTGCCAGCATTAAGAAGCAAAAGACAATTGTGAAAATCGTAAAAGTTAACGCTTTACACTCACATTTTACAGTTTTTACAAATATGTAACTAACTCTGATCACTTGTTTACACTTGTTTGCTTGATATTTTTCCTGTCATTAACGTCACTTTTCACCAACTGGAGCAACTCGATCACCCACTGCTCCCACATTAAGAGTCCGGCAGAAAATATACTTACGTTTGTGTTTCACCTCTTCCCAGCGAACAAAGTTTTAGCCCACATATATAAATGTAAATAATAATAATAGTAATAATAATAAAAATAATGCATTTATTTTAAATAGGATATGTATTTGGGGTGGCACAGGGGGGGCATGCATGTTGTCATGGTGACAATGCCCCAACTCCCCAGAACTGCCCCTGATTCCCCCCCCCAATAAATAGTTTTTGTATTACCTTTGTATTTAAATTATTAACTTGAATTCCCCTGCAGTATGAAGCTATTGCTATTGCTCATGCTGTCTGTGTCAGTCAGTCAGCAGCAAAAAACAGAGGAATATTCACCTTCTGGTGAAAAGTCTTCTTTTCTCATCGGTTCTTCCAGGCGGTTCTTTGCAAAAGATCCATTGTCTTTCACTTTCCTGTTCAATTCGTTTCAGCCCATTTCCAGTTTACTGGTGTCACTGTCCCAGTGTTTCCCTGCAAGGCTGCTTGGGCTCAAGTGTGTTTCTTTAATTAAGCAACTGATGTTACAGTTTCACATTAGCACCTTTATAATTGTATTATTATTAGACTGCCTGCTTGACACTTTTGCCCGCAACAAATTATTGTGTCGACCATTTAGACTGCCAAGCAGTTTGACGGCATGAAAGAGGTACAAGTTCTGCTTTAAGTTGCTATGTATCTCTCTAAGCCTACCTCCTTCGCCTGCTGGACGTGTTGGTGTAAGTGCCCTCCTGTGTATCTGTTGAAGCAGCACGATTAGAATTACTGCGGAAATCTGTTGTTTTTCTGCACACGAATTACACAACGGCCCCGGTGCCTGTTGCATAACAGGCATATGAGGGTCGGCACAGAAGCATGATGGACTTGCTGCGGAGAGCACAGCCCCAGTGGCAGGCGACAGCCCCATTTGCCGACACTTCCACCATTCTCAGCTCCGAGCACCATTCCGGGGATCATAAATCTGAGTACACTGCTGGTACACTATATCCAGCAGATTAGGCTGACATCTGCTCTTTCATACTTACTCTTTTTTTTTCCGTAAATGTACCCCTTGCTGTGGTATTAGCAAATTGTTTATTCTGCAATAAGTCACTTTTTCTGTAGGTGGGGGATCGGATTATTGATTCAGCAATTCTCACTTAGCTTAAGTGTCATACTTTGAGACTGAACTGCAGCTGATTTTAGTACAACAAAAAAATGCACATAATGTTTGCGATGAGCCTTTTTTGCGTATGAGGGATTGAAACCTTCTGGATTTCATGCAAAAATTCTATCTGCAAGTCCTGACTTTATCCGTTCATGCCTCTTTTCTCCTCAGATATCAAGAAATTGTAAGGCTATATTCATCCATAAATCTATTAGTGGCTTATTTTGGTAAGGTTGGCCTGGTGTGTGTGTGTGTGTGTGTGTGTGTGTGTTACTATTGGACGGTGCACTGTGTAACAGTGATAGTGTGCCAAAGCTGTAGTGTTTCTGACTGAATATACAGCATCTACACCAATTTAATCATGTCATGGGGTCTGTAGAGTCCACTTGGACCTAAAACTGTACCCCTCTGTGGTCTCTGGCTCAATCATCACACAGGTTATTTAGCTGCATACTTGTAAAATTTTCCACCCATCCATCCATCCATACATCAAAATGAATGAGAGGAGTCAGACAGACTCTTGTTTACAGTATTTCTGAGAGGTACTGAGGTAAAATGAGTTCCATTTAAATTAAATTTAAACTAAAAGTCCAAAAAGACACTGTGATTGTGTTATATATTAAACTGCGTAAAGAGCAAAAAGGCATGCAATTTGATGTGCTTAAGTGAGTAATCTGCTTCATATAGAGCAGATCTCAGAATCATTTTACACATCTTGTTAAAAACACAGACTGTTTCTCTGGAGGTGGATGTGCTGATTCCGCGATAACGGCATCACCTCACTCGGACGTTCAGAGGGAAACATCCATGCCCACTGGAGCGGGAATAAATAACACAGCTGTCAGCCTACGGCGAGCTAAACTCCATTGACGTGATCTCAGCAGATGAGCAGGTCAAAACAGGCTTTTGTGTCACGTACGGCGGGCCCATCCAGAATACCACGAGCGTGATGTCACTTAGCGCGATTGGCAAGGGCACTGTTTACGACAAGAGTCATTTAGCATTTAGCCAAATGATTTTTCTTTCCATATTACGTTACATCAGTGTTTAAGTACTCATGAGAGGGCGAGCAGTGTTACTTGTGTTGATTGTAAAGAGATGCACATAGAGAAAAAAAGTCAAACTTTTTTGCTACTTCCTCTGAGACTAAACTGTTTGGCTTTGATCCCACATCTAATTTACCCACGTTGGTATTTCGATATGTCTCATTAATGGAAACAATTTGATACATTTCATGAGAGACATATTCCATGCTTTCTCTTTTACTGGTTTTTTGTGATTCTTCCTGGATTATCTCCATTCAGCTTGGCAGTTTTGGTCTTTCCAAGCCATACGCCACCATTATTGGGTGTGAATATTGGCGATTGTAGCTTTATTTAACCCTGAGACCCTCCAGTCACTATCCACAACCTTCTGGATGGGATGCAGCAATACCAAAGTGCCATCCCTAAGACTGACATGGCATCTTGCACTGACTGGCACAGCCTGGATTCCCTTTACAGGCAGAAAGGGGACAACATTTGGCCAGTGAGGTTAGCGTGTAGGACTTTGCCCTGATACAACAGCATGCCAATGCAGGCATTGGTCTTGAATGATTATATATATTTTGAATGATGATACATTATTTTCATATGTACATATGTAGTTTATTAGCCTGTCAGATATTTTCAAGGGAAAATTACAATAAATACAAAAATATTTTTATCTGAATAAAGATACTTGATGTGTTATATCGAATATATTCAGGTAAATATAGTTTTAACATTTAAGCTTTGGGTGATTTAATATTGTTGTTAAACTGGCATTGTGTATTTACTGTAGCATCAAACATAAACAAGAAGTTAAAAAAAAAAAATTTCAGGATCCCACAAGTAGTGCTTTTAAGCCATCCTGAGTCATATCGTGACACTAATCGTTATTTTTTGTCCAGAGTATAGACTGATAGATGCTTTATGGACCAAATCACCTGTAAGCAAATCTCTGCACAGGAAAGATGCGAAATAAGAATTAGAATTTATGTACTATTTAGGTGATTATGGTTTACGGTGGAACTTCAGATTCAGTGGGTTCTGTTCAGGGCTGTTCTGCTCAGCCAGAAACCCATTAAAACAAATCTGAAGAGGATGGGATATAGGAGTGCAAAAAAAGCAGCAAATTTAACTGAAAAGAATGAGGACTTTTCCCCCATGCAGCACGTTACATCTTGGGTGGAACCTTTGAAAAGGTCCTCCTTCCCCCAAAGAGACGTCTTATCATAAGTCAGGTAGAACCAAACTGAGGAGCCCGGGTCACGCTGACCCAGTGCAGTGCTTCTTCTCACCAGTGGCTCTCTGCGATCTGTGATCTCACACAAAAAGACCACATCCACAGGGGTCCGTAAGGAGTTAGGAGCATCAGAAGTGGAAGCCCCCCCGGTACGTTTTACGGTCATTAATATATCAAGTTGAACTAAGATTCAGACAATTACATTAAGGTAATAAAAGAAAACATCCCTCTAAGTAAAGCCAAAACTACTCAGGGTGATGGTCTGTAGACTGTGTCACTAAGTCTGGACAGTGGTGGCCTAATGCTTAGGGATGCATGCTTATGATTGAAAGTTTGTTGGTTTGAATCCCTGACAAGCAAAGTACCACAGAGGTACCCTGACCAAGGTATGGACACTGCTATGTCACATATGGGTTAAATGTACAAGACATGTCTTGTTGTTATGTACCAACCATGAGAACTAATCACTTTCACTTCCTATAGGCCAGTCATTAGGTGTGCATTGAATATATGTCATGTGTGCATGTCCAGAGAGGATCATTTATAGAGTTTTAGTAAGAACATTTTTGTTAAAAAAATGTACAGGTCAATGACAAAGTCACTGTATTTTTGTAACTTAAATGGCAGGCCTGAATCTGTCGAGAACACAGTCCTGTCAATGTTATCTAAAAAACGTTACTTGTAGGGTACTCGCCTGGGTGGTCAGTGTTGATTAATGCCCTTTCTTCTACAATCCCAATTTCAGAAAAGTTGGGACGCTGTGTAAAATGTAAATAAAAATGAATGCAATGATTTACAAATCATATAAAACCATATTTAATTGAAAATGGAACAAATATGACATGCGAGCTTGACGGACCGAGTGGCCTCCTCTCGTTTGTATAGTTCTTATGTTGTTGTGTTCTTATCACATGTTGAAACTGGGAATTTTTTAGTTTTATGACAAATAAATGTTCAATTTGACCTTGATGCCAGCAACACGTTTCAGAAAGAGTTGAGACAGGGGCATGTTTACCAATGTGTTGCATCACCTCGTCATTTTAACAACACTCTGCAACAACTCTCAAACCTTTTCAAACAGGATTTTACTTCATTGATTGCATGGAACATTTTTGGGAAGTCTCGGCCGTGACCTGTCACATCGTCCTCCTTGTTGGGGTTTTCTAATTTTCTCTCAATGTCCTATGATTTGTCTCTTCCTCCCGGTGAGTGCAGCTCCTCTTCAGCCTGCTTCAACATTTCAAACTCACTGAATAGTTTGGTATTTGGAAAAAAAATACAATTCTCACTAATTTCATGTACAACCAAGGTCTTATGATTTTCTTAGGAAATTATTAGCCGTTTGCCCTGATTCCATTTTCATAAATACTGGGTGGCCGTTTGTCTACACGGGTCCACTGTTTTGAACTTGTTTCCTGTTAGAAAGCAAATAATTATACATTCAATGTCAGAGATTAGTCATTAATATACAACAATCACATGCAGCTATCAGAGCCAATGGGCCACAGAATGGGTGTGTACCAGTGCAGACACAATCATTTATAATAATGATCAGCTGCAGTAATGCTGGGTGTCTATGACCATGTAATGCATGAAGCTGTTGGAAAATATTTCATTCATTGCAGTTAAATTGGATTTTTAAAAACTATTAACCCCACTTAATCAGATTAACCTTCTTCAGTGTGTTAAATAGAGATGAAACAAGAATTAGACAAGACACTTGGATTTCCGTGCATTAGTCCTGATTACTGGTGGTCCTCCATCAGTCTCCATCAAGCACAGCACAGCACGGGAATGCAAAATGCATTTCAGCTACTCAAAAACACAATGATTTGAATGAGATGATCACAGGTTAATTTTGTACAATAGTTCAGGTGCTGGAGTGCAGGCTTGTGGAACAAGGTAAGCTACACTAGATCAGCCTATCACTGCACGCATGTCATACGAACGGTAAGCCTGGCACTGAGGACTGTTTATAATGAACTGGGAGCTCTGGATACGTCCAGAATTGACACAGCGGCCTGTTCACATCTCTCATCCTGTACTAGTTTGGTTGCAGTTCACATCATTGGCACTGTGGAGTAAGTGCATTCTTTTGATATTCTGTCATTATATTTCAGCCGATGCTCCTGCAGACATAACTGTCCACGCGTCTACCGCCACTGCTTCCGTCATGGGACTTCGAGGACATGAGGGGGGTGACCCCTGCCCTCACAGCCCATAGCCCCCCCTGCTGGGTAGTTTAGCAGCAACATGTTAGCATTCCTCTGGAACCTCTGTGTGGTAGGCCTGAGGCAGCTTTCCATCCATGCACCAGCCTCTGCGAGGCAGGCCTGAGGCAGCTTTCCTTCTGTTTGTCAGCCTCTGCGAGGCAGGCCTGAGGCAGCTTTCCTTCCTTTTGTCAGCCTCTGCAAGGCTGGCCTGAGACGGCTTTCCTTCTCTTTCTCAGCCTTTGCGAGGCAGGTCTGAGGCAGCTTTCCGTCTGTTTGTCAGCCTTTGCGTGGCAGACTGGAGGCAGCTTTCCTACCATGTGTCAGCCTCTGGGTAGTACTAGTAGTATTGTTATTATATTATTACTACTAGTTGTAGTATTGTAATATTATTATTATTATTATTAGCACTAGTAATAGTAGCAGTAGTAGTACTACTACTATTGTTGTTATTATTACTATTATTGTTATTATTAATATCATTTTATTACTGATGATTATTATGATAATGATCATTATACTTATACTGGATCATTACTCTGGAAAAAGAAAATTGACCCTTGTACTAACCTGCCCCTATGTACCACGCTACCCTGAGGATATGTAGTTAAGTACTAATGCAGATTTTGCAAACCTTTAATCACAGGTTTTAGCACCATTAAGCCGAGGCTGAACTTAAAATAAAAAGGACATGCAAACTCTGCTATGTGCGCTTTCTAGCGCTTAGCGATTTCATACAATTTGCAGCCCTGGAGACTCCCTTTGCTCTGTCTGAACCTTGCAGGCATTGCCAGTCCTGTAGACCTGGCGCTTCTCGATGCGCCCCAGAGTGTGCCAGCGGCTCTCTCAGAAGCTGCAACGTAATCTGCTTAGTCTCCAGACTAAAGTGATTACCTTCCAGGTACTTAGAGCCCTGTGTATTTGCAGCAGGATGCAAGTGGGCTTGTCACTGAGGCATTGTTGTTCCCTCCACCCCCCCCCCCCAGTGGAAATCCCAGCAGCTGTATTGGTAGCCTGCAGTTGGCAGCCGTGACTGGATGGCACACCTCCATTGAGGACTGTCCTAGAATCTCCATTGTTCACCACTGATCTTAATTGTGGTATCACTGTCAAAATTAAAATATATAGAATTCCTCACGGGAGCCTGATCTTTCTATTAATTGTTCATGCCTAATAATGGCTCAATGTCTTTTCTACTGTCTAAATGTGTGTATTGTGCTCAGGGGAGTAGCTAGACATTCTGTGCCCCCTGAGAAAATGTCTGTCTGTCTGCCTATCTGTCTGTCTGCCTATCAGTCTGTCTGCCTAATTGTCTATCTGTCTGCCTGCCTGTCTGCCTACTTGTCTATCTGTATATCTGCCTGTCCGCCTAATTGTCTATCTGTCTATCTGTATATCTGCCTGTCTGCCTACTTGTCTATCTGTCTGTCTGCCTGTCTAATCGTGTACAATGTGAATATATAGTTTCTTGAAGGTTCCTTTCAGTGATGACATCACACTCAAAGATCCTCATTGACTGATCCAGCAAATACCCACTTTGTCAGATGTGTGAGTAGCACCACTGATTCCCACTGCAGGTTTCAGTGTTCATTACCGAATCATAGTCAGTGGCTCCTTACTGGTTCCTTATATATTTCACTTGATTATCATTTCAGAACGTGAATCATGAGCTAATGTTCAGCAGGATTAAATAAGGTGGCTGGCTGTCGACTAAAAGACCGTAAATACAAACTGAGATCTCCCCATCCCTGGTGTCAGTACTAGGGATTGTTTTATCGATGCTGTTTAGATTGAAACATTATTCAAATTTTTTCCCATCCACAAATAATAGCAAGTAAACTCTCAGTGACATGAAGATCCATTAACACAGATGCATGCAATTAAAAGAGAGAGTGGGAAGCTGGCAGGATGCAAGAAGCTGACTTCAATTTGTCTGGTCGGATGCCTTTTAACATCTTGGTGGTGAACTGTGAAACCACAGAGGAACATTCCAGGGCCTTCTGAGCAGATTCTGTTAAACACTGACAACAACAACAACTAAATAAAAAACACTCTGAAGTGAATGCCAATTTTTTATTTATTTATTTTGACAAAGCCCAGTTTGGTGTTATATGACCAACATGCAAACAGTATTGCTTTCAGAATGATGTGTTTACAGAAAAAGATTATTCCATTTACTAGAAAAAAGTGGGACATCATGTGAAGTGGCGTTTTTTGTTTTGTTTTTGCTTGTACGTTTGACCTTGTTTCATCTTTATGCATTTTATTGTGACACGACAGGATCATCTTTTTACAGTCTAAGAATGACATCATCTGCAACTGGGCCCTAACATTTTTTCTCATGGGAGAAATGTTTATGTCATAGCCCAAATTTCAAGTTTAAATGAAATCTGTGAAAGCAGATGCAAGTCATTCTTTCTTTGGCAGTTCTGCAATGCTGTAAAAAGGTTAGTATGCCTTTTGTTGTTTGCAGACAGTGAAACAGAAACTTTTACTTGTTACAGTCAGAGCATAGCAATTGTGTTTTTTTTTTCTTTTGGGGGGAGGGAGGTGTTAAGTAGCTGTAAAATTAAACATAATGCCAGTTAAATGCCTTTAACGTTCTAAAAAAAGCATTAAAACGGTGTATTATTTCACTGTCACCAACTGTAAAATACCAAAACAGAAAGCCTTTTTTTCTGTGAGCAAGAAGAATGAATTGGGGGAGGATAACAATGAAAGAATGCAGGAAAAAGGGAGTTAGGCTGGGAAAGGATAGCTGAAAGCAGTGCTGTTTAAGGCGGCGTCCATGTGCGCCGCCGAGTGCTAAGGAGTGCTGTGGGGGTGGTGTAGACTGCATTCCTGTCATTCCTGTAGCGCTAAGCCGGCTGGACAGAACCAATTACAGCACTGTTCACACTCAGCACATGGGTCTGCCCAATAAGGCAAACTGTGACATCCATCTCACTCAGCGAATCACATCCTCTTTCCCACATCCTAACAACAGACTTCAAAATATTCTGCACTGCCCCAATTGAGAAGCCCCCCAACACCTTTTCATATGAAAAACAACAACGTTAACCAGAAAACTACACAAGTGTTCTTGTACTAAAAGTTAATTCAGACATCTTCTTAGTCATTCTTGTATATGTTTAACATTCTAATATTCAACCTAACATTCTTTGTGCCCTGTACAGTTGATTGTTTACAAACAAAAGGGTCTTAGATGATAAAGTAACATAGGCTATTATGACATGACATCTCTAAAGATCTGATCTGCTATCCCTGTGATCTATATTATTCTCCAGTTGGAAATGTGAAATATGCTTGTGTTCCGCTTCAAGTTCTTACTCCTGTGGCTGGTGTTAAAGATTGCCGGAGCTTCTCTGAAGGAAAACCAGAGGGGAGAGACTGCAGTGAACTACACTTTCCGTTATCAGATACCCGACTCATTACAATCCCCACTTTGAAATCAGTAGATGTGACGACTAATGTTGCCGAGACGTTTTCGTCGCTTAGGCCAACATCTCATTTATTATGAACAGATATTTATACACTCATTTATTTTTCTATGCTTATTTATATACTCCGAGTGAACGCTGTTGTCAGAAAACATTAATTTATCCCATGGGGCATTGCTCTTATACCGCTAAGCCTGAAACTTGTCCTGACTCTATAAATATCCAGCACCATAAAGAAGTTTCTCTCAATGAAATCGTCAGCTACACGAGAAAAATCATTTCATTTTTTTAAACATCAGTCTTCCTGCGAATGTTGTTTTTATATGTGGCCTGCCCTGACACACACTTAGTCAACGTGAAGGAAGACTCCATCTTAGACAGCACCGAAGCCCCAAACTTAAGACAACCAGCACATACCAAAAAGACACCGTTTTGATCCAAGGACACCTTTGTTGGCTGTCTTCTGACAGTGCTGACACACTGGGACACGTGTAAACATAAAAGACCACCTTTAAAAGAGAACAAAACACCCGTCAGGATTCCTGAACAAAGGGACACCAAGCTCACTACGTAATGCCCTTAATCTTATTGAGCATAAACTGTATCATCCCCAAAGCATGACTGTACGTGTAAAACGTGCAAGACAGATAGGCTTAAAGTAGTCTGAGAGATACGCTGTAGTTTAAAGCACTGGTGAGAGCAGGGAAGTATAAAGACATCATCTCATTTCATCCCTCTCCAAGGCAATTAAACAAGGATGTAGATCTACCCCCACCACACACACACTTTGTTGAAAACGTGTTCAGCTGCACTTGGGGTTCCTTGAAGCAGCAAACTCCTCAAATATACGTGTCC
>JABFEB020000016.1:2107900-2120112 GCA_019775895.2 Stomatorhinus ivindoensis
ACACACACTTTGTTGAAAACGTGTTCAGCTGCACTTGGGGTTCCTTGAAGCAGCAAACTCCTCAAATATACGTGTCCATGAAGATAAAACTTTCAGAAGATTTCTCAGCTAATTATAAAAGTTACGAGCATTAAGCTGAACAGTAGGTGCATATGACAGGCCGTTAATGCGATTCAGTATGGTGCCATTGCACGGAGAGACCTTCATAACACTATTAAATTTGTTAAAATCTCTGCAGCACATTGTACAGTTCTTTTAGGGGGGGCCAAGGCGACCCTATTCGCTGAGAATGAGTTCTTTCCTAGGTGCGTTCGAGCCTTTGCTGGTATCACCTCTCTCCATACCTATACTGTCCTCAGTTTAATGATACAATTCGGCGTAGTTTACATCCCTCGCAATAATGCGCTGGATGGAGAGGAAACCGCCACAACTGAACTCTGACCGGACAGCAATGTGTTTTAAGCGAGTCCAGCTCATTTGGTGCTGCTGTTTTTTTTACATGGGGACTCGATGTGATATGAGATTTGGGTCTAAAGTTAACTTCCTTCTTTTAGCTGGTGTGCTGCTGCTCCATGGCGGCCAAGCAGAACTGCATTTGGACGTCTTACTAGTGAGGGCCATTCGCTTCCTGGATGTGGTGAGAGCCGAAATCCAGTGCCGCTCCTTTCAGAGACTCACGTCACTTACATTGACACCTGAGTTTGCAAACATGCTTTATTTGCCATTCGCACAATAACAGGCATAAGTACACTGGAATGCTTCTCTTTGCTGACCCCATCTTACTCTCTATAGCTTGTGGGGGCGGGGGGGTTGCAGCACAGGGTCAGGTAACATGCAGCGCTGGGGGGGTTTAGGGCCTTGGTGAAGGGCCCTCAGACATGTGACTGTCCTGCCCAGGCTGGAGCTCAGACCAATCACAAATCACTTGGTTATAAATCAGTGCACATGCCAATCTAGAACGTCAGTTCATTGCCAATAATCTCCAGAGAGGGTGGCAAGGACCTGTGGTGAGGAATAACCTTATTTTCATGCTTATTCTGAAGGCAGTTCGCCTGTGCAGCAAGCGTTTGGACCACAGTAGGAAGAGAACCCAAACACCCAAACTAATATAAGGAAAGTATGAAAATTCCACACGATGACCATTCGAGGTATGAGACAAATATGTGGGCATGAGATTATATATAAACACACACACTGTATATATATATCTATCTATATACTGTATATATATATATATTACTTTTTTAATGTGACCAAAGTAAAAAGTCTATTGCACATTCCTCACTGCCAGGTAACACCTGTTTGTGTAAGGTGTTTAAGGAATAATGCATTATTTCGTGCGTCGTCAGCTGTTTGATCAGTGAAACTTAAATCTTGTGTGGGTGTTACAAGTACCCGAATTGACATTCCTCATTCTAAACATACAAAGGCTATATTTAAACTATATGCTTAATCCTGGGATGCGTGGGCACGAAAGAAACGGTCAAATCGGAATGCGAAGACAGCCAGCAGAAATTACACAACGTTTGGGATAATTATTCGCGTGATACAAATATCCATGAAAATAGTTTTGCGAGAAAGTATAATTTAGATGGCATTCTGGGTAAGTCTGATCGCCGGTTCTTAAGATAGAGTTAATGTAGTTCATCGTTCTACCGTTTTAAGATCTGTTTTGGTAAAAGTTTTGTGTCTATTGCTTCTGTCGTTGAAAACGAATTCATCTCGGTGGCATATAGTCCTCGTTCCTCTTGTACCTGCCTGCCCTCGCACTCGGCAGGGTGATCACTCCCCGTCCGCGCCTGGATGAGTCCGCGCCGCGTTTTGTATGCGCCTCGGTCGGGCTATTCACAGCCTCTAGCTGCTTTTTACTCGGCTCTTGTCCTGATATCACTCCGCTGGCATGGAGGAGGAGGAGAGCACTTGATCATTGTGATGGTGGCAGCAGCTG
Source organism: Stomatorhinus ivindoensis (assembly GCA_019775895.2). Taxonomy (NCBI): domain Eukaryota; kingdom Metazoa; phylum Chordata; class Actinopteri; order Osteoglossiformes; family Mormyridae; genus Stomatorhinus; species Stomatorhinus ivindoensis. The sequence goes on from JABFEB020000016.1 coordinate 2,109,849, forward strand.
CGAAGCGACTAGCGGCGGATCGGCGTCTTCTCGGGATACCTTTAAACGGGCGTCTGGAAACGGGGGACGGGATTTTCCTACGAGCTTCGCTTCGCGGTTTGGATTGGAAGCACATCTGCCGATGAGATGCGAGCACGCCAAAGTACTCCGGAGCATTTGCGCTGGGAGCTGCAAAACTTTTTCTTAAAGGAAAAGACAATAAAGCAAAAGGAGCTCGCAGCACTGGCCGCGGTGTTGTGATAATCGCTTGAAACATCCGGATCTTCTATGGAGTTCATTTAGACACTGTGTAGTTGTGCTGGCAGGAGAACTAAGCGAAAACACCGACTATTGAGCCAAGTCACACACGCTCCGGCATTGTCTGTTTGTATTTTGAACATAGTTAGGCTTCAGTACTATTGCATTATTATACAGACTTTCCTAACGGGGGGAAGCAACCAGCGATTGTTTCCAGTCTTCTGATTCCCCCCTTTCTTAAACCCCTGGACACACTTCAGACACAAGACGCAAAAAGAAAGTTCTTCCAAAATACTGTGCATAGACTATATGATGGGGGATTTTGTAACCCCCACTGCTGCGAATGGCAGCAGTATTTGCATCAACAACATGAGCGGTGGCATCGGCGCTGGCGGTAACAGTAACAATGTTGGCATTCCCAAGCATAGCACGGTGGTGGAGAGATTGAGGCAGAGGATCGAGGGCTGCCGGAGGCACCATATAAACTGTGAGACCAGGTACCAGCAAGCCCACGCCGAGCAGCTGGAGATCGAACGCAGGGAGACGGTCAGCCTGTATCAGAGGAGCCTGGAGCAGAGAGCTAAGAAGTCTAATAATAAACAACAAACTAAACAGGATCCCGACTCGGCGAGCACAGCAGAGCAGAGAAATAACACACTTATAGCGGTAAGGAAATAAGCCCCCCCCCAACCCCAACCCCAACCCCGGGCCACGCAAAACATCTAGAGCAACTTGTCAGACAGTTGGATTAAATGTTTAAGGAAACAAACAAACATCAAAACAACCAGATCGATTTTGTTTTCTGTAAATGTGCAGTGGAAACATGGTCACGATGCATTTCCCCAAACGCCCTTACTTCAGACGCCAGTTTTGACCGGTTATTCGGAGTAGAAATCGGCCAAACTTTGTAGCCCTTTTGAGTGCAATGTTTGCTTTGCTCATAAAGTGTCTCGGAAGAGGGAAGATCGGCGTTTAATTTCTCTTTGACTGGTCGGGAGTCCGTCCGCTTATTTGGATTTAATTGGTTTCCCCCCCCTGCTTTCATTTTTGTGAATTCGAGTGTATTATATTGTTTTTAAGCACTTATTCCATCTCCAGCCTCTTCTTGCTACCGTGATTATTTTGTTGGTCGTGCTGCCAAACATTTTATATATCTCGCTGTTAAGGGCTGGAAGTAACGTTAAGAATTCTTGATTGTTTTGCTTCCGCCTTATAAATGGACGGTTTGAGAGCGTCTCCTCTTTCTTTAAGCTTTATTTCCTGCGTCTCACGAACTTGTTGGAAGTCAGCAGAAGTTCTCCATCAGTGATAAGCGCCCCGTGATCTCTGCCATTTGACTCCCGTTTGGAGCCATGAGTTTATCGCCTCGGCATTTGCGAATCTGATGCACGTTTCCTACTCTTTTAAATACACGTCCCGTATTCGTGTTGCTAGAATTAAGCCACTTTATATTTCCCCGTGGCCTGGAAATCGCATTGAGGGGGAGAGTAAAATATTTTCCTTTTGGAAAACAAAAATAAAGGAAACGGAAGCGACGGCCGCTGATTGTAACTATTATTACGGCTGTTAAAGCGTTTCTTAAGCACAGTTCACTTGCATTGCTTTCTTTTCTCTCGTTTATAAATATATCAGTAAACAGTACTGTTCGGTAAAGCCCACATTCGTAATTGTCTGAAGTTTAGAATGAAGGAAGATATGAGATTAATAATTAAAGGAAGAAGTTTAACCCCTAGGCTCCACTGGGAGCAGTGCATTTTCAACCACTCCTTATGTTTTTAAATATATTTGGTTAGTTTTTAGAGTATAAATCGAAGACACATCTTAAGACATTTCAGTCTGTTTACCCACCTCCAGACGAATTTAACTTATGTTTATAACAAACACTGTTACAATAAACCGTGATTTTTAGATTTCATGTACTGCATTGGACATTTTGGTTTCCGTATATTGAATTAATTGTATGAGACAATGGCACCACCTGCAAAATATACACTATCTGGAAACTAGGTTTATTGTGTCGCTCTGTGTCAAGTTGCAATTAATTAGGAACTGTAATATTAACCGTGAAACTGCAGAAGTACTGTGCGCAAAATAAACCCCTTTTGTTCCGATATTCATTTAGTAATACGCCGTTTAATTTGTAGGCAAAGTGAGGAAGGTAGCAGGCAGAGTATCACTTTAAAATGTGCTCTGTGACACGGCAGTGACTGCAGGAGAGACAGGCCTCCCACTACGTAGCATGGAGACTCCACCGAACCGCCCATTAACTGGTCGGCAACAACACTTAAATTTGGAGGGATTAGCGTTAAAGACACAGGGCCCCTTTTTCTTTCATTCCGCTGTTCCGTTTGACCATGTGCAGACGTCTGTCTCTATGGTCGTGGCTACTTCTTAGTCTGTATGGTTTATAGGCACAGAAGACCCTGTCACTGTGTGTAATGTAAGATATTCTGAAGCAGTGGTTTATGTTGGTGGGGGCTTGTGGTGTCACACTGATGGTGACAAATTAATGCATCAAAGATACATTCCACCAGATATAAGCAATTGTTAATATGAAGCGGTAAATGACATTTTGGTAAATATTGAAATCATATAAAGTCCCCAGTGCTGATGCTTGATGCACGAAAAGTATTTTTTGTACTTTTGGGTAGCATTAGAGTCCGGTCATGTCGGATGGTATTTCTTTGCAGTATTTAAAATATTCATTGAAGTTCTGTGCTGTGTCTTTTATTGCAGGTCAGACATTCATAACAACATTTGAATTTCGCACCGAAGGTTAGCTTGCATGGCCTGTCTGGATCGACACTTTAATTTGAAACATATTATGAGCAGATTAGTCAGGCTATTGTGAGAGTGCTGTCGCTTTCGCAAAACTGCAGCTTCAAAGTCCTCCGGTTTACTTTGAAATTACACAGTGGACATGTTTTTAAGAAATACCATATGTAGCGGATCCGTTCCCAGCTAACTGCGACACGAGGCATTCCGGCAGCCATTTATGGGTCTGATATAGACATGTCTTCGCATATAGATGGTGGTTTGGTTTGGTGTTTAGGACTGACCTGCAGATGCACGAGTTGGGGTGAGTAGGTACTCACTTTGCCCTTTAGTTTGTCAGGGGTGTTTTGGGCCGACCGAGGTATCTACAGTTTACCAGTACTTACTGTCCTCCCAAGGATTTGTCAGTTGTTGAGCAGAAATCTTTATTAGACGCGATGTATGTCCTGAAGTGGTACAGGTTAATCGATTTCTCGACGGGTCTGATGACTGTGTCCTGGCTGGGATTTGAACCAGCAGCCTGATCTCAAGAGCAGGATGTGACCTGATCTTGAACCTTGCGCTCTTCTCCGAAGAGGGTTTCTGAAGTGCTTTGGGTTGTGCAGGTTCTCTCCCAAGTCCCTTGTCTGCTCCCCCTCAACTCGCCGTTTGTCGTGCTCACCCTTGGTGGGGCCTTAGTGTGAAGCGCCCTTACCTGTATTTACCCAGGACAGGTGGTCCAACGGGGAACGTTTGGGCTGCGGCTGTCCAGCCTCTGCGTCACGCTAGGGTGGGTGTCGTCGATGGACCCCGTCCGACTCACTCGTGGTGCAGCTTTTCTTAGGCCTGATAGCCTTGGAAGACCGAAAGGGTGAATTACTCTCGCTTCGGGGTACGATTTAGGGGCATGTCATTGGCCAGTTTTGCACGTAGGTCCCCGGACTGTGAGACCAAACGCTTGAAACGCTGAATATGACACGGCTGTTGTACCACAGAAATGTCTGTTACCCCAATCACTCCAATAGGTCTGAAAGATTGTCTGGGTTGAATCTCTCTGTAGGGTTCAATTTAAAGCTCATAATCCTGTCCAGTATGTTCAGTTTATTAAAGTGTTTTAATAGAAGCCCCACATTGGACCCTTTCACAATCATTTGAAGCTTCTGTTTAAATTCAAGCCGCTTTTCTGCTGCTTCTATGAGCACTTTGGTCTGGAGCCTCACACTGAAGCCCACTGGGTTGGAATTCCGCTCCCATGGGGTGCCGTTCTCCATCTTCTTGTCTGCTTCCAGCCCGCTCTGCCACTACGCACCTTCGCAGTCGTCCGGGACAGGCGCCCGGATGCTGAGAGAGGCATTAGTTGACATTCAACCATTGACCTGTGATGTTGGGATGGTGGACTACACTGCAGAGGCCGTGCACCAGCGTAGTACCAGCTTTTACACCCCCAAATCAGAGTGTATGTTACTCTGCTGGTCACTAAATAATCAGCACCGCCTTGAAGCTGTGGGATAACTTATGGGTGCTTGTGCCAGATTGTTGGAGATGCGCTGCAGTCCCTGTTTATACTAACAAAGATTAGGAACCAGTGTTAACTGTTTGGGTTTAACCGGGAGATTAAAATTAACATCCTGCCCAGCTGTCTGGTAGCGTTTTTACACACCTGGACAGTTTATTTCTAATGTTGACATGAATTTCGGAAGCCTGCATTCATTCCATGGATTTAGTTTTTCTTTGACTAACTTCTAGTAAGTGAATCTGCTTTAAGCTGTTCATGTACAGAAGCACAAATAGTTACTTACAAATAGTTACTTAGCCTTGTTGTAAACTGTCGGTAACTCCGTCTTAGACTCTTAAAAAGATAAAGATCTCTGATTTGCCTTGTAATCATGTAATATGGCTTATGTGACACTTTCCAGCAGCGTTGATGATGGTTTTTGTTGTTATTAATGGTTCCTCGAGCATTTTGGCATTTTAAGCGGTTAGTTTTTCTCGGTACCCTGACCCGATGACCCCAAGGAACAAACGATAAATAAAAGCAAACCGTTAGGATCCTACGTGGCAGAGAGACCTGCAGCCGTGACTGACTCTGAGACTCCGGCAGATATTTTCTGCTCATTATGTGTGTTATAGTGCAGACACTGTGCAGCAATCAGAAGTATGGTCTGCTGAGGCATTTCCCTGCTTTTAGCATGACACAGCAGTTCCCACTTCTAATGGCTCCATGTTGCTTCATAGTGAGCGTGAACCCCCTTAGTGCAGACCTTCTAAGGCTAGACCAATGGGAACAGGACCAGCCAACTGTGGTGTGAAGTCTGTGGTTGGAATTTCACGTGTCTAGTACCTAGAAACTATTTTGACTCTTTACAGCCATCAGGGCTTGCATTGGCCTGTTCAACTATCATTTAGAATTTGGTCATTTTAAATTTATTTATGTTTTGCAAAGTGACTTGAAAGACTAGGGTCAGCCAGTCCCTGTAACTAGTAGGGTGAAGGGATGAACTCCGAAATCACATTGCTGGTTGGAGGATTTGAACCGGCGATCATCTGGTCATGGGCACGGAACCCACAGAGCGACACACCGCTGGTTTGTGTGGGGATATAGTGGGGAGGTGAGTGGGGAGCTTCAGGTCTTTCCTTGCCTGTCGATTCTCTGAGAAGCTTATGCTGTGTTCGAAGGATGCAGCTCCTAAATTTAGAAGGATGCGGCCTAGATTGCCTTTGCTTTAATGGTCGAAGGGGAAGAGTCGTCAAATAGGACAGTTTGGCCTACGGGTAATTTCCTAATTACGTCACCAGCTGTTCCCTCCCTTACCCATGAGTCAGGAAGCGTCGCTCCTATCGTCTAGCTGGGACACGCCCACTTTACATTTGTGCAATGAATCTTGGGATATGTGCGGGTGGGTCTTCTGCGACTCAGCAAAAGGGTGATGCACTGTGCTACATTTGCAGGACCCTTCCACATGGGACAGCCTTGTCACACCACTGTGACACATTCAGTCTTTAAATGCAGCCTTAAAAGGGTGCAGTCCCTGAATTCAGACACAGCCCCCATCTCTATGCCCAAACCCATCAGCAGCTGCGCTAACATTTTTAATGAAGTAATTAAGTAATTGCAGTGTCTAAATTGAAAGCCCTTACCTTTAATGGCTGCAGTGTGCTCTTTGCATTGTTGTGGATAATTTTTTGTCATTGAGACTTAAAGGACTTTGGGACGAAGAGAGCCGATATCGCTGGGGTGCCGTGTTAAGGACTGCCTGGTGAGGTTGTGCTTAGGGGTATTTGTGTACTTTTAAGCCCCTCGTGAAGAACACTAGTGTGCAGTATCTTGAGAGAGTGGCATGTCACGCTCGTATCAGCTCATTATAGCGGGAACGCGCCCCTGTAATGGCCACTTATTTGTTAGCATCATGCCTACTCCCCATTGTCCTGAAAGTATAGGTAATGGATACAGATTTGGAGGGGGAGAAGATTCACACAATCAGTCAAGCTTTTAGGGCTTATTGTGTTCCATTTGGGATTCTGTCAGGATACTGACATGCAGGGACCCCGAATTCCACAGCTGTAACTGAACTGCGTGTCTCTGCTTTACGTAGGTTTGGTGTAAATGGGCTCATGGGTTTGTCTAAGGTAGGGAAACACGTTAAGGGTCAGACAGCTATTGGATCGTGGTCCCTGCCGCACGAGCGTCTTTTATAACACCCCGCTGTATCACAATGCTGTTTCATTTTATTAACAAATGACATTCTGTCTGCGTGTTAGGATTCTGCTTCTCCACTCATTCGCACATCTTTCAGACCGTTCTCTCTTCCAGCCGCCGCACGCACCCTGCCACTCGCGAACACGTAGGCACACAAAGCGGTGTAGACGCAGAGTAGCTGGAGTGCATTTCAGAATGTTTTTGAGGTGCTTTGTTCTGGGGAACCTTTTACTCACCCCCCAGTGTCATTGCAGTCTTTTCTTGCCTTCTGTTTTTTTTAACGAATCAGATGTGCCCAGAGGGCCGCTTTAAGGATGCTTCGAGTAACTGAGAGATGCAGCTGTTCTATATGATCAATTGATGTTCCCCGCAAGTAACTTTTCAGATATAAGATGCTTTTTCTTATTACCAGGTTGGCTGGTAATGTGACATACAGATACTCGTACTTCCTTCGGATTTTTTTCAGATTCAGAGCCGCATCCATAGCCGAGTACTTTGACAAAAATAACATTCGTGTTTGCGGTCGTTAAATTGCATATTCACGCAGTACATACTGAATTTTTTTATAACTCTGCTACTTGACATTTGTATGAGATGAGTGCGTATGTACTCGTATATTGTGGTTGCCGTCTTGCATATTATCTGAACTGGTTGTTTGCCAGTGACGTAGCTTGACCCGCTTAAAAGTTAAAAACTGTTTAAAACTATCAACGAAAAAAATGCATATTGAAATCGGCTAGATAATCGATTACTTTATATTTTATTCTATACAGAGATTGCAATTCCTCCACCATTCAGATTTCTGAATGAGTGACCACTGCCTCAGTGGTCTTTTGGGATAGCATAGCATCCATTGGTTGCACACTTTGGAATGTCACAGAATGTAGTATGTCGTCGGGGTACCAGTCGCCTATTGTCGCATCCATACTGAGGATTCGGACATAATGCTAACTTTACATACTATATCTTATCTACTACTTAGGCAAGCAGGTATGTGGTTTTGGAAGCACCCATAGTGACTAGAGGTCGACTGCTGTATCGGGCCGATATTTGGCGTTTTTTAATGCATCGGCCAATATCCGAGTGTAGTACGCCGATTCACAGACAGGCACGTCTGCGGGCAGCCCAGTGTTATTGTTGCTGTGCAACACGTGACCCATGCTGCCTTGTGCAGGACCCCAGCCAGAAGTTTTGGAAGAGTCCTGGGGAAAAAATGGTAAAGCTTAAATTCTGATCTTTAAAGACCTATTTATTTAACTGGTTTGCTATGAAACGTTGCTTTAAAAGAAAACGCGAACGCTTTTGAAAGAGAACGCGAATTATGCTGTCGGGAACTGGGGTAATGATAATGAGCCTTCAACCAACTGACAACTTACAGGTAACATTAAGGATCATTGATCATGACAGAGTTTGGAATCCTAATGCTGCTATTCTTATAGTTTATAAATTTAAGTTATTGTTTGCGAGATGTATTGTGTTTTTGTTATTTAAGTTTATATTTGAATTTACACAAGTCAGTATTCAATAAATGCGAAGTTGAGAAATTTTCTGTACCATTTGTTATTATTAGTGTGATATTTTACCATTTTACCATGCAAATAGAGGGGAAAACACCCAATTATCGGACAGAAATACTCGGCAGCATATATCGGTCATCGGCTGACCCTGACTCCTAAATATCAGCATCGGCTATTGAGAAACTCATATCGGTCGACCTCTAATAGTGCCACCAAGGGCAGCGCTGCCCCCCCTGAGCTGAGGGGTGTCAACGGGACTTGGTGTTGCCCCACCTGGGGGTACAGCAGGCCTGTTCCTGTGACCCAGTATGGCAGTTGGCCTGCGATGGCGCTTTTGCAGGTTGCTCATCACAGATGGCTGCATCTACTTTCATGCTGTCAGATGTCTTGCTTTGGAAGCTGCGTCAAGAAGCTAAACCTGGCTGTCGCCTACAGTAAGGAGCAGTCAGTTTGTTGCTGAGATGGAGGTAAAGGGAAGTCATCACTTGAGAGCCCCCACCCCCCCAGCCGTTCTCGTTGGGGATGCAAGAATTGTGCGTGAACAGGACTCTTGAAATTAGATCTTGTATTAATTTTGGGTTTAATTAACTCGCACTGACTGGTTCATTTTGAGAAAGAAATTAAATTGGAATGTTAAAGACAAGGATTGAGTCGTAAAACTGAAATACACTAAGGCACAAAAGTTGAGCCCTTTGTTCTTTGTGTGAAATAGCCTTTGACTCATTCAGTATCTGCTCTTTTCTCATACTTATAACGAACTTGAAAGACTCATCTCAGCCATAAGAGATCTTCCAAAGGTCTTCCGTTTTGTCTGGCCCTCCATCGAAGTGCTTTGATATCTTTGTGTTCCTTCAGCACTGTTGGATGAATTGTCACCAATATATCTTCAAAGTTCAGTGTAGATGGTAGATTAAAAGACATACATTTTATAAATGGGATTGAAATGGCCCCCAACTGTACAAAAGCAAAGTCTCGTGCTTCGTTCCGTAGGTGAGCTGGCCCGACATATCACAGTCTTCCTGGAGTTGTGTATTTGTACTTTCTGTTCAGGAACCCTCCAATTTCGACTCTGCGGAGACGTATTAGATGAATTTCGAACTTTAAGTGGATCCACAGTCAGGTGTGTGGCAGAGTCCTGTGGGACCTAGATTTCAGCACGAACACTCTGCTTTGTTAACGCACTGAAAAAAATAGATTTACTGTTTTACGTAACGTGCTGTTAAAGGGAAACAGGGGATTTGATCGGGAGACATCTTGGCAAGGTTCTTGCTGTTCTTTCAGTGCTGCCTTTCCTACGAAGCTATCGGTACGTACAAGTGATCCGTGATGGCAGAGGACATTTCACAGACTCTCCTGTGCCTGAAGCAGGCATCCGGACTCCATACTTTGTGGGCACTGCCTCTCCAGGCTGGTCCAGGGCACACAAGCTCATTGTTGAAGGTTGGTTGCTGCGCTTGTGTCCTTGTGGTGCTGTTGGTTAGAGGGTCATATCTCAGTCTACATGGAAGTTTGACGAGGCGTGTCTTTTGGGTTGGGGGCGCTCTTCTTCCACGGACACCGAGAACTCGCTAAACAGTAGCCATTAACGATCTGACTGTGAGTACCTTTCTCCCTTTGGATTTATCTGGGCTGGGGGGGGCATCACGAGGAAGATGGTACCATATGGAGGGTGGCATTGTCAATCAAACCCAACCTTCCTGCTTGGCCTTTAATGGCTGCCGTACGCTGTCGCGGTGTTGCCTGGTTATTTTAGGAGCTGCCCCCTGTTAGTAATCCCCCAGAGAAGGCTGGAAGATGTCCTGGTCTGGGAATATTCTTCAACTGCCCTGTGTGCCGTAATTGCCCCTCTGAGACAAATAAAGTTTTTTGAATTGAATTGAACTGAATATTAGGGCCACTCTAAGAGGATCCCTCAGTGGGCCTGAAAGTTCACTGCATGGTAAGTGTGTTTCATGCCGGCTTTGGGGTTGGATGGTGTGTGTGCTGCCAGTCCCAAAGTCCAGAAACGTACTGTCTGGTGACTCTCTGTGAAGACCTGGGGGGGGGGGGGGGGGGGGGG
>JABFEB020000016.1:2130412-2141368 GCA_019775895.2 Stomatorhinus ivindoensis
GGAGGTACGGATTCTGCTGCCTCCGGTGGTGGATTTCGGCACCGGCTTCGTTCATCCGGCAGCGTTCAGCTGGACCTCCGGTGGATGTTTTCTTGCCCTCAGTCTCCTCTTGCTGGTGTAGGTTGTCTTTGCTCTCCTGTCCTCCCGCTTCAGGCTGCCGTGGCCGGCGGTGACCTGGGCTAATTCAGGTCAGTTTGGGAGGTCCGGACGTAGGCTGCCTAGTGTGCTCCTGCTGTTAAAACCTCCAGAATGTTTCCCGCTGTGTGCCCCAAGGCCCGGGAGTCCCTGGTAGTCCATCAGAGTCCTAGAGAACCACTGGGAGTCACTGGAGTCATGGGGCTTCGTCTGCACCCTCGTCACTCACCGTTGCTGTGCCTCCTCATTCTCTCCTCTTTTTCCTCCCGTAACATCCAGAGTCCAGAGTAAAGTGAAGCAGCAACTTCAGCGCATCTTGTTAACAGCATCCTTTGGTAGTGCTACCCCCCCCCCCCCGATGTGTCAGAGGTGGGACGTGGCTAGGGGCTCCTGTAGAATCAGTATGGAAGTAGAGCGGCGGGCAGCACGTGTAACTTGCAGTTCTTTATTAAAACAGTTATCTAGCTGCTACGCCCCCCCCACCCCCATGCACAGTGACTGTCAGTCAGTAGCCTCTCACATTAGCAGCAAAATCGATCTCTCTTGTCAAACCGCAAGGGGAGTTTCACACTCCTCCATTCGTACAGGTCCACCCTACACTCCCCTGTTTACGAAGCAAAAACTCTGGTATGTTCTCTGGGGGTGGGGACACCTGAGCTCAGTCTCCTCCGAATGAACATTCTCATTGTTGTCTGTGGTGTGCTGTTGTGTGTGTGTGTGTGTGTGTGGTTGCAGCGGAGGTGCATTCCAGGGGCCCTTTTTGCCCCCTATGTGAGGCCCTTGGAGTTTGTATAGTGGAAGTCAGGAGATTTGATCGCTTTCCTCTCAGCACACGTTCTGAGAATTCCTTTAGATTAGTGCTCAAAACGCGGCGGCGAAAACCGCACCGATGATTTACTCCGCGGTGGCACAAAAAGGCCGGGAACGTCGATGGTGAACGTAGGCGAGCACTTAACCGAATTAACCGTTTGTCAGAAATATTAGGTAATGTGTTGGCTTTGGGTTGGTGTTGTCAGTGCTAGTAATAAGGTTGTCAGGTTGATGGGAATATGTTTACTTTTATTGTTCTTATTCTCTTGCTAACATTCCAGAATTCTGCGTTTGTTTGTTTCGGTGTGTGTCTCTGAAGGTCGACTCACGGCTGCCTTCCTCAACCTCGCCCTCCACGCCGCTCCGGAAATCTCTCCTTGACCTTATTGGTGACAGCAGTGCAGAGTGACTCATTAAATGCGTTTTTGGGAAATTAGCACGCCTCGGACCGCGGCTGAAACTCCATGCGTCCAATTTTTCTGGATGAAAATTAAATGTTTTTTTTTTTTAATGTTTTTTTAAATGGCTCCTACAGTAAGAACAAAATGTTCAGTGCTAAAATGAATGGAGCATTATAACAAGTTTTTTTTTTGTCTCAAATAAGGATTTGTCTCATCTAATAAGCAACTGTGAATCCAGGCTGGTTGTCCAAGCAGCAGAAATGGATTTGAGGGAAGTGCGCTAGTAATTCAGCTGTTAAGTTATTGAACTGTAAGCTGTGCGTATCACTGCTTGAAGGTGACTTTTGCTAAGCTCGTTGCGTCCATCTGACCCTCCGTCATTGTAAACTATCGTTCATATTACTTTACATTTGTACTTAAGACAGAAGGTTTATTTTGAGTCTGAAGTGTCTGGATGGATATGGAAGTATTTGCGTTTCTTGCTACCGGCTCCCTTAGAATCATGTGATGGAGAGAAGGATTGTGATTGGTGGGTGGAGGGGCACAGTGATTGGGCAGAGCCTACGCCTCCCTGGCAGGCTTTCCTGCAGCTGACGCATCTGTTAGCCCTGTTGGTGGGGTGGGGGTCGGTGTCGAAGTTACAGACACCGAACATATGTGACTGACAGTGACGCAGCCGGGCGAGGTGTCACACCACGTCACAGGAGGGGGGAACGTATCTCTTCCTGGTAGACGCAGCAGGCACTGAGGCTGCCGTCTCCTTGCGGACACATTGGATGGTTTCATAGTGCTGCCATTCGCATGTGCTCGTTGTTTTAGACGGAGGTAGAGAGCCTGTCCGCTTAAGCCAGTTACTGGATGCCATCGGGCATCCAGTAACACAGGAAAGGCAGAGTGACATCATAAAATCACCACTATCTGCGCATGGGTGGAGCTCTCGAACCCGTGTCATGGTCATAGCTGGCCGAGGACTGCAGCTGAGCTAATATCACAGGTGGTGTGAAGTGGGTGTAACACCGGGAAGGAGGTGTGTCCCTGCTTGACGTGACCTTGGTGGGGGGCGGGGGGGTGCTGGTAATGACTGGCACAGAGAGCATATTTCAGGCCCTGAAGATAGCAGCATGCAGATGTAAATTGGGGGGATTTATTTTATCTTTTAATGTTTTTAAAATTCTGCACTTTGGAGAATCTATTTTGGAATCCTTGGGAGTTCTGTTCTGCCGCTGCGCTGTGGACTGTATCAATATGTCCGGCCTGCCCCATCGTAAATTAGCACGCGGCAATATTTAGACTGAAATCAGGGCTTCTAAAAAGATGTCGGCGAGTTTGTGGGTAAATCTCGCAGCTAATTTTGCTGCGCTGGCTACGATTAGCCCAGGTCGCAAAGCTGCGGCTATTTATGTCCTTGGAGGAGTTATATCCGTCCTGTGCTCAGTGGGTGAAGGGCTCCTTTATGGAGACACTCGCTGGTTTGAGGAAACACACATTTGGATCCTTGTCAGCCAACCCTACCCCCCACCCGCCGCCACTAGCTTGCGACAGCAGAACAAAGCTGCGCTCTCTTCCCCAACACCGGAAATAAGGTTACAGGGCAGGTTGGGCTGTCAACAAAAGCGCAGGGACGTGGCTGAAGCTCCCTGGTCATCATCAGGTGTCGGATGTTAGACGTGTTAAGGGATCTAGTTGCGGGGGGGGGACTGTATGTCTGCCGCTCTGCAGTTCTGGGCAGCGATGACCCTTCCAGCGCGTTCATCTGAGCGCGCTGCCTAATAAGATCCACATCATCGGCGAGCGGCAGCTGCACACGCTTCTGTGACGTGTATCATCTCACCGAGAGGCCCGTCTGGGCACGAGCTTTGGCCTGGCTGGCCGACTGGGCTGGGCAGGATCCGAGGACGCCGACTTTGTAAATAAATACGGGTTGACGACACACAACCTGGAAAGTCCTGAGAAGTACACAGGCCTGGCGATTGCGGTTTGATCCCAGACGGATCCATACCCTGACCCCCCCCACCCCGCGAAACGCTGGGTGGTGTCAAGGTATCGCATACTTTTTTTTTTTTTTTTTTTAAACAACCTCATTCGTCTTTAGGGGAATGAGGTTTTGAGGGGGGGGGGGCAGGCATGTCTGTGTCCTCCAAGGCCGCCTGTGCTTCACAGTCATGTGCTATCCAGGAGAGCGGCTAGCAAACATGCTTTTTTTTTATTAGTGTGCCCAGAGGCTCCACACCCCCACAGCATCAAAGAACCGAGTGACATTCCTAAAAAGGGGGGAGAGGGTAATAATAAATAATCCAGGGACTGACGACTCTATCCCGCCTGCACGGTGCAGCGTTCGGCCCCGAGGCCATGCTCTGTCGGTGCCAGCGAGTCTGTCCGCCCTGAACACAGATCCTGTGGGGTATATCCATTGGCTAATTGGCAATAGAAAACCCATACTGCCAATAACAGACTCTTTTTACCCCTATTTATCCTTTTTGGGGATGGGGTGGGGTAGAGGAACAAGAGTCCTAGGATAATTGCCCCTGACTGAGTTGCACCAGCTATAAACATGTCCCTGGGCTACCCCCATACTTCCTGTTTCAGTTTCTCACTGAATGGGGGGTGGGTTGTCTTTCTGGTTCAGGGCTGTTTGGTGGAATAGCAAACCGTTTGCGTAGACATGGCCTTCAGAACGTCAAAACGTAACAGGTTAATTGTACGAAGAGTAAAAGGGAGAGGGGAATGAGAGCGCGGTTTCTGTTCGTCTAAGCGTGGGGCCTCCGTGACCCCGCGTTAGTTCCCTGAGTTCTCCCGTAAGGCCTGTCTGGGGCCCTTGCCTTCATACTCCAGTCCGGCTGTTCGGTTCTTCAGTTCCCTCACCTGTAGCTGTACCCTTTCTGACGCAGTATGATTACACGCTCTTAATACTGTCTCCCCCCGGTGCCTGGCCTCCCCAGCCTCACTCTAAGAGGATTATTGTTTAGGCGTAGGTCCGGGGAGGAGTGTTTACTAGAGAGGGACGCTCCGATTGCTCTTATGTAACTCGGCGCCTGAATGAACAGCCTAACGTTTAATCAGGCCCCTCCCACTCTCCGCCCTGCTGCCTGCTTGGGAAGGTCCCTCCCCAACCGGCCCGCTCACGGAGGCACGCAAAGCAGAGGGCGTCTTTCCTAACTGCCTGTACTGGGTGCTTAATCGTCCCTCCTTACTTCCGACAAAATAAACCCTGCAAAGGAGACAATTTATGGCTTATGCTGCCCAGTCGCGTCTCGAGATGATTGGGGCCGTGTGAAGCCAGCTGTGACCTTTTATGACTGTCATCCTCTTTGTTTCTGGATAATTCGCTGGCTGTTCTGGCGCTGCTGGAAAACAGCGCACCGCTGCCCTTATTGTTCGGCTGAGATCTAGGCTAAAGTGATATCTGTTTTAAGATGGCTTTTGAGTGGATGGAAGACTTCTTTATAAAGAAATAAGAGCCCGTGTTAAAATGTGGCTCATTTTCATACTGCGGCTTTGCTTTCGAATGCTCTGTGGCCGTATAGATTTAGCCAAAGGATTTACTCACCCCCTTATTCCCTGGCCATATGAAATGAAATTGGGTTGTTTTTCATTGAGTGCCCTGCGATCACTTGGCGCCACACCCTGGGTTACTCCCTGCCTTTCTCCCATAGCCTCTGGCATAGGCTCCAGACCCCCGCCCCCCCGCGACCCTGAGTAGGACAAGCAGTTTCAGAAAATGGATGGAAAGAGGATGGATGTTTTTCATTGAAATGGAAGTCCAGGGGTGGCAGATTTGGTTCAGCTGGCATTGTCACTTTCATTCTGGTCACGATGGGTGTTCAGGTCGGGATCTCATCTCTCGGAGGCCGGGTGTTCTGCATGTTTTTCCAGTTTTGTCACTTTCGTTCACAGGTACTGTAGAAATTAAAGACCTGGTTTTCTAATCACTTCAGAACCCAGGAGATGCCTTTTTTTTAGTAGACACGAGTACAAACTGTTTTAGTGGAATGTTCAGTTAATGAGTAACATCTGTAGATGCGTCTACTAACAAAGTCGCCCTTAGTCTGCTGTCATCTTAATGCTCCTGTGTTGGCTGATGCCTTCCTCAGTCAAACTTGCAGGAATCCTCCTGGTCTTTGCCGTAAGGCCTGGTCCTTCTTCTATACTGGCACGCTCTGCTCCTTTCTCCCACCTTATCTTTCAGGCTTCCGCCACTCTGCGTGCCCCGTTGCCATAGAGACAGCCTTGCCCATTTGGTTTGGGCTGACTCAGCCGTCAGTGACAGCGGTTTGCGTTTCGGTCTTCGGCCTTGTAGGCGTGTGGAATCGCTCGCGTTCTTATGAGAGTGTGGGTTGAAGGACAGAGCACGCTGGTGTTTTTCGGCGGGCTTTAGTCATAGTCATTGGCTGTTTGTGGGCAGCCCAGAGGGTCCTCGGACTGTATAGAGGATGTATGAATGGATGAAGGATGCCATACGCATCACACTTTGCTCTGAGCTCCAACGTCTGATTTGCCAAACAGTTGTCTTGCTGTAAGTTGGTGTTGCTCCAACCTCCACCCACCAACAAGAAGGTGGGAGGGGGGGGGGGATTGTTGGCCAGGACCTTAGTTGAAAGTGCAAAACCCCCAGCGGTAGGAACTCATTGCCTCTTTGTCCCCTGTCTCTCCTCCCCACCTCCATCTTACCCAACCAGATCCACAGAAACATGAAAGCTTGAGTGACTTAATGCTGCCTCAAAAAGCGCCCCCCCAGGGCCTCAAACATCAGAGGTGAACCAGTCGCACCCCCCCTTCCAGGGCCTCAAACATCAGAGGTGAACCAGTCGCAAGTGGGTTGCCTCATTGAGCTGAAGGTTTTGCTTTGAGTTGCGCTATTTCCTAGACACTTCTGACCTGTTTTGCTGCCCCCCCATCTGTCAGAGCTGAATGCCCATCCTCGTGGATGCCTGACCATGGCCTGCTGCTCTGTGGCCTTGGGCGTGCCGTCCGCAGGCTGCCCACGCTCCGCTGTCCGAAAGGCCCTTGCGGAGTGGCATATGTGCACTAGAACAACAATCGTGGAAACCAGAACTTAGTGGCTGTTTACCCTGGCTGTGGTCACTATCGACTCCATGCGCTGATTCTACAAAAGGCGTTGTTTGAGCTTGGAAGCCATCCAGTCTCCTGGCTGGAGGAGCAGATTGCTGAAGCCATGTGCCAACACCTTGCCCGTCATCTGCTGGCTAGGATTGGAGGACCGGTGATGGGCAGGTATAGGGAATGATCCGGTAGCCACACTGGAACAGCGGTTGGGTTGTTCCTGCTTGGTGGCTGCCAAAAAATAGTGCCTCTTGGAGGACCCTGGTGATTGAGCTGGTCAACATAGGTGACATAGGCAGCCGTTACCCTGTCACATTTTTCCTCTCCCACTGACCCATTTGGGCAAAGTCGAGTGCTGGCGGGGCATGCTACGTCCACCCATCTTTCACAGGCCTTTCCTCAGCTCTTCATCCACTTTCAGAAGGTGACTGCTTTGGTTTCGTTGTGGGTGCAAGACACTCCGTAGTGTTCCGAGTCACATAAGGTTAAGGTTAGAGGTGTAAGCTCAGAGGACTGGATAGAAGATCTGCAGCGGACCAAATCGGGCTACTTATTGTTCCTCTTTTTTCGCCGACTAGCGTGTATTCCCCGGTGGAAAGGTATCATTACTTTCCGGAGGACGACTCCTCAAAAGGAAGCATCCGGTCATGTGACTCGTCGTCTTCCCTGCAGGCTGCTGATATTCCCCTGTGAGGAGCTTCCCAGGGTCCCACCCATCTGGAATTTTCTCTGGGGGGGTGGGGGTGGGGGTGATTTTTCCCCTTTGTAAATAAAGTGCAAAGAAAAATAGGAAAGAGAGGCCATCACTGTGATTGTGCACAGCTGGATGGAAGGCATGAGAGGAGACCCAACCTGTTGTTCTGATGTCAGAAAGTCTTCGAGTGACCTTTTGCTCTCTGTCTCTCGCACTTTCTGTCTCGCCCTTGTTCTCTCTCCCTGTCTCTTTCAGTTCAATTCTTTTCGTTTGTTCACCACAGCCTGGCCATGGGGTTGCCTGTGATGTCTAGGATAGTGATGTCATCCTCGCACACACTTCAGGGGTTGAGCTTCGTCTCGAAACCGAATCGCTTTGTGGCTTTACTCCATCCGTCAGATAGTGACTGAGACTCGCCGTAGCACATTTGCTAGCATACTCGTGTCCTCCCCCCAATGCTTGGGTTTGGAGGTGGCTGATCAGGGACATCAGCACCAACAATACAATGGCCATCTCTGTACTGATGTCACCTCTTAGTTTCCAGATCTCTCTCAGAGTAGCCGACCACACCCTTGACTAATGTCTACCTACTGGCCATATCTGCGCACCTTAAGGACATTTGAACCCTGTTTAAATATGGCCGCACTAACGCTCATTTTTCACACTGACATTATTTGAGAAGTATTAATCGAGGAATGATGCGTGAAGGCCTTAATTTGTCATCTTGTTGTATTTTCTCTTTTTTTAAAGGTACTGTGATCAGCAAATTTTTTCCTCGCTTGCCTGATGTGTTTCACAGGGGGTGTCCTTTTTAACTCCAGTGTAATTTCATGTATTTGTGGACCCCTTTCACAGCAACCCCCCATTCCATCTTAGTTGGTTAGTGGGCGGGCATATGATTAAAAGGTTGAATAATCTGCTTGAGAAGGATGAGAGTTGGCCAGGCCTTGGCGCCTGAGTTGGGGGTTCTGATGGGGGGGCAGCGAGCCTGGGGGCTGCCCCACCCACGCCAGCAAACTACCGACTGTGGTTTGGGTCAGCGGCATGTTTGTTCTTACCCACAAATGTTGGGTGTTGTCATGGAGTTGTTCTCGCATCCCCTGACTTGGGTGTTTGTGCTGGAGGGCCATCATAGTGTCCAAGAAGCAGAAGGTTCTGATCAGCCAACAGCAAAACTATTATTTGTTGTTAATTAATGAACTATTTTTCAGTGTATCTCTGTTTCACCCCAGCTGCGTGCCTGCAGGTTGCGTCCGAACACTCGATCACACCTTTTTGTACCCACACAGTTTGAAACGCGTCTGGTTTTAAACAGGACTCTAATGCTCTAATTTTCCTCTTTTCCATTATCTGTTGGTTTTTTGAAACTGTGTTTGTCTCAATGTTCCTCTAAGGACATTTTCGTGCCCTGCCCAGTCTGAAAGTATCGTAATTTTGCGTTTGTAAGGCTGTTCACAGTTTGTCGCAATGATGGTCTCTGTTCTTTTGGACTAATTATCCCTTTTTTTTTTTTGGGGTGCTTCTCCGCTGTCCTGGACGATGGATCCTGTCCGGAAACAACAGGTAAGTCCAATATTCTCGCACACTTCAGTTTGTGAGTCTGACACCGTGCCTGTCCTTACACCTCTGCGCTGTCACCTGTCACCTTGAGCGAGTTGGCTATCGCCTTCGTCCCGATGCTGCAAGTTCAGTCGGTGAGGTTTAACAGGCATGAAGTGCCGGAGAAGCGGTGGAGTTCTTGTAGATGAGGAGGTGTTTGTAACTGACAGGAGTTACCAAGCACAAGTTTGTAGCGAGCGATGTCGATCTCTCTGGAATTATGCGGTGGTTACAACGGTTATAACGATTGTGTCATTATCTGCAAACAAATGATACTGTTCCCAAATGCCTCCCCTGACCCCCACCAACCCCCCAAATGCCTTCTGCCGACAAAGCAGTACCATCCAATGTCATGTGTTCGTTCTGATGTCAGGTTGTATGACATGGAAGTCGGGCATGTGTGTGGGGGGGTGGGGGCAGTTGGAGAAAGCACAGACATGCCTTGGGGTCCCTTGTTAACTGGCTGCAATGTCACAACATCCCCAATCATGGTCAGAGAGAGGAACAGCGTCGCCGATGACTGTGATGCCCATCGCCATGACGCCGGCGCTCCTCCTTTCGCTGCTGCGGCTGTTGGGTCCCCTGTCGCACTCCCACCCCTCACCTAGAGGTGGCGCTTCACTCCTTGCCTGTGCCATCCAATCCCAGGTGGCAGCTACTTGCTGAAGTGTGCCCCCTATGTGCTGCTGAGTGCCGGCATGGCATGTCTTTGTCCCCGCTGTGCCGGCCATTCCCTCAGACACACATTCATGTTGGCCCATGAGAACACAGTCACTGGAATTAACAAAAAACAAAAACAAAAAAAATGTCCCTAAAGCTTTTTTTTTTCTCCTTAGAAGGATACAGCTTTTTCTACATGGGGTGTTTTTTTTATTGAATTTGATGTACAAAGTGACATGCAGTGCAGGAATTGTGGGATCAGGGAGCAGAGTCAGCAAGCCCAGGGGCCGAAAGGTAGTGTGTTTACCCAGCCGGCAACGAGATTTGAACATGCGGCATTCTGACTATGGGCTCAGATCCCACCGTGCCAATTGAGATTAAAAATGTAGACAGCCCTGTGGAAAAATGCGGGCATCGATCCCACGACCTCTTGAGCTCTTACACAAGATGCATAGAGAAACACACACACACAGGTGGTGTTTAACCGGTCACCTTGTCGTGATGGAGATGTATGAGCTTTATGCCCCAGATCATCACAGCACTGGAGTGTTCAGCCGACGCTGTGGCCGGTCGCTGGGGGGAATCATCCATCTTAAATGTGTTAAATGCTCATTGAAACGAGCCATAGCCATGTGCTGGGCCCAGTCGGCATCTGTGTTTGGCTCCGGCAGCTGTAATGAACCGCATGCAGCACAGGAGCTCGGCCGTCGGACGGGTGGTGCTCTCTCTGCTTAGTGCTGCAAGTCGGAAAACTGCCGTTAACCACCGGCATAGTGGGGGCACGGAGAGAGAGGATGACGGGGGTCTGAGTGTGGAGCTGTTAACGCAGTCCCGTGTGGGCGCGTCTCGCCATCGTCTGTCTGCCCCCCCCCCCCCGAGCCTGTGGCCCTGCTGTTTGCAGACACTTTCATTCATGGGGCTGTTTTTAGCCCGGGGAGGGAGGTGGGGTCATGAATGCTCTGGGTGTCTGATTACCCGGTGGGAGGAGTCTGGAGGGGAGGGGGTAGGAGGGGGCTCTCCCTATTTCCTCGGCGCTGCCGTGTGCTCCGGTTCTGTGTCATAGCTGCTTGGCAAGGAGAGAAGCGCACGCATGCATGTGTGTTCATGTTCACACGTGTGTGTGTATGTGTGTGTGTGTATGTGCGTGTGTTTCCTTCTCTCTTACCCACAAACCCCCTTCCTGCCACCACAGTGCCTCTCGCTGCCCCCTCAAAACCTCTCCATTTCTCTATTGCCTGCCCCCCCCCCCCCCCCACCTCAGGGGGGGGCGAGTGCCTTAGCCCACCACAGGAATTCATCCTGCAGGAATCCCTGGCTGAGCAAACTGGATGGAACAAGTTCAGGGCAGAGTCCCGGCTCGCTAGGTCTGCCGCCAGCCGGGGGGGGGGGGGTTTGTGGGGGCTCAGACCCTTCCTGTTGTCCTCACCACCCACCCCACCGGAAGCACTCTGCCTGCTAACTCCACAGGAGCCGTGAGCCTTTGGTGGTGATGATTTCTCTGTTTCTTTTTTTCCTGAGTTATTACTTTTCTTCTTCTTATTATTTGTATTACTGTCCCGTGCTTTTTTTTGCGGGGGTGGGGGGGGGGGGGGTGGG
>JABFEB020000016.1:2155077-2167243 GCA_019775895.2 Stomatorhinus ivindoensis
GTGCCCCCCCCCCCCCCCCCAAGAGGACCAGCTCTCTTATTAGTCTGTTGTTTAAGCAAATTATTATTCAATGTTTGCGTTCAGTGCCCCTCAAACTGATGCACTGGGTGATGCAGCGGTTGCCCATGCTCCCGATTTGCATGCGGTGGATCTCGACGGCACAGGTTTGTTACGGACGTAGCGCGTCTGTAGGTACCAGGCAGCTATGAGAATTCTGGGTAGGCGCTCTGACAGACCCCCGGCTCAGGCTCTTTCTGGTCAGCTGAGCATGCTCCCGAGGTTGAACAGCTGAGTCACAGAGTCAGCATACGCCCCCTGGACGCGGAGCCGCTTAGCTGAGCCGTGACGGTGCTCGACCTTGATCCATAGAGCTCTGGGCCGGCGCACGCGGGCGGGTGTGACCTTGGCAGCCCCGCATGCAGCCCAGAGGAGCGGGTGTGATTTGCCGACTGTGCCGTGTGGAAGAGGAGGTGGCCAGGACAGGCCGGCTCGCTGTCAGCGGCAGCTCTCAGGGTGTCCGGGAAGCAAGGGAGGACAAGCCTCCTGCGGTTTGAGGTAGCAGGAGAACTTTGGGGACTCCTCAGTCTTCAGTCTGGTTTGGTGATGCAATGGTCAGGTCGCCAGCAGGGAGCAGGCCGTCTGTGGCTTAGCTGAGGATTCTGAATTAGGTCCATCCTCCTCTCCTTTGAAACCCGGCATGTTTTTCCTGTCGCGTGACCTCTGTACTACATTTTTATTACTTTTCTGCTTTAAATGAATGACTGATTGTTGGTTTAACATATTGGTGGCATTGTACATTGCCCCAAGACCAGCGGCCTAGCTCATTTGGTGCAATGTAGACGTCAAGGGATCAAATCCCTTGGCAGGCAGAGATATTTAATATCCCGGTTTTGCAGTCCAGAGGCATGCAGTTAGGCTAAATAGTTTTTGAGAGTGTGTTGTGCCAGCCCCATGCCCTGTGATGGACTGGTATCCCATCCAGGGTGTACCCCAGCCCCATGCCCTGTGATGGACTGGCATCCCGTCCAGGGTGTGCCCCAGCCGCGTGCCCTGTGATGGACTGGCATCCCGTCCAGGGTGTACCCCAGCCCCGTGCCCTGTGATGGACTGGCATCCCGTCCAGGGTACTGTCCATGTCTCTTACTGGGATAGCCCCCAAGCTCACCATAACTAACGAGTTCAGTCAATCCCTTCGGTTCTGAGGTTGAATACAACCTGTGTATCTGTGTACTTGCCACGTCGACAGGGCCGGCTCAGCAACAGAACATCAACTGTGTGTAGTTTTAATGTAATAGCAAAATAATTAGTGTTTAGAACTCACACAGCATACAAGCCAGTAGTAGTAATCTGGACCCAAACTGCTCAGTGAAATGCTAACAGATGCTCGTTGCTCAAGGAGAATTTATGAGGAGGGAAGAAACACTTTTATTTTTAAATTTGTAGTGGCAGAGCTTCCTGTTACCCAGTCTCACTGTTATGCCATGTTAGCATTTGTTAGCATGCAGTATTGGGATATTTTACTGGTGTAATTTAGGGCAAAGATAGGGATACTACTTCAGAATCTCTGGGATGAACCAATAGGCTTTCTGGGCTTGGGGGGGGGGGGGAGTATAGGACCGAACCATGTTTATGTGGCAAAATAACAAGCACCGTAATACATCTGAACCCTGAAACTAGGGCTGGACGATATCACATCAATATTATATCATGCATGAGCAATAATCACCTAGGCTTCAGATGATGGATGAAATGTTTGGCTTGATGTCCGGTTTTTGATACCAAAACAGTATTATATGTTGTGCTCTGGCAACCAAATGCAATAAACATAAAGATACGGCAAGTTTATACAGACTACTAACTTTCGGGCATCACAAAATGCATCCCATTAATATTTTAGTCGTACTACTAATCTGCTTAACATATTGTGGGGGTAAATAAATGTCTGTATAGTACTGAAAATCTGGCGTGTGGCCAAATGAATTACCCCTCATCTTAAGCCTGTGATTATTACGCATGCGTAACTTAATATCGACGTGATTTTGCCCAGCTCTGTCTTGAACCTCCTTAATACGAAAACATCCTCTCCTCAGATTAGGGGTTTTACAGCTGAGGACTGAAGAGCCTTCCCACTTTTATAATGCCATAGGCAAGGAGGTACAACACGGTAAATCATGGTGTGGACCTGGGCTTTTTTTCTTGCTGTCTTAATCAAGTTCCCCAACCTTGAATTTACATTTTTACGACACCGGTGCTTGATCGTTCAATTATCTCCTTAATAGCTTAAATGCTGATGCATTTCTGAATGTTTGCATGAATCTGGCATGGAGAGGATGGCGTCGGAATGCATAATGGCCGTCATTCTCCCCTCCTGCTGATTTCTGTGTCCAAACCCTTCTCCTCCTGCCCTCGTTTCCCTTCAAAGTCAAGCCCACGTTAATTTGAAACCAAAGGAGCGCCCCCTGGGCGTGCTTGTGAGAGCGTAGCCAGCTTGATTGCCTAAATACAACATTGCACAACACTTTCCCCTCTCCACCACACGACCTCAAGACTGCGTTTTTCTATTTCACAAAATGTAAGAATCATAACTCTAAAAATAGTCATGTACAACCACAAGTATGATGTTGGCAGTGTGGTGTTTGCACTTTGCTTTCAGCATATCTCGTACCCTCTTACTCTCGTCCGCATGTTTTGTTACATACTTCGGTCTCTGTGACGTTTTCATTCAGATATTCGACCACCGGAGACGGTTTTCATTGAATGGAACGGGACACATTTGGTCAGGCCTGAATAACCCTGTTGATAAACTGGAAGTTCGTTCAGGTGGTGGGATGAGGAATTCCAGGTTTCTTTGCTTAGTAAGAATTCCCAGTTCCTTCGTTGTTCCGAGGGAGGATGGCAGAGCTCTGCTCTAAGATGGGGGCAAGCGAACTACTGTCCCAGTGCTTGAGGGCCTTGCATAAGCACTGGGATGGGAAGAGACAGCTAATTAAAATGTGGGAAATCCAGCCCCGGCAATGATGCTTCTGGTTTTCCAGAAATTTCCCCAGAGGCTGCTGACGTGACTGTTGGCGTCATAGACCTTGGAGGTTTTGGCCATGAGGCCTCAGTGACGAGAAACGTCATTCATCCACCTTGATGCCCCAGTAACCATGTGCTGGCAAGTGGAATGGTGCAAATTACATAAGTGTGTTGGGGCGGGGGGGCGGGGGCATGCGCCTTCTGCGTGGTAATGAACAGATCTGGACCACAGAGGTTTGACGTTTCAGCACGAGGGACTTTGGTGATAGGGAAGTCGAGGTGCAGGCTGTTGTTTCTCGAATCCCCAGGTTGTTGCGGCATCCAGCTAGCAGGTGAAGTTTCCAGTTCTTTGGGACACAGTCAGCTTACAGTACCTGCCTACAAAGGAGAGTGATAGTGTCACATGACATGACCTGGTCAGCTGACCTAAACACAGTAGAGGTCGTTTTGGAGGAGTTTGACCAGAGAGTGAAGGAAAAGCGGCCAATGAGAGCTCTGCATATGTGGGCGCTCCTTCAGGACAGCTGGAGAAGCATCCCAGGAGGCCACCTCATGGAACTGGTGTAGAGGAGACAGTAGGGTCAGCCAGTCCCTGGAGCAACTGGGGTTAAGGGCCTTACTCAAGGGGCCAATGGTGGGGTCACTCTGCCAACCCAGGGATTTATACCAACAACCTTCTGAGTCGCAACCCGCAGAGCTGCGCACCCCCCAACAAATTAGTTTTTTTGTTTAATACTTTTTTGTTCAGGGTATAATTTCAAATGTTATTTTATAGTTTGTATGTCTTTGTAATTATTCTAAACTGTGCGGAATATTACAAATAAACCTTTGTGTGGGTAGGTGTATCCAAATTGGTATTGTATCTGGGTAATGAGTGTGTATGTGCTGAGAGAAAACAGCAGTGGCTTAACTTGTGAGGAAATGCTAACAAGCATTTCTTCTGTTCTCCAAGAACTTACTGATGCCTTGTTAGGTGGAACACTGCTTCAGTTCCTAAATGTCTCCATAGGGGCACCTTGGCCGTTTTCTTCTATTAGTTAACCGAGCTGCTTGTGAAATTTGATTAATTAAAAAAATAGTTTTAAAAACTCAATGAGGTATTGATTTGCCATAGAAAGTGTCCTAGAGGCCAAGTCAAAAAAATACATTGGTGTAGTGAATGGTTGCTGCAAAGACTGGGGTGAATTTAGGAGAGGTTTTGAAATGACTAAGCTAACACACTTTGACAGATATAATGTAGTTTTACACCAAGAAGACGACCATTTGAACACAATTTTCTTTGACTGCGTAAGACTTTTGCATAGTACTGAATATTGCAGGGCACGTTTGGAAAAGGGATGTTTACGACTCGAGGCAGGCGAATCTGCCTTTCTTGGAGTAAAACCCAGCTTTGTTGTGGTTTTTTTCCTCAGCACTTTCTGTGACAGAGATGACTGTCTAATTTGGTGGGAAGCCTGGACAGGAGATTCACACACATGATTACCCCCCTTCTGCTGCGGAGCTCCGCACTCGAGCAGCGATTCGATAGAACGAAAGCCGTCTGAGGGGCTTTTTGTAGCCGATCCCTTGTTGTCCACCGCGGTGTTAATTGCACAGAAGCTGCACTAGCACCCGTGTACCCCCCCCCCCCCCCCCCCACCATGCTGCCTGGGTCTCCTGGGATGGCCGCTGAAGGTGCCTGATTAGCTACAAACGGAAACTGGCAGCTGCATCACAGGAAGGAGGCGAACGTGGTTCTGCGTCGTGGTTCTGACTTTCACCATGCGACACCACAGCCAGACCCCAAGTCCTCCATCCCGCGGCACTTCGGGGAGGTGCCGTCCTCTTCCAATGTGCCTCCCCTCCCAAGGGGATTTATCAAGCCCCTGTGGAAGAGTTTATTCCCCAAAATCCTCAAAACTTAGCAGAAATCACGCAGCGATTTTAGTGTTAAATATGAGTGTGCAGGGGTGGAAAGTTTGGGGGCTGTGCCCATAAATGGAAGGTCATGGATTCAAATCCCAGGGTTGGCTGAGTGATTTTACCTTCGGGCCCCTGAGCGAGGCCCCCAATTGCTGTCCGACCTGCTTCCTATCTGTATGTCACTTTGAACAAAAGTTTCTGTTTAATAAATCTATGTTTAGGTCTGTGGATCTTCTATGTTTCTGCTTGGTCATGTGACTCATGGTGGAAAGCTCCGGATTGGATTAATGCCAGCAAATATGCATTCAGCAACACAAAAAGGTGAAATTAATGAAAAGCTTATGCTCACTTAGTTATCGGGCTAATTACTAATCTGCAGTTCTAGTTAATTACTTTAACAATGATCTCTTGGAAAGGAGACTTCCCTGTAGCCATAGCTGAAAGACCCTTACCCTACAAGACGAGAGCAGGGAGGTTAAGGACCACATTGTGTACAGTCCTAATATTGCCTTTCCTTGTATAATTATTATTAACAATACAATATTATATTTAATTCTATACTTTAAGTTGCTTATTCAACTACTTCTTTTGCTCTAGTCTCATAAAATAAATGCTCAATGTTAAATATTGATTTGTCTCTCACAAAACCTGGTAGGAAAAGGGCTTCTTCAAAACTGCAGGGCATGACTTGGGTCAACAGGCAGTCGATGGGCCAACTCAGGGTGAAAACTCCTCATTTCTGGCACAACCGGGACGCACGGACCTCGGCGAGCCTCGTGGCCTCGGGTACTGAATGCCGCTTGCGCTTTTCACGAGCTCGTCGCTTTGATGTTGAAGCGGTAGGGACACCCCGTTGTCAGCAGGAATTTGCTGTGCGGAGTTTCAGCCATGCTGCATCCGTCGGAATCGCGACTCATAATTTGTACAGTTCAGTTCGCATCTCGGGAGAGACAGGTGAGAAAACAGGACCAGCTCGCTGACTTTAAGTGGCTTCAATTAAGGAGTTTTAGAGAGGGGGAAAATTTGGCATTGTTGAAAAGGGATGAGAGGGCATGTTTGGTGTTTTGAGGTGGTTAGGATAACAGAGTGGGATAATTCGTGACAGTGTCATTGATGAGGAAAAACAGTCGGAGTGCTGGTCCGTGGTGGGTGACGTTGCGTTAATCAAAAGGTGGCATGATGGGTGTACAAAGGCTAGGAAAGAGAATAAAAGCCAGCGTTCCTCTGTTAGATTACTGCAATGAGGAGGTGCTGAAGGTCACAGGTGAAAGATGGTGAAGCTGTTGAAGATCCCACAAATGCTCAGCTGCCTCTCAAGGACTCTTAGTCATGAGAAGAAAGTATTCTGAAGTTAGCTTCCTTGCCTCATTTTTAACATAATGCAGGCAGGGATCAATGGTCTCCTGAACTCGAGAATGTCATCTAGGACTGTTCCTGCTTTTGTGAAGTCAGAACGTTACATAAGACATCACCAACAATCAGCCAATCGGAGAGAGCCTGCCCTGGATTTTAGAACTTCTATTGTAATGGACAGCTAAGCTAAATGCTAAAAGTTGCAGTGATGAGGAAGAGGAAGTTCATTCCTTTGGTGGTATCCTCGTGTTGAGGCTCCCTGGCTGGAGGGGCTATCCTGATCTCTGTTTCACCGGGTGTGAGGTGTGTGTGGTGTGTGTGGGGGGGGTGTCTTGGGGCTGGATTTTTGTGATTGGACCTCTGAGGCATTTTGGAGCACAGCGCCCCCTGTAGGTAATTGACAGGACAACAAGATAGTTAAAGGGAGCTGGTTGTAGAGTCTCTCATCATGGCTTTAAAAAAGGCCCTTTTCTTTGCTGCCGTAAAATGGATGAAATGAGAGGTGAGTAGTGGTGAGGGTGGATTGTAAAGCTGGGTGCACTTTGGAAGGAGTGCGATTATTATTGATGATAATAATTTAGTGTTATTGTTAAATATATAATTATGACATGATGTATTAGCATTGGTGACTGCAGAGGGTTTATCTTGTAATCATCGCCGTTTTTAGTCAGTCTCCGTCTCTCCCTTCCTCCATTCCTCCCTCCCCGAATCGCCTCCCTCTCCTACCTCCCCGAGCACGGGGGGGACCTCAGTAATTGCCTCTTTCCTCTGCACGGCCGAGGCCTATATTGGATCGGTGTTGGGTTTCAGGGATAGTGTTTAACATGCAGTCAGGCACTGCAGCGCAAACAGAGCCCGTGTTTAAACAGTCATCCGTTATGGCAGTCGGCGTGGAGGGTTAGGGAGGTGGGGGGGGGAGGTGCTGAGCAGTGTTTAAGAAGAGGCATCTTGTAGCAGGCGGAGGCTCAGTCGCAGACGCCCCTCCCACGTCGGGGAGGTGGAGTGGCAGAGGCGACCTCATGCCCAGCCTGTTAGGATCTCGTTGCATCAGCATCACCGGCATCTGCGCTAATGCTAACGTTAGCGCCGCCAGCTTGCGCTCGGCCAGCAGTCACACTTTGCATGCCGGTCCCGCTTCCCCAGTCCTGCCTGACCCAGAAGTCTCCAGCGCGCTGCTCTTCACTGCCGTGCGAAGCCCCCAGATGCCCTCGCGGGAGCCCCCATCCCTGGGCCCTTGACGCCCTTATTAACGCACACTCTGAAATCATTTCAAGGCCTATTTCTGTCGTCGTTTGCCCTAGGAATGTTTTTACTCCTGTATTTAATTTTTTGTTCAGCACGTGTACATTAAGATAAGTCCGTAGGCAGGGTCTGGCTTCTGATTCACAGTTTTCCTTCTGATTTTAACCGTTTCGCGCAGTTTCGATCGTTTCTTTGGGACCTGTGCTGTGTGTTCTTTCCCCCTCATCAGCATTCCTCTGGAGGCTGCCTTTGCTCGAGTCTCTGGGTCCCCGCATCACCCCAGGTAGTCGTCGTGTTTGATTAAATGAGGTAATTTCACAGTCTACTGGGCATGCCAAGCAACAGAAATTAGGGAAAAAAAAAAAAAAAAAAAAAACACCCTGAACAGGAACTGCTAGTCATGGCTGCAGAAGGTAGAATGTAGAATGGAAGGAAAGGGAGGTCAGTCCGTGTGACGTCGGAAGCAGCTGTAAGAGGTTGGGAATTTCAAGGTGGAATGTCAGCAAAAGAGGGTACGAGATCCCGCTGATTATGGGGAGGAGGGCCCACGACGGGTGACGTGAAATGGAATCGGTGCAAACGGAAGTTCTGGAGTTGACGACGAAAGCCTTAGGTGTCGTGAACCACTTGGACAGATCCAGCCCCCCCCATGCATGAGGCATAGGTTTGATTGTAACTCTTGTGCATTTTCCAGAAAGCTCGGGCTTTGGCTCTGGGTGAGTCTCATTCAGGCATTCAAAATATTTATGTTAAAAATAGAATCAATTAAAATAATAATAATAATAATTATTATTATTATTATTGATAATAATAAAATACCACCAAAATGTGGGACTTCAACCACCGTCATGCAGGGGCTCAACATTGAAATCACTTAGTGTCTGGGATGTGAACCAGCGACCTTCCACTGAACCACATCTGAATGCACGTGGCGTGGTTTGCACAGTTCCGCGGCTGAGCCCCAGGGCATGCTGGTGACACACCTCACTGAAAAGGTTGTTGACTTTCTCTCTCGCAAGATACAGAAAGTGTTGAAATACTGGAGTGCTTTTGCCCTATTGTGCGGCACTGATGTTTTTGTGTTAGGAATCACAGTTATCCCTACCTCTTTGTTAGCTCCCAGAATGTCTTTATATATACGCAATATAAACGCATGTATGCGCGTGTGCGTTCGTGTGGGCGTTTGTTTGGGGATTTGTACGTGTGTCCTTTGTCTTTTGCGTGTGGGTGACCCCTGGAGTGGCCGGTCAATGGGGCTGGTACGTTAGTTCTGAAAAGAAAAAATAAAGTGGTATGATGCACGCTCACCAATGGGCATAATACAAATTATGAAGAAGAAAGCGTATGAATCACTGACACACTCTGCTGCTGGTTTTTCTCATGTTCACCACTAGGTGAGACTGAAGCAGACCGACCCGCCCCGTTTAGACCCTGCTCCCCATTCATCCACCATCCCACAGTCCAGTCCTCCGTTTTTCTAAGCTGAGGATTAAACATCTCAAGCTACAGGGAAGCTGGGTTTAGCTTACAGTATGTAACTTGGGTTTAGCTTACAGTAACTTGGGTTTAGCTTACAGTACGTAACTTGGGTTTAGCTTATGGTAACTTGGGTTTAGCTTACAGTATATAACTTGAGTTTAGCTTACAGTAACTTGGGTTTACCTTACAGTATGTAACTTGGGTTTAGCTTACAGTAACTTGGGATGCATTGTAGCAATCGCCAGGGGTAGAAATGGCTGCTATCCCTGCCCATCGTCTCTCCTAGGTGGACAGCAGCCTGTCACCATGACCACCCCAGAAGATACATTCCCTCATATGCATTTGTAAGTATAGCCATGTTAGATACTGCAGAATCTCCCGTCACTGAACAGCTGAGTGAGATGGTCACAGACCTACCCTGTGTCATGCCCCATGTACCCTAAGCAGAATCCTTCATCGTGGAAAACAACCGCTCGCTTGTCTTAACGTTCAACAACGGAAGTTTTGTCTTCTTGTCGGGAATAAAGTGAAGAAATGTGATAGTTTGATTTTGTTCCCTGCCATCCAGAAGGTTGTTAATATGTTGTTTGCCCCAGTTGACCAGCAGGGAGGTGTTTTTATGTTTATGGGAGACGCAACTGGTTGTTCGCCTCTGCGAGCTGATCAAGGTACCTGAGGAAGTTGCCGACTGACATCTGAGGTGTTTCTCCCTTTTGCATCCTGGGTCGGATTGTACAGTACGGTACCAATCAAAAGTTTGTACATGCCTACCTATAAAATGTTTTTTTTGTATTTTTCTGTACAGTTCAGAGTAATTATAAAGACGTCAATATTATAAAATAACATATATGGAATTATGCACTGACCAAAAATGTATTTAACCAAACAAAGTTGTTGGGGGCATGCAGCTCTGTGATTTGGGACTCAGAAGGCTGCTGGTTCTAATCCCTAGGTTGGCACAGTGATCCCACCATTGGGCCCTTGAGTAAGGCCCTTAACCCCAATTCCTCCAGGGTCTGGCTGACCCTACTGTCCCCTCTACACCAGTTCCATGAGGTGGCCTCCTGGGATGCTTCTCCAGCTGTCCTGAAGGAGCTCCCACATATGCAGAGCTCTCATTGGCCGCTTTTCCTTCACTCTCAGGTCAAACTCCTCCAAATCCATCTCTACTGGGTTTAGGTCAGGGGGCCTAGGCTTAGTGTGTCAAACGTTTGTCTGCTTGTAGCAGTAGTAGCTCCTATCTTTCTCAGTCTTCCATGCCAACATCAGATTATCACACTGCTCCTTGTGAAGCACCAACATTCATTATGATTAGTTATAGTTTGGTGCTCAAGGTCCAGCTAAACATGCTTCATGAGAATTATTTACTCTGTAATCACGTCTGTGTGGAAGCACCTCCATTTACTATATATTGTGTCCTATAAGATTCTCTTTTCCCAGTCCTCCATGCAGGTGATAGGGTCTTCTGGACCAGTAAGTGATATGACCTTGTTTGATTGACATAAATAGAATCCCCACATGCTCCAGGCCCTGTTTGGTTTGTGTGCTCCTCACAAGTGTGACTTTGCCTCCTGGGTCATTAGTTGCCCAGTCTCATCTGGACCGCCCCCCAGTCCCATAAGTGAATTAGATCTCTGGAACATACTGGAACCCATAACACCACTTTGGCGATTTCTGTGACTGTACGAGGAACGCTGGCTGCCGTATCTACCCTAATTTGGTGAGATTGAAAGTTACCACTAGCTTCAGGCCAAATATTTACCAGATTATTTCTTTTAGAAAGTATTATAATAATGCAATGACATAATCGGTTATTTCCTATATCAGTCCTTTTGCAATATACTATCAAATGGCATCATGATATTTGAAGCGATCTTTGGAACTAAGAATGAGATTCTTTAAGAAAAGTATTTAGATTTCAATTGTGAAATATCCCTATTTCTAATATGCCCACATTGAAAAAACAACCAGTTTAATATTGTTACTGAACCACCTTTACAAGGTGGAGAGAGAGGGGAAAAAATGGCAGCATTACTTAGATCAGATTTGTTCCTTTGTAACAGAGGCTCTTTGGGGGAAAAGCATGCGGCTCACAGTGGTTTGAGCCGGCTGGTCATTTTCCGTGCGTCTGTGGCAAAGCCGTCCTCTGCAGTGGGTGCAGGGCCGTGGGGGGAGGGGCCGCGGGCCCGTGCTGCTGGAGCAGGGGGTTGCCATAACAACAGCACCTTGGTGGTTCTCTCCCCCCTGACAAATGAGTCTCTGCTGTTGGTGGGATCTGAAGCAAGAACAGCTCCTTTAGTCAGATGAAAGAGCTGCCGTCTGTCTGAAGGGCCCTTTTCTCCCTGCCCCCCATCACTCTCTCATCTCAATTCCTCCCTCTCACGCTGCCCCCCCCCCCCCCCCGCAGCTGATAGAGACAGTGGAAGCCGGCTTGTACTCGCACGAGCCTCTGACTAGCCACGGAGCGAGGTGGGACGGTAATGAGTTGGGGGTGGGGTATACAGTTCCCTTTTTAACATTGGCTGATGGCAGAGGCAAAATGTGCGGCACTTGCGAGTGCCAGGGCCTGCGGAGGTGCAATTGCCCCCTCCCTCTGTCTTAGCGGAGGTGGAATGGACGTATGTTCTTTTTGTCACCCTTTTCCTTTTCGTTCAGACCGTGTCGTGTCCCTCGATTGATGCTGTCTGGTGATGCCACCGCACTCCAGGCCCGTGGCCGTTATATTGTCCTGAGACCGAGACCTTAAAGACGTCAGCGTTACTGCGGTGCCGGTCGGCACATTCTCAACAGGACCACCGTCGCTGCTGCCAACGCACCCCCCGAGTCAGAATTGACATTCTGCACCTCACCGCTTTTACCCAAACGTGCCGCAAAGCACAGAATTCTTTTTTTAAATTTTTTTTTTTTTATTGCATTATAAATGATGCACCGCTCTGCCCTACAGACGAAGAATAATGGGATTTGCAAACAAGGGGCCTGAGATTTTTTCTACTTTCTCATCCGTGGGGCCTGCAGATGAGTGACAGGATGAGTAATCTTTATGACCTAATAAATGCTGCTGATATTGACAGAGCCCGTCATAAAGCCCCACGCGGCACGCGGGCTGAGCCATGGGGAAGCAGACAAATAAATAAATAAATAAATACACGCACACACACACACACACACACAC
>JABFEB020000016.1:2167809-2180191 GCA_019775895.2 Stomatorhinus ivindoensis
GGGGGGGGGGGGGGGGGGGGGGGGGGCGGGCGGGGTATCACTGCCATAAAGAGCAGTGTCGGAGGATTTTACGTTATATTGCCGGGTGGCATAGCTATAAACTGAGGTGGTCACTGATGGTTGAGGAAGACTCCATTTCTGTTCACTTGTAAACAGAGGACGTAAAAAAATAAGAATGCCTTGGGAGTCTTGAGCCGTAGTGTCTGTTGAATCCTGATGTTTACACACAGTGCTCGGGGCGACAAAGAAAATCCATTGTGTGGCTGGTCTCACCCTATGGGTCTTTGGGTACCGAGTAGGTATTTTGGAGGAATGAGCGAAAAATGAGTCACTGCTTATGTTAAGTGGGCAAGAGGGTCAATGCAGAAGGAAGGACATGCTTGACTTTCAAAGCAGCTACAGTGGGATCTTCGGGGACGGGTCTATCGAAGGTCCTAGCTCCCCCCACCCGCCCGCACAGTTGATCTCGGCCATCTTCTGTAATGTACAAAATGTGTTCTCTGGATAAAAGGTTGCTGGATCTGCTGCCCCGACAGCGTTGTATGGTTGTGTTGGATCCTCCCCCAGGCAGTGATGGTCCGCCTACTTCCCGCCCCCCTCTCCGCCCAGGTGCGGCGCATCTGGTCGCAGCGGTACCCGTGGCGCGTCAGCGGCATTCAGCAGCGCTGCGTTGGTGGCCGCTTGGCTCCTGACAGCCACAGCCGAGCCTCTTTAATTACTGCGAGGAATTAAGCGGGACACACTGGTGTAATAAGCGCTTTCTGAAGTGTGAACAATGAAGGTTCGTCAGCTGTCATTTTTTTTTTCTCCCCGGCAAAGATTTCTTCCGCTGTTTTTCTCTTTTTCCCATAGATAATGATTAAGTGTTAACAGCCTGTAGTTATCACACTGTTGTTCACTCCACGCAATATTCTTCTGGGGATGAAGACAAGGAAAGTAAATGCACATCAGGCTTCCTTAAGGGAGGGGGGACACTGAAGGTGGCTTAAATAGTCTGTGACGTTGCTTGGCACAGCGTTGTTTTGTTTGTTTTTTTTGTTTTTTTTGGATTTATTTGTCTAGGCGCCTTCCATCTGGTACTTGTTTAATCGAGTCATGTAGAGAAAACTTTCTTTCCCCCATCTTTGAAGTATCCTGGTAATTTTAAGCTGAATCTCCAGGTATGATCATGGAAGCCTGTTGATTGAGTTGAGGTTGAAAAGGTTGGTGCATTTGAACCTCTTGATTTTGTGATGGCGGTTAGAACTTTCCAGACTCGTCATCTCTGAAGCACATTTTTCCCCCCCTTTTGTAGTTAGATATGAATCAATATTCTGTCTATGTTGTCTTTCCTCACATCTAAAAGATGTGGAGTTTGTTGTGCTTTTTGGAGCACATGGCACAGTAATAGGAGTGCATTACTTCTTGCTGTGTTCAGCCAGCTGTCTGAACTTATAAATGAGGAACAAATTGAAATGAAAGTGTGTAATCAAATTGTACATCTGTGATTCGGCTCACTTTTCCTTCTCTTTCTTCAGCTTCAGGAGACCGTGAAGAGGAAACTGGACAGCGCTCGCTCACCACTGAACGGGGACCAGAATGGGATTTGTGATGGGAGCTTCTCTCCGAACGCGAAAAGGGTGCGGAAGGATGGTGTCGGGGGAGGCATGGACTCACTGGCTAGCTTGCCAAACAACGTGCCCCCAGTGCCAGCAGTCTCGCCCCTCCACCAGTTGGACATCAAACCCCAGCTTCCATTGACGAAAAACACCAACAGCAGCAACGTACATGTCCCTAACCGAGCCGAGGATCTACCGAAGAATGGTGGACTGCCGGACATTAAGCTTCAGGTCAACGGCTCTCTTGATTTGGACGAAGGCTTTAGCCATCTCCAAAACAAGGAGATGAAGCAGGAGCCCCTGGACGACCCCACTGGCATCGAATCCTCGGACACCTCTCTCTCAAACCAAAATAAACTCTTCTCAGACATCAATCTCAATGACCAAGAGTGGCAAGAGCTTATCGATGAGTTGGTCAACACGGTGCCCGAGGATGACATGCACGACTTGTTCAACGAGGATTTCGAGGAGAAGAAGGAGCCAGAGTTCCCCAGGCCAGCTGCACAGACACCCCTTCCCCAGGAGCCCCCTCCTGTAGCCCCTTCACAGAATAACCAGATACCCATGGGATCCCCGCAGGTCCGGCCATCCTCTTCGGGCCCACAATTTGGCACAGCAGCTAATAGCACTCCACCTCAGCAACCACAACTACAGCAACCACCTCCTGTTTCTATAGCATCAAGCTCACCTGCCAATTGTGTGGCACGGTCGCCTCAAACTCCCAATCAAGGTCAGACTCAGCCGTCCCGGCCTGGGAATGGTTTTCTGATTAATCCTAGCTCAGGGGTGCTTCCAGGGTCTACTTCAGGGTCTGTTGGGGCTTCAGGGGCTACCGGGGTGGGTAGTACATTCCCCATGCCTCAGTCTACAGCAGAACTGTCTTCGGCTGAGCAGCTGAAGCAGATGGCCGCTCAGCAGCGGGCGAAACTCAATCAGCAGAAGCAGCAGCAGCAACAACAGCAGCAGCAGCAGCAATCGTCACAAGCAGCTAACTGGTCCCCTGCCGGGCCTCCTACCAGTCCGTATGGTGGGCCTTTCAACTCGGACAAGCCAAATAGCCCCATGATGTACCCGCAAGCCTTCAATACCCAGAACCCAATGGTGCCTGTGATGGGGAACAACCCTCAGAAGGCTGCTATGAACAGCTACCTCCCTCAGAACCACATGAACATGATTAGCCAACAGCCAAACAACATGGGTCAAAACGTGTTGAGCAAACAGCAGGGCAATGTTCTCTCGTACAGCAACACTAAGCCCTTGAGCCACTTCAGCGCTGTGGACCACATGGGCCAGAGGATGACCCCGCCTGTGGCCAACCCTGCCAAGAACTCCACCATGCCTTACATGCAGCTTCCGGCGGGGCAAGGCGCGGGCCAGCCGCAGGTGCCCGCTCAAGCCCAGGGCCAAATGCCTAGCCAAGCAGCCCACCTGAGCGAGGAGAGGAAGCGAATTCTGCTCATGAATCAAAAGCAGCAAGGGTTGTCCTACAGCAACATGACACCTCATGGACAGGTGAGTATGGTTGTGACTCCTTTTTCTGAGATGTTGAGTGTGGAATGGTGTGAAATCTTTAAGGGGAATAATAATACATGATGTCATGCTGTGTGCTGTTGCATAGCCAGAGTGGTTTTGAATGGTCATTAAAGCAAACTTGACTCTTGAAATTCTCAAGCATGTCTCTCAAAAAAATGGGCAAAAACACCCAATATGTCACGTCTTCTGGAGCCTAAGTGTTGTGTCATTCTATGGGGGGGGGCGTGATGAGTACATCACGTAGAAGTCGATAGAATTAACTCCATCAGCAGCGTCTGTGTTTAGTAACTCTAGGGAAATGTCCACATCCTGACAGAGCAAGCACCCCTCAAGCGGCAAAGTGCAGAGACCAGCTGCTGGCGATGGTGCATTAAGGGACCTCAATACGCCCTCACATCAGTAACGCTAATGAAGCGAAACGCTGACCCTATAATTTTCTGTGTTGTCAGCGTACGGAAAGGGCAGGGTGCTACTGATCGCTTTTCCTAAGAACTCAAAGAACTTGGTCATAAGCTGGATGCCAAGTGGTCTGTCAGGGAAGTCAGTGTGAGTTTGAAGTGTTTACTAGTTCCATGTGCATGCTGCTTCTATGAGGTCCTAATCAGCATTTCACTTATTATATTGTTGGGCTCGATTGTCACGGCACAGCACTGATACTATAATAATGTTGAAAATTTTGAGATTGGCATAAGCTCATAACGACTTATAAATTAGTCATAAGCCCGAGTGGCAGTTTGAAGGTTTATATTTCTCAAGCTATAGGTGCAGCAGATTTCACTCCCCTCCAGCGGTGCAACGGTGACCAATCTTGGAAAAGATTAATAAAGGGAGAGATTTATTAAGATGTGGCAGGTGCGGAGGAAGCCACGGTGGAAGAGGCAGATTCTCCGATGGAGAGTTCCCTTCTCTGTTTTTTTGCGGGAGGAGGAGGAAGAGGAGGAGGGACAGAGTCGTGATCGGCGGACCTGCAGTGCCGCTGTCACTCCCGGATTGCTGTGGCTGCGGGATGGAGTCCTATGACTCCGTAACAGTCTTGTTGAAGGACCTGAGATTGTCACAGTTCTCATTTGCTGCGGTTAGAGAGCCATGGAGGTGGGGGTTGGTGGTTGAGGCAGTAGGGAGCAGGAGGGATGAGAATCAACAACAGCAACAAAAAGTACCTCAAGTGGTATTTTTTTGTTGAGAGCTGTACAAATGGCCTCTTTTGCTCTGCGTGTGATTGGGAAGTGTGTGGTCTAGACTTCAGGCGTATTGATTATTCAACAGCCTAAACTGGGGGTGGCATAGTTAGCATCATTTATATGCTTGTTTACGGGCTTTGTACCCTCGTCTGTCCTGGTGGGTGGGGGCTCATCACGTGCTTTGTACAGGTCGCCACATAGAGCCACATTACGTAATCTTATCCGGGTGCAATTATGAAACTCCAGCCTGCTTTTTTAAAAGCTTGTTAGTAGTGGTTTAATTGTTACTTCTCAGTTTCTGCATTTCGTTGCAGCAGTAATTTGTTCTCTGGCGGCCAATAAGGCGGCATTGCAGTGGATTGGATTTCCCACCCTACCCCACCGGCTAATGGATTTTTGTGGAGGCAGGGTCTTCGGAGAGTTGATTGGGGAATGAAGGTTTGATGGGCTCTGTAATGACCCACTGAGGAAGCTGTGTTATATTCCTCGGGGTTATGAATAAAGCCTTACCTGTTTTCGCCTTGGTTTCTCCCGGCTCTTCTTCGTATATCTTCCAATTGTCCGTAGTAATGAAGCTCATTTCTATGGAGATGGTAGATGATTTACCGTTTCGGAATGCAGAGGTTGGTTCATTTGTCGGCTTCTGGGAGGATGTTTATTGGAAAGTGGAGTGTACACAGCCGAAGTAGAGCAGCCCTTTTGGGAAGATCCAGGGGTAGGGTGGGGTGGCGATGCTGTTCCTAAGCATTGTGGTGGATGTTGTGGCTATGAGTTGGCAGTGGGTTGTGGAACTCTGGCAGAATGCTGGCCGCCCTATCGGCGTGCATCACCACCGAATGGGGGTCTCACAGTTCTTCGGTGAATGTGGCCTTCTCACAGGTTGGAACATAACCAAGCACCGGGGCTGTAGCTAAATGCCTGGTATCTCTGCCGGGCTTCAGCGCTTGCATTTCAGCTCCGCTCTCTTAGAGAGGTTCCTGGAAACACGGCCCGATGCTTCCTGCCTCCCTGTCGCTCGGGGATGTTGCTGCACGGCTCCTGCTGCATTTTTACTTGCGCCGTGCTGCTCTTTACCCACATTAAACATGCGCGTTTAAGATTCCGTGTTGCCTGTCGAAAATTAGTGCCATTTTCTTTATTCCTCACTGTTCTCAGGTGACCCTGTATCATGGTGAATTATTTATCTTCCCTCCCCCATTAGCAACCATGATGTTTTCATCACGAGCATTTAGATTGTGTGTCTTTTGTGTCCAGTATTGTGTTTTTGGAGCAAACAGATCCAGCACAGTAATTTTGGGTCAGGTGGGAAGTCGACTTCTCTATGCTGACTGGCAGTGATGTTTATTGGCTTCACCTTAGCCAACGAAAATCTGCGATTTTCCACAATTCCACAATTAATTCCACAGGTTTCAGACCTCTGAGATGTAGGGGTGGGACATACTTTCACTACTGTGACGTGCGTATGATTTCTTTTTTAAATGAAGGAATCTTATGGGCACCTTGCATTTTCCTTTGCATTATTGACGCCACAATCTTCAGTTAGAGGATCTTTCATTTTGTCTGTTACAGGCTGGTGAAGAAAGAGACTTTCAGACTCTCAAAGTGTGTAGCTGGAACTAGACCAAAGGAAACAAATTTGATCCCCTCCTTGTCTCCTTAACCCCCGCTTCCTCTAAGTCCTTGAACATGCATGTCAAGGCCTGAGCTCTTATGCTGCCTCCAGACCTCCAGACGGGATACGTTACCTGTATGTGTGTCTGTCTGGTGGGTGTCAGAGTTGAGGGAGGGTGATACTTCTGAGGAGTAACCAGAGTAGCAGTATGTGTGCAAGGAGGATTCCTGACCCCCACCTGATGGAGGGAGCATCCTCATTGTTCTACCTCACTGTTTCTCAGCCCAGTCCACAGGGACCTCCAAGCAGTCCACATTTTTGCTCCCTCTCAGCTCCCAATGCACCTGTACCAGGTATTCTGTGCTTTTAGTCGTTTTTTCCCGTTCTTGATTCTTTGGCTCAGGTGTGCTGGTAGGGAGCAGAAATGTGAATCGTCTGGGGAGTCCCCAGGGACCTGGTTGAGAGACCGTCCTGCTTCGTCCCTCCGCTGTCGTAGCTACTAACTGGTGATCATTGACTTGCACCCTTTTCAGCGATGCTAATGCTGGATAACATGCCCTGATTTTGTGTCCCGTCCCTCAGTTCACCCTAAAAAGCATCTCACCATGTGCCACTCCGGTCATGGAGCTCATCATTGGTAGCAGACCTGCACATGCCGTGGTCCTGGGATCGATGCACCAGTTAGGAACCATTATTTCAGCTTATGTGTCACAAGGGGTCATTATTTTTAAGCAGGTCTATTTAAAAATTTTAAATTGAGAAACCAGAATATGAATTATTCCTGTATATGTGTTTATCAGTAAACTGGAGGAAATAGTTTGTGGTTACAGACAGCATATTACACAATCACAACATAGTGCAACAATATTGCACTGAAAAGAGAAATAGACATTTATTCATTTTATCTACATATATATGAGGGGACCACAAGGTAAGGCATGTCTGGACCACACACACGCACACACACACACACACACGCGCACACACACAAACACACACCACATCCATATATCTTAAGGTTAACTCTTTTTTTCCTTAAAGAGTAGCGAAATGCGTTAACACAAAGGAAAGCTGTGAATTGTTACAGTCTGCGATGACGTGTGAGGACGCAGTTGTTCTGGACAGTGGCTCCTCTCCCTTTTACATTCCATCCACCTGGATGCCGCTGTCATTTACAGTAACCAACATGGCCGCTAAATTCCATGCAAGCCATCAAATCGAATGTCCTCTTGTCCTCTGAAGGAGAGACTTCTGAGGCAAAGATGTTTCTTTAAATCCCGCATTAATGGTAGTGATGTCTGCAGATTGATTTGAGGACAGAAACGTGAACAAGCCGGTCCAAGCATGGAGATTGTATGTCTCATGGAAGGACATCGATGTTGGGAAGCAGAGGCTGGGTGGGACGGAGGCATCCCTGGGGAATGTCACAGGCCCAGAGGTCACCCTGTCTGGCTGAGGTGATGGCGCTGCTAAAACCAGATCTGGTTGGGTGATGTCACCACTGGTGGCATTGGAGGTGATGTCATGTGATTAGCTAATTGGCTAACGCTAGCCCTGCTGAAGTGAAGAATAAGTACGATCAATCCTGGAGTTGCACTCCACCCCTCCCATGTCAGGCAGGTGGATGCACACAGACACACACACACACACACTTGCGCATACTGTGCCAGCAAAACTTTGGCCTCTCTCTGCTGCTCTGCGTTGCCATGGATACCCTCATCCACGGCGCCTTGTTGCCTGACGTGATGACAGCTCTAAGACAGGAAGGTGGTGGTGAGGAATGGGGATGGGGGGGCATTAAATAAGGGAGGTGTGTGTGTTTGTGTTTGAGGGTGTGAGGTGGCCATTTTAGTAGATGTCTGACCTGATGTGTACCGTGGGTCCTCGATGCTTCAGAAAATACTAGGGGTGGGAAAGGTGGGAAAAAAATCAAAGGGATCAACTCTCTTCCTCAGCACAGATGTTCCTTCAGTCCTTTATTAATGTGGTCTCAGATAATTATTTTACAATGAGGTGGCAGGTTTCACTGAAGTGCCAATTTGTTTCGTGAAGAGGGCATCGCTGTAATTACCCGTGGAGGACTTAAACCAAATCCCGGCTCCATGTCCCTGTTTTATTTGCCCGTCATTTTAAATTAGAGTACTTAGGAGCCCCAGTCTGTGTGGTGTCCCTGAAATTCGGAGCGCGTCTGCTCTCTCAGGAGCTGTGATTCTGCCCACCTGCAACCTGAACCACACATCATCTGTGGCCTGTGCTTTTATCCCTTAAGTCTGAATGCTTTTGATCATAATAGCCCTCGTTTTGGTGTTTTGTGGTCCGGGTTTGAGGCGTCGGTTTTGGCATCGGATTCAACATCCAGCTGGTTGTTGGCGCAGGCCCAGCAAACTATCAGTTAAAATCTTACCCTGCATGTCCTTCTGACCACCTGTAAATGCAAATCAAGCACAAAAACAGAAATACAAATTAAGGTGCTTCAATAAGACAATACAAATAAATGAATACAATAGAAAGAGTAAATATATATGACGACAGCAATACATATGTGAACACAAGGCAAAGTAAACATGTAGTACTATGTAAACATAATGGAAATATTGTAAAGGAGCAGCTACATCGAAAAACGGACCGCTTTATGGTAGATGGGATGTATGCCTGATATGTTTTGGAGCTTTTGGAAGTTCTGACATGCAGAGACCGTATGATCCAGTTCTTAGGTTCTTAGGATGAGGGTTAATTTAAGGTTGGCGAGGGTAAGCTGGGATTTAATCTGTCGCTGGAGTGAGGACACGCTCTCCTTCTGGTGTCATCTCGCGGGGCAGTCCCAGGCGGAAGCTCTTGGGCTAAGTCGTGTCTTGATGGCAGAGCTCAGCTAAATGTGGGCAGACAGCTGTTTCTAAAACCGGCCTCAATGCCCCCCCCCCCCCCCAGCCTGTGTCCTCGCGTCGCATGTTCGGTGTTTATTCACCTTGTTGCTGTCACCACATGTTCCCATCATACTGCAGATGATCTTTACCTAGAGAAGAGTCGTGTTCTCAATAGGTCAAGCTAGGTGCCTGCGTATGGTGGGATGTGGGGATGAACCGTCAATCTGCTCTAAAGGTCTCCAACAGTGTTTCAAGGCTGGGGAATGAGGTGTCTCACCAGGGAATGCCCATACTTGCTGTCATGTGTGGTATAACACACAATAAGGGCTTCAGATATGATTG
The DNA here is from genome assembly GCA_019775895.2 of Stomatorhinus ivindoensis. NCBI lineage: Eukaryota > Metazoa > Chordata > Actinopteri > Osteoglossiformes > Mormyridae > Stomatorhinus > Stomatorhinus ivindoensis. Next base: position 2,176,940 of record JABFEB020000016.1, read on the forward strand.
TGTATTAAAACTGGTGAATGGTGTATGGCCGTCGGGCCCTTGTGCAAGGCATTTAACCACAAATTTTTCCCGGGATTATCTGGCCTTGCTTTTGATACAAGTGTGTGCTAAATGAATATAGTTTAAATCCTTGCATTGACATTTGGATATCTCCCTCCATTCTTTCCTCTCCTTTCCTCTTTGCCCCGTTCGTCTCTGCTTCTCTATCTCTCACATTGGTCGCCCCCCGGCCCTTTTCTCCTCCTCTCCCCGAGCCCCTGATCGGCAGGGCTGCGGCAGAATGTAGTTCCACGCCAGACAGTTGTGGCGGTGTGACGGAACGCAAACTTCGCCGCCCGCGTGCAGGTTTTTTTTAAAAGCCCCTCGGGTTTGAGGATACGCTCAGTGACACATTCCGTTCTGCTCGCGTCCGGATTACCGTGGTATCGTGTCGACATTACTCTGGTTGCTGGCAGGTTGACTCCTCAGCCCCAAAGTGTAACAGGAGGATCCGATTGTCTTTATAAAATGCCGACGCTCCCCCAAACACTCGGTGCTGTCTGGGGAATGTGCAAAGGAAGAACTAAGCAGCTTTGAGGATTAAGAGTAGAATTTGACTTTTTTGTACCAAGAATCTTTTACTTGGGGGCAATTTGCCTTGAACGGTGAAACACGGATTATCCCTTCTTAAAGTTGCCTAATCCCCATCCTGTACCTGATACTGGGCCATAACACTGTGGAGTGTCATTTATACACTCTCTGTAGATGGTCTTCAGTACTCCTGGTCGGGCTCTTATTGATTTAAGGAAGGGGGCTGTGTGTGTGTGTGTGTTTGTGTTTGTGTGTGTATGTTCTCACTATGTGTATGCTTGTGAATCCATGCACACATGCAAATTATTCCATACCTTTCCTCTGAATACCAGCAATAACATTCCAATGCATTCCGACGGCAGCCATTAGCTTGCCTCTCAGGCAGAGGAAAGGTAACGAGAGATTGGGTTAGCAGCTTCACGAAGATGAGCGCTTAGTGCTTTTAGCCCATCCCGGGAAAAGAAGGAGGAGGGAAAATAGCATGGATTCAATAACGGCTGCTTGGTCCGCGTGTTGCCATGACAGCCGGATGGCTTCCCTCGGCGGATTGATGGAATTGGATTACGGTGCTCGCCGTCCACGTGGGCTGGGCATGCGCGGCGTTAGGGGCTGCCTGCCTCGTGTTCACATGATTAATGGTTGTCGTAAGTAGGGCACAGTGGGTCCTCGGAAGCGGTGCCCATATGGGGCACTGTCCATAAGCTCCGAATCCAAGTCGGCAGCGCGTTCTCATCTTTAAAACTACGGGGTAGTCGTCCTGTTCATACACAGACAGATATGCCCGCGGCAAGACTCATCTGTGTCAGAAAGTTTCGATTAAGAAAAACAAACAATGCAGGCTGCATTTTTAAATATCACGCCTGCGGTAAAAATTGCATTTTCATCAAAATGTCTCTTTAGAATGGCAAGATGTTGATTCTCATTGCAAGGTGTAGAGTAGAGGTTCCCACCTTTGGTAACAGCAGTCCTTGGCCAGTATGGCAATATTCCACAGAACACCAGGCCGTCGAACACTGGGGGTTTGTGGAGGGGTTGGCTCATTTCTTTAAATTAAAGTGTTTATTTTTTACATTTATATGACCCCTCGTTTGTGTGTTCTGTTTGCATCTGAAAAAAATGCAAACAGTTAACCTTAGGAAATCGCTGAATTAGTCTGTTACTTTTTTGCATGTCCTTGACCGGTCTGCAGATGTCAAATGGTTGGAAACCCCTAGTCTTGAGCTTTCATTGATGGTCAACTAGCATGTGACTAATGTAGATCCTACAAGCAGTCTTGACTTTTGAAAAGGTGTTGACAGTTGCCTTGTACATACATGGCAGGAAGGGTTTCATTCCTTAAACGGTAAAATCATTTGCATCGTCTTCTATGAAATTGTAAACAGTACAGCAGTCGTGGTTTAGGTCTTTGTCAGCCCTAGGAAGGGGTGATGGACATATAGTCTATGTCTGTTAATGGGGTGTGGAAGGCAAGCGGGGCCTGACAGGTGATGGGAGGGGGTAGGCCGTGGGAATATATGCTTTGCTAATGCTGCCTATCGGGCCGACAGGTTCTCCTTCCTCGTGGTGCCGGTGCCACTAATGCGGGCCGACAAATCGATAATTAACAAGGTCTCTCCCAATCAGCCGAAACGTCCTCCGCTGGGCCGCTCCTCAGCACCAATGAACGGTGACGCTGTGGGAGTGACAGCGGCGGACGGAGAGCGAGGCCAAGATGGCGCTCTGGGTGACAGAGGGGGCCGATACAGTGAAAGCTAGCAGCGTTAGCCTCTTCGTGTCTGACCGAGACCCACATGACCCTGACAGGAGGGCCTCCCGGCGTGCGCCAGGGAGCAGACGGGCCGAGCCGACCCGTGGCATGTTTACCGAGGATTAAGGCGGCGGGAGGAGTGACGGAAGGGTGAAGCAGGCATGTGTCAGGCTGCGGGCAAGTCGGAAATAAACGTGGTGGGCTGCTGCTTGCGGCCTGTCACAGGATAATAAGAAATAGGGAAGCTACTATATGTGATTAAGGCTGTAGGTTCTGTTTGTAATCTGAGGAGGATGACAGGATATTGATGTGCTGCAGTAGGGAGGCCCATTTTAATATCTCAGCTTTGGATGACTGATGAGTACCGGATCCAATTGGATTGGAAGCTCCGCCTCATCCACACGGGGCTGAGCCATTAATCTTTTGACTCACAGCTCGCTGGTCCCTCCTTCTCGCTCTTCCCGTCCATGGCGGTCTGGTACAGTCCTTCCTGCAAGCACAGGGCACTTGGAGGTAGGAACATATTGAGGAGCGTTTTGTCATTGGCTCCTCTGCGGCGTGGCTCCGCCCCTGGGTTCTCCGCCCGAGGCCTGGCAGCCGGCTTGAGGTGGCCACCATGCGTCAGATGAATTACTAACGGCCGCGCCGGCTGCAGGCTCGGCGCAGATGGGGGGGGGGGGGGGTGTGGAGGCGTCCTCCTCCTCCCGCATTAGGGCGCCGTGGCGGCGAAGGCTGCACACGAGCCGGCCTCACTCTTCAAGGCACCCGGCCGCCCCCTCAGGCTGCTTCTGTAGACATTAAAGGGATAAGCAGCCAAGTGAGTCACAGAGCCGATTGATGGCCCCGATGGCGAGCCCTCTTTCTCCCCTCAATTGGCACTTTCACCGGTGCCCCGCCCGGCAGATCCGGCGAGGCCTCGACTCATTACGCCTATG
>JABFEB020000016.1:2202349-2217029 GCA_019775895.2 Stomatorhinus ivindoensis
GGGGGGTCATTTCTATGCTTTTTAGGACTAGGAGCGTGGTCTGGACTGGGAAGTTCACTGAAAGCTGCACACCAGTGAAACCCGACCGGCTTTCCACCACAATTTAAAGGCTGACTTTCAATTCAAATTATTTGATATCAGCATAAACCTGTACTGGGTGGATCAGTGTGTGATGGAGTAGACTCACCCCTCCAGTGACATGTGTGTATGTCATATACATATTACATTATGGGGACCAGTGTGATAATCAGTGTGCCTCTGATTGTGCGCACGCGCCTCGCAGTGCCTCTGATTGTGCGCACGCGCCTCGCGGTGCCTCTGTGTGATTGCGCGCGCCTCACAGTGCTTCTGATTGTGCGCACACGCATCGCGGTGCCTCTGTGTGATTGCGCGCGCCTCACAGTGCCTCTGATTGTGCGCACGCGCCTCGCGGTGCCTCTGTGCGATTGCGCGCGCCTCACAGTGCCTCTGTGCGATTGCGCGCGCCTCACAGTGCCTCTGTGTGATTGCGCGCACGCGCATCGCGGTGCCTCTGTGTGATTGCGCGCGCCTAGCAGTGCCTCTGATTGTGCGCATGCGCCTCGCGGTGCCTCTGTGTGATTGCGCGCGTCCTCGCAGTGCCTCTGATTGTGCGCACGTGCCTCGCGGTGCCTCTGTGTGATTGCGCGTGCCTCACAGTGCCTCTGATTGTGCGCACGCGCCTCGCGGTGCCTCTGTGTGATTGCGTGCGCCTCACAGTGCCTCTGATTGTGCGCGCCTCGCGGTGCCTCTGATTGTGCGCACGCGCCTCACGGTGCCTCTGTCTCATTGCACACGCCTCGCAGTGGACCAGCAGGTGTCCCCTGCCTTGTACCCGTATTTCCTGTGACTCCATTCTCCAGCTCACGGCAGCCTCTGCGTTAGACATGCAGTGTAGATGAAGTGCGAGCAAAGCCCGTGTCATTCAGTACTTCGAGCCACATATGTCCCATGTCGACTCGGCACGTGACTGAAATGCAGCCCAGAGGAATCGTCTTAGTGCGGCTCCCTCTGCATAGATCCTGCTGTGCCGTCGGCTGGAAGCCTAGTCAGCTTTAGGTCCCTTCCCCGGTCCATACTGGAGGGGGTTGATTTAGGCGGAGCGGGTCAGTAGGGGGCGCTAAATACGAAGCCACCTGGTCATTTTCTGCAGCATTCTGGTTAGCACATTTTCAAGGAGGGGGTGACGATGACGATGTGTGTAGCTAGGTAGTAGTATGTGCATGTGCGCGTGTGTGTATGTGTGTACACGTGATGATGCAGGGAGAAGTAAATGGTGAACAGAGAAGAGCTCATTCCGACTGGAGTGGGAATGCTTGTCCTCCCCCCCAAGCTTCCTAGGTGTCCATCATGGAGCATGGGAGCCATCTGCTCTGGGCTCCGCTTGCCAGCTTCCAGGCTACCTGCTCCTCACCGGCATCCTCCGCCTCGGAGGCTCAGACCCATTATCTGGCAGAATACGCCACTTGTGATGAAGCAGTCTTCTGGCCAAGCGGAACAACACCGCCACCCCTTGGGAGATGGCCGCTATTGCAGGCTGGGCTCCACTCGCTCGCTGGGCTAAGGAACGTCTCGTCTAGACTGTTCATCTTGCTGTAAATAGCATTTTCCTTGTGCTGTTTTGTGTGAAATCTGCATTTTAGAAATGCAGCTGAAAGAATGATGACCTCCATTCTCGCTTCATTGATTTTGTATTAGTGTCACAGCGGGGAAAAATAACGGAATAACGGCGGCAGTCGGTCTTTAAAGCGCTCACTTAAGGAGAGAGCAGACGGGTGCTGATCGCTCCAGGATTATCCGTGTGTTGGATCCTGCAGTGCAGTGCAGTGCAGGGCTGTGGGCTGCAGGGTCGCTGACGCTGTCAGGATGTTTTTGTTCCCAAGACCCTACCCCCCACCTTTGCCCTTCTACTGTGAAAGTGCCATGTCAACAGCACTGTGGAGATAACCCTCTGCATTCTGTGCCGACCTGAGAGGGCCCGAAAGCTCGAGCGCAGCCGCTGGACCGCTTCCCCTCTGGCCGTTAGACCTGCTTTTGCCGGAGCATCTCATCGTTTTGTGTGTGTGGGCCTTTGTTTCCCCACCACATTGCTCGCCTAGCTTTACCTGATAGGAGCACAGCTTCTCGTAAAGACACCGACTAATGTCAGTCATGTTTTTCAAAAGTTCCTCATTTTTCAGAATACGTGGGGTCGGGTATTCAAAGAGTGGCCTCTGCTGGACAGATCTTGAACCGCGCGTGGTTTTAGGTCATACAGTAAAATCCCATTATAGTGGACTCGCTTATTACGAAATATCATCTATGACAGACGAGGTCCGCTGATCCCAGCCGTGCGCCTTTAAGAACATGCAGAAAAAGCATCGGATATAGCGGCCTTGCATGTAATGGAATTTCGCTTATAATGGAGAAACACTTTGGTCCCCAGGGCCGCTTTTAGCTGTAGTTCTGTTCGGCTGAAACGGACATGCAGGCTCCGCCTACAAGGTGCGTGGCGTGCCGGTGAAATCCAGTGCAGATACATAGTCAGGATTATTAATAGTCACGCGTCTGCTCAGGTAAAGTTAGATTACTACATGTACAATGTAATAATCTATACCACAAGTGTGTCTGCTGGGGTGTGGCGTGAGTAAATGGTGTCCTGTAGCTGTGTTCTGGGCAAACAGCAACTCTGGATGTAACGGACTGTTTTGCCAGGTCCCATAAATTCCATTATAACGGGATTTTACTGTACAAGAATGGTATTGTGCCAGGGTCATTATGTTATGGTATATTATGGTAAATATAATTTTTATTATAGTCTACTATATTCCCACCTTTTATTATAATATACTCTATTCTCTCCTATTACAGTATACTGTATTCTCACATATTACAGAATACAGTATTCCCACCTGTTTTTATAGTTTACCATATTCCCAACTGGGTTGTATACTGTATTCCCATCTATTACAGCATACTGAATTCCCAGTATTCCCACCTCTTGTTATGGTATATTGTATTCCCACCTTTTATTATAGTATACAGTATTGCCACCTTTGTGTTTATTTCTGTTTATAACTCTCAGATATTTATATTCATAAGTAAAATTGCATCATTACTTATGTATGATTGGTAGAATGATATTTACTATGATATTGTGTATAATTACTAAGTAGCTGCTTAATTATTTACTAAATAGGTTATTGATTAAAAAATACATAAAATCAACTGTTATGTATTTGCATTTATTTATTAAGCAAACATCTATGTCAGTGCAAATAAGTACATTAAACACGAAGCTTAGAAGCAAAGACTGATGGATGGATGGATGGTCAGTGTTGCACAGAACAGGTGGACGTGGCAGAAATGTTTTTAGTTAGAATTACAAAGCAAGATATAGATATTGATTTGTAGTTTGTTTCCAAACCAACAAAATTGGAAAGTGTATAGTAATGTTTAACCATTTAACTACTGAAGCAGCAATTCTGTCCTTAGAAGAAATGCTGACTGTAGCATTATATTCATAAGCTTAATTTTAAAGGTATGTAGGATATTATATAAGAAAAAAAAACTCTTTATAACAAATATGCTTTTTAATTTATTTTAATACTAGTTGAGAACAAATGAATGTTCGTTACTTTGGCAAATAAACTGCACTTTTGAATTCAGTCTGCAACAAATACAAACAATAGATGCATAAAGAAATGAAATAAATGTCAAAAGTGCAAAATGTCATATGTGCAAACACAAGTAACCTTTTTTGGAACCAGTTCTTCCCCATCAGCAATGCTGCACACTCTGATTCAGCAGTGTAGTCGAGCCCTCTGCGGACCATGTGTTGTTTACTGTGTGACAGAGTGCAATATTTTTAGCAGCCCAATCATGTATACAAATTTGTCTTTTTTTTACCAAGTTACCAAGCTAGCTGGTTGGAACAGATCAATTAAGTTTTTAATTCAAGATCTTTTTACTAAGAAGTGATCTCCTGGGTCAGATAATTGACAAAGAAGTAAGGTATACATGTGGGAGTGAGACATACAGGCGAGAGTGAGGCATACATGTGGGAGTGAGGCATACATGTGGGAGTGAGGCATACATGTGGGAGTGAGGCATACAAGCGGTAGTGAGACATACAGGCGGGAGTGAGGCATACAGGCGGGAGTGAGGCATATAGGCGGGAGTGAGGCATACAGGCGGAAGTGAGATATACAGACAGTGCTGAGATATGATATCCGGCTGAATTTGCTTCACATCACATCAGTCTGTTTTTGTTGTTGTATTGTTGCACCTCTGCACTTGCAGGCTTTGTGTGATAGACTCTTGCTGGGTTGTTCTATCATTGTGATAATAGTGTTAAGTAGTGTTCTGTCGTGATTCTTGCAATAACTCTGAAACCATTTATTATTGTTGCATCACCCACCCCTAACTGCGGGAAACAATAATGGACATATGCTCAATATGTTTAGCCTTTGCACAGTCACATGTCACTGATCAAATAGCTTAAGGTGAACAACAAACACAATGGTAATGAAAGCAGCAGAAGCATGTTCTTTAAGAGATCTGAGAATAAGTTCCAGGTACACCTCCCTTTAAGAGCCGCTTGGTCTCACATCCCTTTAAGCGGCCATTGGCGATTTGGCCAGACACTCCTGCCTTCCTCTTTAGAAGCTATAAGACTCGCTTTGTGTCTCGAGCCCTGACCTGCCAGAGGGTGTGGCCAGGTACCACAGCAGCTGAACCAGCAGGGGTTTGAGTCCTACACCATGCGGCGTGTGTTAGACTTCGAAGAGTCCTTCTGTGTTTATCTGTATAGGGACACAGCTCTAAGCAGCAAATGTTTACAACATGTAAAAATGATGGGAAGACAGCTGTGCTCTGTGTTTGCTTTATTCCCGTGGCATGTTATCAGTGGGTTAGGGTCATCAGTTCGAATCCCAGGGTCGGCAGAGTGATTTCACCGTCAGGGCCCCTGACCAAGTGCCTTATCTCCTAATCGCTTTAGGATCTGTCTAACCCATCTTTCTCTCAGAAAAGTGTATGCCGCTGTGAATTAAAGCATCTTCTAAATAAATAATGTAAATGTTATGCAGTTTTATCTCTGTCATTATATTTCTAAGAGAATTAGCCCTGGCTGGCAGAACCTCTGAATACTTAAGGGTTTTATCAATAAGCTGTGGTCTCCATACCCAGGCTTGCTACACTGAGGAGAGCGACTACCTCCTAAACATTCTCCTTCTCTCGTAGGAGCAGACCCTGGGTGTGGGTATTCCCCGGCAGCCCGGCGGCACTCAGCAGTCCATGCCAGGCCCCGGAGGCGTGGCCCCAGGCCCCAGCGCCAACCCCGGGACTCCCAGCTACTTGGGGAGTGTGCAACAGGCAGCCATGATGAAGCAGATGCAGATGGAACAGGAGAAACGCACCCAGCTGCACCTCCTGGAGCAGCAAAAGCGGCAGATCCTGCGGGAGCAGAGGCAGCAGCAGCTGCTGGTGGAGCAGGTGACACTTGGGGTCCTGGATGAGGCGTCCGGGGAGATGCCTGTTTGCTCCTCATCCATATACCTGTACTGCTGTGCATAAGTGTTAAGTGGTAAAAAAGAAATGTTTAAGGCAGGGGTGGCTAGTCCTCTCCACAAAGGGCCAGTGTGTGTGCAGGATTTTGGATAACCTTTAGGTCAGCTGTTAAAACCCAGGTGTGAGGATTCTTCAGCCATTTAGTCCTCTAATTAATAATTTAATTAGAAAGATGCAGGAAAACCTGCATACACAATGGCCCTTTCTGGATAAGATTGACCAGCCCAAAGCTATTTATTTGAGTAGTAAGTCTGTAGTTGCTCAGAAAAAAAAACGTAATTTAACATTAGAATATATGCATATAAATAATAACATAAATAGCAAGAATTTCTTCTTTCCCCCAAAAAGTTACTGATGGTCAGATGGACACCACTGTGGTTCCCTAAGTTCTCCTCAGGGCCACCACAGATATTCCATATATTCGTTAAATTTCACCACCAGCTCATTTAATTAATTAACTTAATTGTTTAAATAACTCGATGAGATATCGATTAGTCAAACAAGGTGTGCCACTGGTCGAGTCGAAAACATGCTTGGTGTGTTGGACGATCGCTGCAACTGCTGGGCCGGTCAGTTAATGTTTCCTGTGACTGCCTGAGACTTTGACGCAGCGCTGTAGGCCGTGGATGACCTGCGTGCCGGTGTCCACACAGATGTCAGCAGATACATCCAGGTCTCTGATCCCTGCAGCAAGCCTGTGGTCCTCCTCCGGCTGGGAGCTCGGCTCTTACACAATGACCACACGGGAATCTGGCCATCATGGCCAGTCCGTCTGCCTCGGGCAGACGTCACGTTTTAAGTCTGGTGTCTCGTGAGTTTAGTTAATCAGGCTGTGCAGGGTTTAAGCGCCGAGTTAATGGATTCCGAGTGCGTCGCTCCTCCTAAATTATCCCTTCACATTACTCTACAACGCCGACATGAAATTTCAGCTTGGTGACGTCCCTCCAGCATCCTCTGCATTTCAGGGAGGGGGGACAGGATGGTAGCATGGTTGCCATGCATGCTGAATCTCCAAAGATGTTTTATAAATGTCGCTTCCTACTCATCACATACTCAGTCACATGCCGGGCCCCTGCAGCTCTGAGTGTGTCCATGAGCCTCAGGGAAGGCATCCTTCCTGTCTGCACCCAGCACACACTGACCTTTCCTCCATTAGCCTAACGTGTGCTGCTCCTCCTGCCTCTCATGCAAAGCTGCCTACCCCCTACCCCCCCCCCCCCCCTCAGATGCAGCAGCAGCAGCACCTCCCCAGACCGATGTCCCAGCCGCAGAGACACCCGTACCCCGTGCAGCAGTTCCAGGGTAAGATGCACTGCTCAGCCACACACCTCCATCTCACGGAGGTCTGCAAAGTAAAATTCAGACCAAGATTTTGTTTCAGCCGACCGATTGAGTTCTCCGAGTCCTCTGTGACTGTGACTCCTCATACTCGACTGGTTGGTGGAAACGAAATCTCGGTCAGGATTTTTACTTTGTGGACCTAAACTATCCTCCCCTGAGTCTGGATTCCTGTCGCCCACTTTGTCACGAGGCTGGCCCAGCTGTCGGCACCGGGGCAGATGGAGCACAGGTCCAAAACCCTCCTATTCCTCAAAGAACCACCGAAAAGGGTCCGGAAGACTCCTTAAATTTCCGTGATGGGCTCTGTGAGAAGGCATCGTAATCGCTGTAATTACCTTAGCCGTAAATTAACGTAATTAGCCACTTGTTATCTGGAGCTCTTCTCTCTGCCTGATTTTAAGATGACGTGAAGAGGTTGGGAAAGTCTCTGCCTCTTCAGTGGAGCATTTCAGCAAGTGTGAAATGTTTCTGAGAGCGCCAGTCCAGGCTGGGGGGGCAGCTACAGTTTATTACGTCTCTGAGCAGCCTGTCTTTTTTTTTTCCTGGGGATTTAGCTGCCCCTCCCCCCCCCCAAGCACATGCCTGTTTACTTCACAGCAAATCAAGAGAGTCCATGACACTGATAATTATCACTGGCCCATCTGGGACACCTTTCATCTCTCGCTCTGCCCCTCTGGAGGGCGAAATATGCCTCTCTCTATTGATTATCTTGTCACGTTTCCATGGAAACCATATTTAGATCCAATCTGTGGGGGAGGGGTGGGGGGGGGTCCTGCTTTTGTTCGGGCCATCAGCAGCCAGCCACATTTAAATCATATTGATGCCATCCTGACGGATAGCGCGAGATCGTTTTTGAACCTATCGATAGCATTTCTGCACGGTTACCAGGAGCTGATGTGGCCGCCTGAAATTTATCACTTTTGGTCGGTGCCTGTTGCCATGACAACCTGCCCCTGGCCTCTGGAGCGTTCCGTCGAGTCGACACCAATCGCTGAGAAATTGAGCTTTACTCGGCTAATGGAGGGGAAGACCTCCTGTGTTTTTTTCCCCCCTTTTTTTTACTGGGGTCATCGATTTGTTCCCCAGAAGAGACTAATAAGCTTGGATATCGGCCCTCTGAAGTAAGGGGGGGCCGCCTTTCTGGCATCTTCATTGCCTTTTTTTCCCCCAATTCGTGAACCTCTTTTCATAAGTAAGGAAATCCCTCCTCAGATCAGATTCGGTCAAGTAGGGGCTAGAATGCATCAGGAAATCTGCAAAGGTTAATGTACATGATTCTTCCGCAACTGGGGCTGAGATCTCGAAGCAACGATGGCATTGAATTCCCCCGGCTTCGTGTCTGGCAGCCTGGCCTCATTCTCAAATAATGTTTACCACCCAGCTGGGTGTAGTAGCCATTAGAGGAGCTCTCCCTGCTTGGAGTCAGTGGGGCAGGAAGCTTTATGTTTCTGAACAAGCTGCAGAAACAATGAGGTGGCTGGATCCAGTCGGCCAGCGTGTTCTAATTTGGCTGCCGTGCAAGTCAGCCTGCCAAGATCTCGCATGTAATGAGTTGCAAATGAGCAGAGAAAAACAGGGGGGAGGGATGTGTCATGTGACCTCCTGCGTCTCACTTCCTGCTTCCCGCATGCGTTTGCAGGCACGCCGCAGGAAATGGCGGCGAGGAACCAGGCACTGGCGTCCATGCGGAATGCCCAGCTGATGCAGCAGCAGCAGCAGCAACAGCAGCAGCAGCAGCAGGGTCAGGGCATGCTCCAGATGCCCCCAGTGCAGATGTCCAGCTCCATGCCCGTTCAACCAGCAGGGGGCGCCCCCTCCTCCGACCTCAACATGGCCTACAACACCCAGCCTGGCGGCCAGCAGGGCATGTACGGCCTGAACCCCGGCATGAACCAAATGTTGCAGCATCCAAACCAAAGCGCGATGGGCGTAGCCCACAATCCGGCCCCCGCGCAGAGACAGGCAGGAGGCGGGGCCCCAGGGTCGGCCCTAGGGGCCGGCTATGGACAGGGCATGCTGATGAACCCCGCCATGTCCCAGCAGCCCTTGAAGGGGCCCTCGGTCACCCCGCCCGTCGCCAAGGCCCAGGCGCAGAGACTACAAAGCATGATGGGAGGGGGAAATCAGGGCGCCCAGAACTGGCAGCAGCAACAGCAGCAGAAGCTGCAGGCTATGGGCAGCCGGACTAGTGGGGAGATGGTGGCCTTCAACAGCGGCACGCCATACGCCATGCAGCCGGGGCAGCCGCGCATGCCCAAGCAGCACTTTCCGCAGCCCGTGGTAGACCCCCGGGCCATGAACCCGGCCTTGGGTGGGCAGATGATGCCCCAGATGGCAGGCCAGCTGAGGACCAATCAGCCGCGGCCCATGGTAATGCCCGGCGTGGCTCAGGCCATCCCCAACATGACTACTTTCAGCCAGGGCGGCGGGCAGCCTATGGCGCCCTCTGCTGGCTCCTATGTACAAGGCGGCCAGCAGCAGAGTTACCAGCGGACACCTGGTCAGGACTTATCGTACGGCACGTATGGCGGCCAGCCCTCCGGCGCCGGCCCCTTCAACCTGACGGACAGCGCAGACTTGGACTCTACGGACGGCTGGATGGATGAATTTTTCTCCTAGCCCATAATGAAGGGACACCTTTCACGGCAATGGTAGCAGTTGAACGTAAAGGGGATTTAAAAAGAAAAAGACAAGGCAATATGTTTTGTTTTTGGAAAATGTTATGGTTTTGGGGGAGGAAACAGGTCTCTTGTGTATGCAGTGCAGGCATTGGGGAAAGGACCTTTTTCCTAGGCGAACTGGGTCAATTTTGTCATTGTTCTGGAGCTGAATAGTCCGAAGAGAGCAAGAGATTTTATTTCCATTTTTTAGAATGGCAAATCCTTTCCTTTTCATAAAAAGTTGAATCGATGCCTCAAAATTCTTAGCTCTGTATCTTCCTTAAATGGATTTAAAGAAAATTTATATATTTTAAGAGACACTGCTTATATTACTTCCAGGACCTAGAAAAGGTGAGAGTGGAGATTTTAAAGAACACTGGGGGAGTATATTCATTCAGCTTTTATGATTGTTTTATATTTGTTTTTATTTTTAATTTTTTTTTGGTATGACACCTAAAAGTCTTTGTGCCATCAAAATAACGTGTCTGTAAACAAATTCAAATTATCACAGATGGATTTAATGGTCTCTCTGAGGGAGCGATAGAAGATACTGTTGTCATTCATTCATTTTTTTTTTAATTCAGTCGATTTGTAAGTGGCTTGTGTTAAGTTTATACTGTGAAAACGGCCACAGAGCGATCTCGTCTCTTTGTGAGGAACTGGAGCAAGCCCCTGTCAGTGTGGGCTGTTGCTAGGCAACCGGCATGAGGCATTGCCTTCGGCTGAGTTTCCATGTACATCCTACTGTGAGGGACCTGCCGGCTACCCATAATGCACCGGAGCTGGAGTGGAATAAACAAAGGTTAAGTGGCAGCTATGGGAGGGTGATCACAGAGCTTTATATTTAAAGTGTAACGTTTTAAATGGTAGGTGATGAATGTATAAGCCACCACAAGTGACTTTGTCTTTTTTTTATTATAAAATTAAAGATTTTGCATTATCCTTAAAAGCCTAAATAGTCCTTGAAACGTGAATCTTCAGATAACCCCTCACATTTGCGATCTCTCTCCCCCGACTGATAAAGAACTTGCGTGTTTGCAGGAATGGCTTTCGTTTCGCATCATGAGAAGGCGTGAACTGGTACCCCCTTGTCACACTCTTAATAAATCCCTCATAAAACCCTCCACCACCTTTTCTCTACACAGAATCTCAGAATTGATCAAACTCGGCCCCCTTGCTTATTGTGAGCCGCGTGACGGTGACAATGACCATGCTGGTGTGTGACGATGGCCATATAAACGTTAGCGACGTTTCGCGTCCTGTCTGTCCGTTTTCTTTAAGAACTCCAGACTGCTCTGGCTGGAATTTTGAGTCCTCCCAGTGCGTGAATGCTGTCCTTGTCCTCCCGCCGTGAAAAGGCGGACCGGAGCGCCGACGCCCCAGTTTTTAAAGCCCATCCCCCACTACAATGGTGCACATTATAGCGCACACTGTCGCAGTGTTGTTCTGCCTAACAGTCACCTTGTTGTCCTCCCGCCTGGCGCTCTGTTAAGCCACAGAGATACCGGCCACATCGCCCCAGGGCTGCCCATTCAGGCTGCTACAGCTGTGCTTATTCTTCAGCGTTTATCCTTTGTCCTTCACCCTCTCCAAAAAAGTATAGATAAATAGGTCAATTCTGTATGCCGTAGAACACTATAGATTACATCTATGGTTTTGATACCTGGGTGGCACAGTGGCTCGCCTCACACCTCCAAGGTTATGGGTTCGAGTCCCACTTAGGTATTTTTGAGTTTTGTGGGCATACTCTCCCCTTATCATGTGGGTTTGGCTAGTTGGCATCTCTAAATTTCCCATCATGCATCACTGTGTGTGAGATTTTATATGTGTGTGTGTGTAAGGATTAAGGACATAGACTCACAACCTGCTACAGGAACCTCAAGCCAGGATCCCGATCAGAATCACTCCACAGATTAAAAAGAAAAAATACAGCCGTATGACAGAGTCTAAAAGATATAGCTTTCTGGGGAAAAAAAATCAAATGTAAAATGAAGTTTATAAGCTCAACTCATATAGAACAAAGCCTTCACTGACCCTGCGGGCCTTCATATATGAAATTTTATTATTACATATTGACAATTTAATGTCTGTTTATACAGTACATCATTGTGAGCAGTCTGTGTTCATTGTATCTGAAAATCAGTGTCACGACAAACTTTTATATTTATTTTGTTGTCACAAGACAGATTTTTTTCCATTTAAAATATTTTGTTTGTTGGAGCAGTGATTTTTTCCCCCTCCCAAAGAGCAGAAGTCTGATTTTTGTTTTTTTAATTTGAACCCATTTGTGCCTCTGCATACCTGTGTATATGCTCCATTCCCTCCCGGGCTGGACATTGGTCTGGAAATATTTCCATCACTGTTTTATGAGTGGGAGAGCTACAGATGAAATAAAAATAAAATAAAATAAAAAATTGAAAGAAAAATAAAAGGAGAAAAAAAACACTTCAGCATCTGGTAGCGTTGCAGGCAACCGACTCGCAGCTCAGTACTTGAAGAAAAGATCACGCTGAGCCCCCCAAAAGTTATGGATCTGGGACCAAGAAAAAGAGACACTGTTATTTTTTCCATTTTTCCCTCCCTCGGTCTTTTTGTACTGGTGCTGAAGTACATGTGATGTTAAAGAAATTATATATTAAAGATTAAAGTTATTTGTAAATATGTTTTACAGGCTACAACATCAGATAACTGGCAACAAAATTTAAAGAAATTGCAATTTCTTTAAAGTTTTACTTTTTTTCTTTCTTTTAACCTCACGTTTAAACTCATCTGAGCTACACCATTGCACTTCAGACAATGTCTTACTACTAATTTGTACTGTAAACCTATTCTAATTTTTTTTCTAATTGTAAGATTTCACTCTGTACCTTAAGCAGTGCTTATTTCTTTATCTTGTATAGAATTATGAAATGTCAATTCGAGAGAATTATAACTTTTTTTGCAGAAAACGTAAAAATAAAGGAGAATGTTCTCTTATTGTATTAAATGAACTCTTATACGATACATTTTTTCTGTTTCTTTGCTTAGCGGATTGTGAGATTGCCTGAGACTGTAGGATAAGGTTCTGTCTATAAACCTGCACAAATTTTTTCAACTAAAAAAATAATGCTGCCAATTACATTGAAGAAATGAACTATTTATATTTTTTGTTTTGGGGAGGTTAGTAAACATATAAGCAAGTCACATATAATCAGACAAAAGGAATCGATCAAGAAGTGCCAGACATCACCAGTCGACTTTCTCACCAGAGTGCACATCAAAATCTGAGTCCGTGACATGCGTTAAAGGAAGCTATCGAAACACAGCAAATTCACATTTCGTCCAACTCAGCAGGAAATGGAGTCGGAGCATCCGCTCAACATGAAATGGACGTCAAGCAGGATGCATGCATTTGTACGTGGCCGTGATTTAAATTTTTTTTTTGTTGTCATTCTTTGTTCCATCTGCAGCCAGAGAACTGACAAAGCACTGAGCATTTTGATTTCGATATTTGATTTCTATTCAGATGTTGCGTAGACTGAGCATAGGGATGCCACCCTAATATTCCGTTAGATCTCCATTTGCCGTCGTGCCTCCCTCAGGTCGCGGGTTGAATGAGGTTTGGAAGGTCTACCACAGTGACCCTCGCCCGTACTGATTCCAGATCATCACGGACATAGACTGAAAACTTTTCAGTTTGAAAAACACAGCTGTGTTGCCTGGAATCTACTATCATACCCCATTCAAAGGTCATTAAATTCTCATCTTCTATCAGATAAACAGTCCATGTCTCAAGCCCGGAAAATCTTTGTTTACCTCATCACCTCTCCTTCACCTATACTGATTGAAACAGGCTTGATGCAAAACCAGCCAGGAACCATACCACTCCTAATCTTTTGTACAGACATTGCAAACATGCCATTCTCAAAGTGCGAGGTAGGGATATATTGGCCTTATGGTATGGCGTAACACTTCAGCTGCATCTTCATGATGCATTCATTATGTATTCATAGAACGTTCATAAGCAGCATGTAAGTACGCCTTAACCTCGTAACATACCTTAGCAGTTTTAATATACATTAATAACAAACGTAATTGTATAATGTTTGTTATTAATGTACACTAACGCTGTTAGGGTATGTTAGGATGTTCTATGAATGTATTATGAAGGTGCAGTTAATGTAAAGCGATACCTAATACAGTTTTAACATTTCAAACAAGTGTATTTGTTTCTGGCCGAAAGCCGCAGCTGTTACCTGGATGAAGCGACAATGTATGTTCAGGCAGACTCGCTAACTCTTGAAAACCTTGTGCATGTTGACGTCAAGGTAGTCATCAAAAAACTGACGCAGAAGGCCAGCGGCCCCGGTCACTGTCAGCAGGACCAGAGCCCCCAGGGACAGGTAAAACCCCGGGACCCTGCAGGCAGAGGCACACGCTGCAGTTTCAGCAGGACTCGTTCTCTGTAGCGCCGTTCATCACTGTTCTGTGGTGCAGTGCGTCATGCTTTTACCTGCTCTTCGTAGAGTTGACGTAACCATTGAAATACATTTGCCGGCAAAAAATGAACAGCAGACCACCAACTGTTGCCAGTGCTGAAAAAGGCAGATGACAAAGCATTTGGTGAAGGCGAGGGCCATTTTTACTGAAGATCAAAAACGAGCTTTGGTGTGAGACCTTGGATACTCTTTCCGAGGTCTTCATTGACCAGAATGTCCTCAGAAGAATTAGCAGTACATAACCTTCATGTACCTGGGATACGTATACATATAAAAGGCATATTTCACCTACCAGGCATTATAAAAAGTTAATTTTGTTTAGAAACTGTGCTTAGTGTTCAGAACAAGATGTGTTACAGGTTTGCACGATAACTTTTCTTTGAGGCTTACAGCTCTGGATTTTTTTTTTTTTAAGAATCTGCATTGTTAAATCCTGGTTTAATCTTGGTTCTTCCAGCAGAAGGCTACTTTCAGGCAGCCAGTTAGACGGCAGAAGCAGCTTTCTAAGACCATCAACGTATCCGGCCTCATAAATAGGAGGATGACCTCATGACCTCAGACAGGCCGCAGACTGTCTCCATAGGAAACAACTCCTCCGGGGTCCTCAGACTGAGCACAGGCTCCCCACAGGGC
>JABFEB020000016.1:2233137-2246184 GCA_019775895.2 Stomatorhinus ivindoensis
GCCTCTCTGAATATTACCCAGCAGCCCCCAGACAGAGTCCTGCCTCTCTGAATATTACCCAGCAGCCCCCAGACAGAATCCTGCCTCTCTGAATATTACCCAGCAGCCCCCAGACAGAGTCCTGTCTCTCTGAATATTGCCTGTCAGGCCCCCTCGATGAGGACGACCAGCCACATGGTTTCTGCACCATCACCTACTCGTCCAGTGATCGCTTCGAGGGGCACTTTCTGCATGGGGAAAAGAACGGCAAGGGGAAGTTCTACTTCTTTGATGGCAGGTAGGGAATTTCCCTCAACTTTTTCATTTTTTATATATATATATATAATTAAAGATCAGATATGACACAAGTCTTCCTGATGTTCCTCTTTGGGTTGCGTTCGCTTTTTATTATGCACAGGGTGATCATTTCACCTTCACCGGAGTATTTTCTTTCAGTGCTTCTATGTCAGATGTCACCTTTTAATGTTATTTTGCGTCAGTGATTAAAACTGAATTCCTCATAAGTTCCCCGGAGGTGAATGCTGTGATAATTCACACCCGCCATTAAATTCCACAGTGGCCATGTTATACTTTGGGATCCAACTGGACATTACTCGTGTGGGGGGGCGGGGGGAAGCAGCTTATTGTGAATTCACTGTCGTACAATGAGCATTGGATGCCATCTCTGCTCTCTTTCTCTGTAATGACGCTAACAGAGTGCACTGTGTTTGCCCCCCCCCAACATTTCATGATCACGGAGAGTGTCTAGTTCAGTTGAAATGTTTTTTTTCCCAATTTATGCAGAGTAAAAACAGATCAGTGATTTGTATCCTAAATAGGCTTGGCTAACAACCGGTAATGGGGTTAATGCTGATCATCTGCAGCTATCTCACACTGTGCGTTACGCAAGTTCGCTCTTATGCTAAAACGAGTTTCCAAGATGGTGTAAGTAATGCTGTGATGTGTGTGGCAGGGAAGCAGGGTGACTCTGCCAGGCAGGACTGGATTTCCACTGGTGAGGCCCTGGTGTAGATGGCAGAGGCGTGACCTCATTTAGCAGTGACCTTTGACCCCCCTCCCCTTCACCGTAACGTCATCCATGGCCACGCGCCATAGGGAAAACCATGTTGCCGTTTCCCTGGTTGTGTGAGTACAGCTGAGGCCTCAAAACGTTTTTTGTTGGCTTGTTACCTCCTGAAACATAATCCTCTTCTGATTTACAATACTGACACCACTATCGGTGTAAACAGCGGTGAGCCAGAAAAGATCATTCTACCTGGACGGTGTGTCGAGAGAGCACAGGAAATTTACGGGCCTCCATAATTTTCCCTCTCTTGGTTGTGTGTAATTATTTCCGTCCGTACAATCTATTAAAGCCATCAGGACGTTGTGTAAAACGTTTAATTGCTGTTTTATGGATGGGCTGATGGTTTGTTGGTTGCTTAGAGGATATTAAGTCTTGGTAAGGAAGTTAATTAGCTCATCGTGTTGTATTATGATCATTTTTTGGATGGTACCAAAATTTACATGAGCGGTCAGGCTACAGGCTGTAATGTTCTGCTGGAGGGGAGAGGGAGGGAGAGAGGGAGAGGGATTCTGTTTGAGACAGTATCTTAATGTTACTTGGCTGAAAGAAAATGTTTGTTGGGTTTATGAGTGAGCTGTCTCCCTGTGATTAGCAGTAGATTAATTAATTTCCCAGGCATTTTTGTCAAAATCTGTAACTGCCTTCTTGGAGGAGGGACACATGTCTTCATAAAATTTCTTTAAGAAAAACACAAAAAAATGAATTCCTTCCTAAAAAATTGGGCATAGATATATTCATGTTCTAGAGTTTGGGCAGTGTAGCAGAATCCTGAGAAAGGGCTACCTGCCTGTTGATCTGCCCCCCCCATGCAGCACACTGGAGGGCTTCTACGTGGACGACGCCTTACAAGGCCAAGGCATCTACACCTACGAGGACGGCGGCATGCTGCACGGCACCTATGTGGACGGCGAGCTCAATGGCGCCGCCCTGGAGTATGACTCTGAGGGCCGGCTCATCTTTAAGGGCCAATACAAGGACAATAACCGCTGCGGACTCTGCTGGATCTTCTACCCCGTAAGTCACCCTTTCCCCTGAAACTAAAAGGGCGTCGCACAGACCTGCGTGCCTTTGCTGACATTATAATGAACATATTCGTAATTTCATAGCTCTGTGAGAAGGTACCTTTCAAGGTATGTCTAAAGACATCCATACAGCACTTAAAGTCAGTAATAGTGATTAAAAAAATGACTATTCACTTTATTCAAAATTAAACCCAGGGTAACATTTTGTTTGGACCTTTACATTTGTTTATTTGTATGTTAATCCAACACACTAGTGTGACTGATAATTCATGCAGGTCTGTCAAACCAATAGCTTCAGGGGCGATTCTAGGATTTTTTTAAGGTGGGGGGGGCATAAGAGGGGCCATAATTTACACAGAGGGGCCAAACTTGTCATTAGCCAATAAGCTTGTTTTGAATTGGTGAGTGACAAGGCAAGGGCCATTTAGGGGCCAATCTGATTTTGACTAGACCCTATGGCCCCTCCCCTATATGATCCCTTGAAATACTGTCCTGGGGTTTACTTCTCAAGTCCAAGTGTCTGCAAGCTATGGAAAACTGGGAAAATTGGTGCTGTGCTCTAGGTCTGTAAACCAGGCCGAAACATCATCGTCATCTTAAATTGTAGCCCGTTATCAGGGTTAGACGGTGTCTGTCCACTGGCAATCCAAATTTCGGGGTGGTTGTTAGACTGGTTCAGAATGATTGGTTCAGAGAGAAAACCAATCGTAGAGGAGGTGGATCCAAGCAACTAGAGGAGTCGGGACCAACCAATCTGATGTTGGTCCTGCCTCCCCTAGTTGCTTGGACCCACCTCCTCTACAATCTGATTGGTTCGGAGAGAAGACCAATCATTTTTTGTTCTGCCCTTAGAACATCCCATGAGCTGGGTGTGCGATCTGTCCAGCATCAGATCACAGATAGACCTGGACGATTTTATGGAGAGAATGCCAGGCCACCAGGAGAATCCCTCACTGTCCTACCAGAAAATTAATGGGCCCTGTCAGAGATCCTGGGGTCATAATGCCGGTTATTCAAATAAGAGGCGTTTAACAAGACTCCGGCACTGTGTCAGAAGTCAAAGGTGGGGGGCGGGGGCGGGGAGGGATTTTGCTGGCATGGGCATTCGGGAGGCACATAGTCCGGCGTGACTTCAGTGCCATCCTACGAAAACAGGACCGAGGTGCTGTGGTGGGCGAAGTCAACGAGGAGGGCGAGATGACAGGAGAGAAGGTGGCCTATGTTTACCCAGATGGTCGCACTGCACTGTACGGGAACTTTGTGGAGGGTGAGCTGATCCAGTCCCGGCTGGCTGCGTTGGTGTCCCAGGACAGCGGCCAGCCGCACTTTGAAGTCATCCCAGACGGTGAGTGCCGTTCTTCCGTGGACCCCCACGTTCAGATTGGTTGACTTGTATCTGTGCTTGATCATAATGCCACTCTGCTCCACACAGGCCCCACCTATACCTATGACAAGTCCACCTCCTCCTGCATCAGTGCCCACTGCCTGCTGCCGGATCCCTACGAGTCCCAACGGTACGCCTACTCTCTCTACCCTGCGTGACACTCACTTTACTGTCTACAGCGTCTGTGTGGATCTGTGCCTGTTACCGGTAGGACGTTAGTTTAATCTCCAATGTGCTTGCTTGTAAGTTGAGGGGTGTCCTGGATCAGGTGTGGCTCAGTGGGGTAGGATGCCGTACCATTGGAGGGTGGCTGGGTTCAGTCCCTGGGTCGGCAGACTGATGTCACTGTTAGGTCTAGCCCCCAGTACCTCTCGTGATTGGCTGACCCTGCTTTCTCACTGGTACGTCACTTTGGGTACAAGTGACTGCTGAATAAATAAATGGGAATGTTCACACGAAGAACTGCATGCTTCAGGTTAGGGTTAGGGTTAGGGTTAGGGTGTGTTGGAGGTGTGTGGCTGTTTTATAAGTTCGCGATTATTACTGTCTGCTACGTTGTAGCTGAAATGTTTATCAGAATGAAATGTGATAAATGAACTGACACAATGTCAACATAACAAGGCGCCCTTGGCACCAGCATGGCAGTGTCTTGGTATTGCGATTTTGGCATTTCTTTAATATAATAACGCAGGGAGTGTAGAATCACTAGGTAATACTTAATCTCCTCGGTTACCCTTTACACTCCACACCTTTGTCTTTTCACTGGATGTGCGCTCATGGGAGTTTTACGTACACGAAACCCTTTTCTACTTTTTGGGTCCCGTTGCTTTAAGATTGGGTCTCGGCCACTGGGTCTTCACATCTCAGACCACGCTTCTGTGGATGTCGTCGTGTCCCTTGTCATCATTTCTGATTCATGCTGACTGATGAGCCTCAACCCCACGTCCTTCCTCTCCCAGGCGTGTTGACCGTGATCTCTGCCGCTGACTGATTAAAAGTTGAGCCCCTCTGCTGCCGTCCGCTTAAAGGTCACTGGTCCTTCCGTGATTTATTGGCGCCCGGCGAGCCACCGGTGTCCTCTTCCTTCCTCCAGTTCTGGCCACAGTTTCACCACAGATCCCCCCCCCCCCACATATGGACCGTCCCAATAAAGAGCTTTTGCCAAGCAAATCTCTCACAGATGCCACAGGAACTGTACCCAGAAGGATGTGTACTGAACCTCTCTTTGCAGTATGTTTCATATAGTTGTATAAAAAAGTCGTTATCTGCAAAGACATTTTTCTCCTGTGTTCTGTAGGATGGTCATGTGATTCTGCTGCGGACTGTTGTTAATAAGACTCTGGGAAAGTGTCCTTATGCATCCTCAGTTTATTACGTGGCTGTTTGAAACTAGTCCTGTGTTTTTTTTTTTTTTACATAAAATTGCTTGTAATGTTGCATGTCAAGAAAGAAAATATTAGTTTGTCCATCCTGTCATATAAAGGTAAAACAAAGCTGCTGCATTTTTTATCAAAAAAAAAAAATCAAAAACGGCCGAAATTGAGTCTTTTATTCTTTGTTTTATCTCATGATAAAATCTTAGTTCAACTATATTCGGTTATAAAGAAAACACTATAATGTTCCTACCAGCTACACACACAGGTGGCCATTCAAAGAACTTCGAAGCTGTTTTTCTCGGTTTCAGTGCCGACATAGCTGCTGTGTTTCGCTTTTTTAGGTCGTCACTAATCGTTCTCTCACGAAGTCTAATCTTTCAAAAACTTTTACATGCATCGTAGTTTTCTTTGCTCCGGGATGCATGAAACAGGAGCTCTCCTCTGCCTCCCAGGGTCTATGTGGCCGAATCGTTAATCTCAGGAGCCGGAGAGGGGCTGTTTGCGAAGACGGACACGGAGCCCAACACGGTGATGGCTTTCTACAACGGAGTTCGCATCACGCACACAGAGGTGAGGGAGAGTGCGGCACAGCACGGTACCGGCAATTCTATTCAGGTTATTATATATCGAATAAGGTAAATAGACATTTCATGGGATATAGAATATGCAGCATGCCCCGAAGCAGAAATGTAGTAATGGAATCTGCTCAATCTTGTAGGTGGACAGCAGGGATTGGTCTTTGAATGGCAACACAATTTCTCTCGATGAGGACACAGTGATTGACGTCCCAGAACCATTCAACAACATCAAGAAGTACTGCGCCTCGTTGGGCCACAAAGCGAACCACTCCTTCAACCCCAACTGCATCTATGACCCGTAAGTTTATGGGGGCACAGCTGCCTAATAGTTTTCAGAGTATTTGATAAACTGATTGGATGGATGAGAAAAATCAACAAATAAGGCGTAAGTAGTGTCAAATTTTAATAATGTCTTGATTTTGTTCAGTGCTTAATTGCTTACATTTGTTTGTATCTTCTTGATTTGAACATTTTGTTCACATTATAGTGCTTCTCAAATTAGTGTTTTGTTTACATTTGGTCATATCTTAATTTAGAATTTAGTTTACATTTGGTCATATTTTAATTGAGCGTTTTTTGTTCACATTTGTTCAGCGCTTCTTAAATGGGCATTTTGTTTACATTTGGTCATATTTTCACAATGGAGCATTTCATTAACATTTGTTCCGTGTTTCTTAGTTTTGCATGAACAAATTGACTTTTGGTTGGTTAAGAGCTTTCAAAGGTGGCTGGTTCTCGTCATGCGTGTTAAGGATCACTAATTGCGGCCTTGATGTCACGGGCCGTCGCGCATGCCCGCTCCTCCTCCCTGCAGGTTTGTCCACCCTCGCTTCGGGCCCATCAAGTGCGTGCGCACGGTGCGCCCCGTGTGCCGGGACGAGGAGCTGACGGTGGCGTACGGCTATGACCACGCGGCCTCAGGGAAAAGCGGCCCCGAGGCCCCCGACTGGTACAAGAGGGAGCTGCAGGTCCATCAGGATGCCCAGGCGTCCCGGTTGCAGTGAGAGAGTGAGACGGCCCCCACCCACCCCCACAGCTACACCGTATCACCCCAGCCTCCACCCCACCCCCAGATAACTGTACCAGGGGCTACCACCACAGACCACACCACCGCCGACACACAGCGCAGGAACTATGCACTACAGACCAACCAGGGATCCAGACTGCCTACTGCTGACGCCAGTCTTCAAGCCAACGTGTCACTGTACAAGCAAAAAGGTTCTATTCCTTCATAAACACGTGGAACTGTATACTTGCTGTATGCCTATTCTGTCATCCTTCCCTCTCTCCTTAAATCTCTCTCTCCCTTTCGGCCATTCACTTGTTCTCTCTGTATGCATGAATATTACATCCATAATAGTATCGTACAGTAAATGCTTTACACTGAAGCTCCATTGAGGCATTCCTGACTTGTCAGCAACTGCATAACCCGGCTGGTCCAGTCACCTGCGTCTCCCTCTGGCCTTCTAACCCGTGTTTTAAGCGTTTAGCCTATAACTGTGTCTACATCCTCTACTCTGGTGTAGTGTTGTATGGTTTTTCCTCTTTAAGTTTTTAGGGATTTTGACATCATACACCTCTCCCTAAAAAAAAAATGTTTGCACCCTCTTTCACCCGATTGCTTAACTGAAACTGGCAATTCGAGGATCAGGAGTCGACTGCCTGTTCATTTAAATGTTTATACAGCTTCTAAGCAGGCAGTCCACAAAGGTTTCTTTTTTTTTTGAGAAAAGTGCCGAAAGTGGATGGCTGGATGGATGGATGAATGAATCTGCTGAAATTTTTCCATAATTCTAGCATCTAAATGTTGGTATCAGAACAATTTTTAAGCCTCTGTTAAAAGGCATTTCTGATGAGGGGGGTTTGCATCTCTCTGTGCATGTGGTCTTGTTTTGACTGAAGTATGATATGTTAAATTAACTGTTTGTCATCTGCTGCCTTGAATCATGTTACACACCACAAATACCATCATTATATATAAAATAAAAATGGGACTTAACTTGCAGCATTAGACTTGCTAAAATCCTAATAGAAGTATTATTTGTAGAAGTTTAATGAAATCTTAATGATTTAGCTCTAAAAAAAAAAAAAAAAAAAAGAAGGGAAAAAAACATTTTGCTTACCCCAACTCGAAAATATTCAAGGCTGTACCTTTTTTTTTAATCCCCAACAACAAAAGCGTAAAATGTTGTGTATTACAGCAGGATTATACATGTTACATGCTATATATATATCAAAGCTCTTTCCCCAGAAACACTTTAATAAATTATATATATATATATATATATATATATATACACACACACACACACACACACACCTATGAAATGAATTTTTAGAAGTCCAAATGTGTGTGTGTGTGTGTGCGCTACACAACACCTCGTTACACAGCTCTGATGACAGTTAACCTGTATGTTTCTAGACAGATCTTTAAACTTCTCACTAAACAAACGGGGTTCTGACACGTGTGCCGGACTGGATTCTGAGCCCAGTGTAACTGATAATCTGTATGCAATCAAAAATTTGCATCGGCAGTCTAGGTAGCCTAAGTCAGATGTGTGTCTGGGCACCAACCAAAAGGAATACTTTTTCAATGTATGATGCATGTCAGATTTTCTCCTGTACGAAAAAGTAGGCTTATTTTAAAAATTATATCTACACGCACACACTTGAGAGGAAGACGCATAGAAAGATGAGATTAATGTCTAAATAGGTCCCATTTTTAAGTGGAATATGTCGTAGTACCGAGTGAGAACTTTCATGTCTATATCTTTATTTGTCCCCTGCTGGTTTGTGCATTTTGAAAAATCAGAGCTTGGATATATACTCATTTATATTCATTGCCCACGGGGTTATTTACAAATAAAAATATTAATAGTCTCTAGGTATTGATGTAATATCCAGTATGTTATCACTGTTTTGAAATGCTTTGTCACACTTAAGTAGTTATCCACGTGTAGCAATAACATCGAGGATTCAGAGCATTTGATGTAACTAAATGCTGTCACTTTTTTCCCCCCCACTAATAGTCACAAATGATAAGGTGAACCCTTTGAGTAGTGCTTAGTATTTGGGATTACTCAGGATAACAATGACATGGATATTACAGTATTTCTGCAACTGGTAAATTACATTTGTAATTATGTTCTTTGATAAACAAATTAGGCAATTGCACACACAATTCCTTTTTGTGATAATTAAATGCATTAACTAAAGATTTTATTTACAGCACTATTTGAAGGCAAAGTAAATGGGACCATCATTGATCATGCTGTGTTGGTCATAAGTTGTGTTTTAAATGACGCATTTCAAATTGTCCAAATTGTGCAAAATGAAAATGTTTGTTTCACTAAACTTGTCAGCAATGGCATGTGACTCGGGGCAGTGGATACAACACCCCCCCCCCCCCCCCTCAAAAATACTGTGTAGAGGTGGAATGGTTGTACTGTACATGAAAATAGTAGGAGCTTGCACCGTGAAATTTGCAACAACCAGTATGTGTGTGTGACCTTATTGGGTTGTGAAACTTATTGAAAAGCACACAGAGACTTTAAGTTTCTCGAGGAAATCTGTGTACTGACTGTCACGGCTGACGAGCTCAGACGGGTCCATTTAAAGGGTTAATACTGTATTTATTGAGAGATGGTGTGTTGTATGTATGCTGATAGTATGATGATAACATTTTAACAATCAGGTAGCAAAACCTCAGATATAATGAGACAAAGTCTAAAAAAAAAAAAAAAAACTATACATACATATAGACACAAAACCTAGAGGTGCTATGGTGGAAGGTGTTGAAGCAGGTGGGCTTTGATCAAGTTATAGTCCAATACCTCTGATTCTTAAACGTAGTTCCGGGAGCCAACTGTGTAAGCCGGTTCTCGTTTCACTTAAAATCTTCATTTATCCAGTTAAATTTGGCTGTTAAGCAGTAATGTAACGTTGATTACTACTAACGGGTGCAAGCTACTGACGAGAAGGAAAAATTATGCTGGCAGTTCAATATCGGGGACTTTAAACTCAAACCTGAACCGGCGTTACACAGTGATTTAGGTTAGAGAACGACTACGTTAACTTAACCAACGAAACGTTTTTGATGTGTGGTCGTTCATACAAAGATTTCCTGGCCTTAGGTACGCGGGTCGCCGTTGCGGCCCGCGTTTGATCAAACCAAGCAGGTGAGCCGGCATGGCGTTGTTTACAAGACTTGATACCAGGATGACTGTGTGCGAGGGAGTGCAATGCGTGTGCGTTTTTACTCTTAGATGTGTAGGTGCGAGTGAATACGAGATGTGCTCAAAATGGCATCAGCAAGCCTTTAAAACGAGGTGTGTCTGGGATGACTCTTGTATTACATTTCAACATATAATAAAGTAATAATTACAATGATAAGCTATGTTGTCTTTTCATGTTATTAGTGTAAAAAGTGTCAACTAGCATTAAAAAGTAATTGCTAATACCTTAGACCAGGGGTCCCACTCACAAGAGCTGTGTGGTAATTAGCAGAAGGGGTTGGATCATGTGTATTAAATGAGGGTGAACCAAAAAACTGTAGCGCTCCGGACCCCCAGGACGACTTAGAGACCCCTGCCTTAAACTCCAGAGAGTATATGGGATGTTAAGCAAGTGATATAAATTATATGTTAAATATGTAAAAGTTGTGGTATGTTTTGGGGGTGTTAAGTTCACACACCGGTGTTCAGTCTGTTCCCACATCCAAGGTGAAAATGCAGGGTAATGAAAGTGTTAAACTGAGCACCTGCGTGGCCGAGTTAATGTGTTACGGAGCGTTGATATTAACCTGTGCGGCTTAAATGCAGGAAGCTGACTAAGACGGCGCTTACCGCGGGGAAAAAGGAGGTTAGTTGTATGATGAATTTTTTTTTGAGGATGTATTTGTTTGTTATGAGTTTTGATTTATGACATTTGCCGTTTTTACACCTCTTCCTAGTTCTCCGAACAGCTTAACTCGCTAATGAAAAGGTAGTTTCGTTTCATTCAAATAGGCTATGGTATTTTAGCTGGCGATTGCGCCTGTTTTCTAACTGAGGATTAATTACATCCATTCATTCGAAAATCAAAGATAATTGGGCTCGCTGTACGTTTCCATTGTAGCTTGTTCTGTTTTTCGTTTAGTTTCAGTGTTTCTTAATCTTTAGACAAGTTTCCCCGCCTTACAAATTATTCACATTATGTATTATTAACATAGCCTATACTCTTCTAATCCAAACGATACGAATTTTGAAATCAGCCTTGCTTGAAATCTTGCACGCTATTTTCGACAAAGTGCATCGTATTTTAGTTCATAGATGCAAATGAGAACTTTTCTCGTTTGGATGCATCGCAGGAAAGTTATGACTAGTTTCATTGTACCGCATTTTAGATGTTTCGATGGAATATTCTCCATCATGATATATTCATATATACAGTACATGTATTACAAAAAGTGTGCTTGAGACTAATATTACAAAGAAGCCTATTTTCAGTCGTAAAATATAGGCCTATCTAAATGACGATTTGTTTTATTTAGATTTGCATAGGCCTATATCAAGTCAGGCGCGCAGTTAGCACCAGTGACGGATGGGATGGGTCCCCTTCAGATTCAGTGATCTCGATCCGTCCTTCCCACTTACAGGACAAAGAAACAGCAGCTGCTGTCTTTGCATAAGCCTATGAACTCGTCCCACTTGTTCGCTCAGTTCCCCCGCCCCCCTTAAATGGTAAGATATGCTAGGTATTGCGTTAATTTGAGATACTGTAAGTGTGAACAGTCCCTGCTGGCGTGTTCTACACGCGTCTGACATTGATGCTACGATTCTGTGTCGGTCTGAAGGAGGGACAAGAAGTCATGGACCGGTACAGGTACTTCATGTTCAACCAGCGCAGTATGGTGGTGCTGGGCATCCTGCAGGTAGCCTGTGCGGGTCTCTGCGTGGTCTGCGGATTCATCGACGCCGCCTTCCGGAAAAGCACAGCCCTGAGCAGCACCCGGGCTCCGATGTGGGCAGGCATGGTGAGACACCGCAGTCACCACCTGGATGAAATAGCCTTATGGGTTTGGCTCCCCTAGAGCCCCGGTAATCCGATCTTTAAATCACTTAAATGGCAACCCTGTAATGAAACCCTCATTTCAGGTAATGGCAGTACCGGGAGTTCTGGCATTATTCTCCTCCCAGAAAAAGAACCCCATATTGGTAAGAAATGAAATGCAACTTATACAAGTTGGCAGACTTTGTTGTGATGATTTTGCATTATTTAGAAACGAATTTATTACATTCTCCAGCACACTGGGTATTTTTAGTGGATAGCATAGTTGCGCGGGTGACGAGCTGCGGCCGTGACCGCCTCCATGTGTCCAGGTGAACGCCATGATCGCCGCCTCCGTCTTCTCCTGCTTCACCACCCTCATCGTGGCCGTCTACGCCGTGCTGACCCTGAGCTACGGGGAGGACGACGACGAGCTCTTCCACCCCAGCCACGTGGGCATCCCCAAAGCGGTGCGGTCCCGCTGCGGCATTTCTCACGTCTGTCGCAGCTGTTAATATGCGGCTGCTCACTCTGCGCAGCAAGGCTGCGGGTTTTCTTATCGTTTGGTTTTTGGGATTTTAAAAGGTTCCGTGGCCCCTTTCCATTTGCACCTGCCTTCTACTCCAGTTTAAACGCTTTACAGCTATTAACTTCTTAAATCTATTATATTACTGCTTTTAAGTGTGACTTTTCCAAATTTAAGATACTAAATACAGTAAGTAGAGACATGCTTGGTTGAATTGGACTCTGGCTGTTTCTCCCACCATTTGTGGGCGTGGTCTGTAATCCAGCGTCATTTGGGATATTTGCATAGCAGCGCTTGGGAAGGGCAGGGAAATGGACTATGACGCCTCAGGGTGAGCGGCAGGCCAGCTTCAGCGTGGTCCTGTCCGTCTCCACAGAAGTTCATCCTGAGCCGGATGGTGAAGGGAGCCAACGGCACGATGCTGCTCTCCTGCTGTGGAAGCGTCCTGCTGTCTGCACTCATCTCCCTGGTGGGTTGCCGCAGCCTCCCCTTCTGTGGCTGCTATGACAGCAGCACAGGACTGGTAAGCTCCCCCCCAAGAGGGCATTGAAACATCTGGGGGGGGGGGGGGTGTGACTCGGTGGGTTAGGAGACCCGGCCTATGTTTCAAAGGTTGTTGGTTCAAATCCCAGGTTCGGTATTTCATCGTGAGGCCCTTACACCCCCAATTGTTCCGTGGACTGTCAGACCATAACCTTCTCAACTGTATATCTCTCTGGATAAAAGCTTGCTAAATAAATACAATGTTGCCGAACTCTTACTCAGAACATCCATGTGGCTTTTAAGGTAGAGTGCTTGCTGTTAATGTCCTGGAGGCAGGGAGTTCCTGGTTTCACTGACAAGAGCCGCTAGTGTTTGACTAAAGTGGAAAATCAGGAGTCCATTTGAATATAATGCTTTCCAGGGGGCTGTTCCACAAAGCAGGATTTTCTAAATTAGTTTGACTAACTTAAGCTTGAAGTCCTGATTGTCCAAAAAGTTTACGTAAGGAGCGTTCCTATCGGACAATCAAAACTTATAGCTTAACCCAGCTGAGAGATCTTGCCTTGTAGGGGGGGGGGGGGGGGG
>JABFEB020000016.1:2262702-2296780 GCA_019775895.2 Stomatorhinus ivindoensis
ACCCCCCCCCTCACATATCATTGGCCAGCTCCTCGGGCTCTCCGCACGCGTCGCCATTGACGGCGATCTTCATGTTCTCCTCGTAGCCGGGCGGCATGAAGGCCAGGGCGTAAGGGAAGATCTTGTGACACTCCGTCCTGTAGGCCTCCGCCACCTGCTTGCCGTCGCCCAGGCTGCCGTCGCGGAGGTTCGCCAGCACGTCCGTGCAAACCTGCAAGGGGAGGGGAGACGGACAGGAAGTGGGGGCGGCCCGTGAAGCAAAGAGAACTTCGGGGGAGAAGAAGCAGCAGAGGCCACAATCTAAAACCCACGAGGGCGAGTTCGCGTGCCTCCACACAGGATTCCGATACCCCTGTGTTTGTTTTGGCATCATTTGTTGTACATTATTTTATCCAAAGTGGCTTCAACTGGAGTGGATCAACTGGAGGTCATGGGCCTTGTTCAGGGACCAAATGGTGACATCACACCTGCTAACCCACTGACCCACACGCTACCCCAGATACACCTCCTGCCTTAAGTATAGTTTGAGTGGTGTTGAGGGTCCATCTATATAAGGTATGGATGCTGTACCTGAATTGTCCGGTTGCTGAGCGACTCGTCCAGGGCGATGGCCAGCTCGATGGCCTTCTTCTCCGTCGATGAGTCCAGGTAGAACATCATTTTGGCAGCTGTGTGGGAGAATTCGTCCATTTTAGAGCCAAGGCTCTTGACCGGCTGACGAGAAAGACTAGAAAAGTGTGGAAGACGAGCCAAAGACCTGCCAATCTGTGAGAGATAGAGCCAGAGTGCTTGTTGAGGAACGCCTCGTTGAAACGCTTGGGGTTGCTCTCGCCGAACAGCTGGGAGATCTCCCGCTTCAGCACGGTGCTCACCGGCACCGCCAGACCCTTGCTCTCAGAAACTGCAAGCGGAGAGCAGCGGTGAGCCGGCTGACCGCCACGCGGACCCAGAGCCGCAGGGGGTGTGCCGGTACCAAGGCCTACCTGCTTTGAAGAAGCGGACGACACACTGGTGGAGCCACGGATGGTCTTTATCGATGGAGAAAGCTCTTTTCACGGACTGCAACATCAACAGGAACTTCTCTGCGGGGTGCAAATTGATACCATGCTCAAGTTACCGCACCTTGTCCCTATCGGATTGTTCCTTCAACCGAATGGACATCATAATCAGTTAATTTAGTCTGTGACACTCCCTCTCACTTTGGTCCAAGACTCATATTGTGTTGGTGATGAGTCCCCTTCCCCCCAAATGCTAACTGCGCACCTTTTCTGAAGTAGATCTCAAATGCCAGGAGATGCGTCTCTATTTTATTCTTCACCAGAGTTTTCAGCGGAGTCAGGAACTTCACTGCTTCCTCCAGTGGATTGTCTACCTGTTTTGTCAGAGAACACACAACTTCAGCAAAGCTCTGCAGCTTAACCAGTGCCCACCTCCAGCACTCGGCCAGTGTCCCCAAACACACCCTCGCCAGTTTCTCAGGGATGAGCTCCTCCTTGGGGCCACCGATCTCCTCATCGTCGTCCTCCTTCTTCTTCTTCTGGTTCTTCAGCTGTTTCTCCTTCTCCGCGTTCTTCTTCTCCTCCTCCAGCTGTGCCTTCTTCTGCGCTCGCCTCTGCTTGTTCCGCATCTTCTTGAGCTCCTTGTCCGAAAGGTTCGCTATAGAGATAGAGAGACACTGGTTAGTCTATCAGGTAACAAGACCAGATCCAGCCCCGTTCCCTGATCTCCACAGACACACACCTGTGTCTGCTGCTAGTTCCTTGTTCTCGTCGGTCAGCGGGTGGTCATGCAGGGCGATGTAAATCTCAATGGCCATCCGTGAGGCCTTGTAGTAGAACGGGTGCATGCGCAGCACATCCTCCAACTTCAGCAGGTCAACATAGGAGCGGAGAGTCATCTTCCTCATGCAGTACGTGTGGAAGTCAAACTGGTCATCGGTGATTTCCACGAAGTGCTGGAAGGGGGGGGGGGGGCAGAATTGGAGAGTTTGGGAAAGGTCCATGTGTGATGGCGGGTCCTCGAGGACCGGGTTGGGAGACACTGCTTACCCTCTCGATCTCGTGGCCCTTCTTCAGTGCCTCGCCGTACTTGTTCATGGACTTGTAGGCTAGCGCACACTCAGTCTGGAACCACATGCATTGCATCTCATTCAGGTTCTCCACAGCAGATGCGCCCTCCTGTGGGGGAAATGTTCAATTTCAGCATTTAACTCACCCTTTCAGACTGGAGGGTTCCTTTGCGGAGGTAGAAGTTTCAAGTCCAGGAAGCAAAAATCCAAACCAAGATTTTGTTTCAACCAACCAGTTGAGTATAAAGTCAGTCAAACAAAATCTTGAAATTTCGAATGCCGCTCCTTTGTCATTTCAGGACTACGTTGACATTTAATACGGACTATTTTTGCAAAGACAGTCAAAAATTACAAGAAAACGCTGCATCTTTTACCGGCTAGAAGAGATTAAAAGTTCTCTGCCTTAATAATCGCTGAAGAGATCCAACACAGGACCTCCTCTTCCCCCAGAGTGACGCCCCCTCACCCGAGTGAACTTGGAGCACATTTCCTCCGCCTCCTTCACCATGCCCGCCTTCAGCATATACTTGGCGCACTTGGAGTTGATGAAGCGGTCAGCCGTGTCCAGAGCCTGGGCCTCATCCATCCACCGCACGGCCTCACGGATGTTTCCGGCGTGCTGTGATCAAAGCGAGAGAGAGAAAGAGTGGGATGTTATCTTCACATTACCGATGTAGCTCAAGGCGGGACCTAGACGTCCAGTGACTTAGCCCTGACCCAGAAGTAACTCACAGCTTCTACGTGTCAATGCCTGGCTGACTTCCTTGAAGAGCTGTTACACTCTTCGAACCAGTAAGAGAATTGCCATGAGCTTACCCCCCATAGCATGTAGACAAGCACTCCTTGCCCAACCTGACAGTAATGGGGGCGTTAAGCAGGAGCACGGGGCCTGTGCAGGCGCTCCTACCTTGTAGATTTTGGCTTTGATGAGGAAGAGTTCGATAAGCGTGGGCGTGCTATCAATGGCGGTGTTGATATACTCCAGGGCCGAACTCTGCTGGCCGATCTGGTCGTAGTGCTGAGCCAGAAAATACTGCACCCAAAGCAGCGTGGTAGGCGGCTCCTCCTTCCCGTCGTCTGAGAGGGGAATGGAGCAGAGAGACTCGTTTCGAGATGTTCACAGATGCTACTATAATGGAGAGGTGAACCCGACAGCGGAATGAATTCACGTTTATCACAGCCACTTAAAACCCACCGGACACAGCGACGTACTTTCATGGAGTCTCGTAATCAGCACTAGTCTAGACAGTGCTACAGTCAGCGTTTCCCCACCCGACCCTCGTGGATATATTGCTCCCCGCCAGCAGAAACACACTGACTTGTCCAGGGGTCCCCGAGGACCAGGTTGGGAAAGACTGGATTAGACGATGTGGCAACACTTACCATCCTGACTGAACATACGGCAGCTATTCAAAGATGTTTCATAACCGACAACTAATTCTTCGATTATTGACACCTGCAGGAACAAAGGAGACGAAGTTACCTGGGCAGTTAAGTTAAATACGCAAACAGATATCCAACCTGTCTCTGCTTAACTGAACCAAACATTATTGGAGAGATTTAGTGTCAAGTGTCTACGTTACAACAGAATATTAACAGTGGCCTATTAATATGACATAAGCCCCTACGGAGGAGCGAGGAAGACAGTTCCGGAATCTTCATTATGAGAACATGAGAGCCTCTAACCTTATCCTTGTCTTTGTAAAGAGACTTCAGTGTGGTGAAAACAGGAGGACAACCCTTACTGAAGTTCATCCTTAGATATCGGTCCAAACATTCCCTAAACTTTTCACCTATTTTGGAAAAGAACAAATATGTTGATCAGAAGTGTACATCCCAAACATCTGTGACTAATACCACTGTAAATACAGTTATCGCCATTACACAACTGACATTATGCAACACTGCTGACAAAGCAATTAAGAACAGCAGTCGAATCAAAAATAAGGTCACACCTTTACAGACAATGCACACTGGCAAATTAAAATGCACAGACATAGAGAACCGGCAAGTGCAACAGATTAGTTTAAAGGGATATGAAACTTTACTGCTCATGTAAGATACAACCCTCCACATATTTGTTCAGTCACGAGGTCACAAACGAGCTACGAGCAGAACCAACTCGGCCAAAAGAGGAACCACACCAACCTGCTAGAAAGTTGAGTGGAAGCCTTCTCGGCACTAAGGCTTTGGGGTATTTATCCCACGTGTCTTCGTAGATTTTTTGTTTCTCCTCGACACTGGCTGCAAAGGGAGGGGGAGGGGTCATTTTCACGCGACCATCACCATGCAGAACACGCCGAAAGCTGAATCTGGGTATGGGAGATGGCCATATGTGCTTTCCATCCCAGCTGTCGCCAGACAGGCATTTATCTCCCCGCAGTGACGCCTGGCAAAAGGATGTAAAGTACATACGGGCTGCTTGAAATTTACGTTAAACCGACCTAACAGAAACACTACCTCCAAAAGGTTACATACATCAAAGATGTATCCTTTAAAGTATTTAATGTGCCCATTAGTGCGTATTGCAAGTATATTTTTGACTTACAGTTTTTTTTTTTGCTATAAAGTGCCTTGAAAGTTTGACATCGGTAAATATTTGTGCAACGGAATACTTACGCCACTTAAGAAGTGCCTATATGCGCCGTTACTGTCCTACACGTCGCCAAACAGACCCAGACACTCCTACATTTCTCAAACATAACAGCCGATTCTATGATGTACATATTCAGCAAATTTTCCCCAAACAGGCTAAGAGGCAAGATTCCACTTCTGAACCCAAACACCTGTGCATCCAGGTGGCATCTATTCGAGCCTCCTGCCGTGAGGTCACAGCTGTCACGGGGGCAATGACCAAGCTCTTGAGAGTTTCTCCTGACACCTGACCTGAGAGGACCCACAATGTGAGCCCTTCCCAGGGTCTCCGGCGAGCAGACCGTTCCAGACGTACCTGGTTTTAGTGCCTTCTCTAAGCCATGATAGTAGGACCAGTTCTCGGGGTTCCTCTCCAGCAGCTGTCTGTATACCTCAGTAGCTTCGTCCAGACGGTCCAGTTGGATCAGCAGTTCCCCTGTGGAGCGGACAGTGTAGTTAACGCCAGACAGTTTCACGATGATCATGAGCAGACATGAACCCTCCTTAAACCTCGGTACGAACCTTTCATCTCGTCGACGGCCAACTTGTCACAAATCTGCTTCTCGTAGGTGGCGAGGTGCTCGAGGGCTTCTTTGTGAAGTCCTGCTTCTCTTAGGACTTGGTTCTGGTACAGCAGAAGCTCACTATACTCGTAGTCTACCTTATCCGGAGAAGTCTGAGGAGCAAAAAATGCGATCAAAACAGGCATCGATGCTTTCAGTGCCGCTGGGGAAACTCTCCTATGCGTTGTTGGGACAGACTGAAGCTTGACCAAGCATTCGGCGTCACCTGTTGCGTCTTGCGGAATTCCTCTATGATCTTGGCGGCCATCTCGTAGTCCTCCAGCAGGTGATACGCTATTGCATAGCCAATCCACGAGGCCCGCTGAGCAGGCCTGAGCTGAAGCAGCTGGTACCTGGTTTCCTGTAGGAAGCACGCGAGTCAAAGGCCTGCATTTCTCGCCGCGTTCTCTGAGTCAGACGCAGCACAACAGTGGGCGAGGAGACAAATTATTTTTTTACGTCTCGGATCATTAGTGTTCTACGGTATTGCAATAGTACAGGGAACAAATGTTTGTCCACTACCTAAAGGTCACATCTGTTTCACCAAATAAAAATATGCTCAAAGAGTGTTCGTCAACCACTTGAGAAACTATGAATCAGTTTACCACGCTAACATATTAAAGTTGGCCAACAAAATTGTTTTGGATCCCACATGTTCTTAATAGTGAGTACACGCTGTTACCATCAAACCAGAGATTCAGAGTTCCATGATTTAATATGGTTAGGCTGAATCACTCGTTTGTGCATCAGTCAATACTAAAACTAAGTACGGAACTGGATTCAAAACTTTGATATGTAATATGTTAAATGTATGCATTTGTGTCTAAGTATTTTTGTGATGTCACAAATAGCATTCCTGTAATGCAAGAAAAATATTGTCAGATCTGTGTCAGAATTATCATATCAACGGCAAGGAGCAAGCAACTGATCTCTAAGCCCCGGTCATGGACTTTTGGAACGCACGATTCGGCTTACCGTGAGGTCAACAGAACCATTCCAGAAGTTTGAACTGCATCACAATTATTAATTTGACAAAATATATATATATATTTTTTTTTTTTCTCTCTGTGGTTCAACCTAATCAATCTAAGGAGTAAAAGTAAGCATTGCTTATCCAAAGCAATTCCAGCCGGATGAGACAGACCTAAAACATTAACACTTGGATAAAATATAATTGGATAAGCAGTACGGCAGTGCGATATAGCAGCTGGCGGAGCTGCAAGCAGCTACGGGCGGTGGCTGAACTCACCCTGTAGCCCTCCAGGTCTCGCATCTGGATCTGCAGCAGCGAGAGGTCCCTCAGGATCTGGAGATTGTCCTTGTCCCACTTCAGTGCATTTCTGTAGCATTTGATGGCCTCGTCGTACTTCTTGTCTGACCTCTGAAGCAAGCCGTACACGTGCCAGCCTTGGGATTGAAGCCGTTAAGGAACGTGGACACGTGTGCACACCAGATCGAGGGGGGGGTTCATGGAAATAAGGGCTGCTGAGGCCTCACAGTTCACACTATATCAGCCATATTGGACTTGCTGTTACCCTGGAACTGGCTCAGCAGGTACTTGTAAAATTTGCGCAATTGTTTCTCCTGAATGTATGGGAGTCAATGACGTTCCTGGGATAAACCCACGAGGGCCTCACCTGCTAGGCTGCCAGCTACCTGCTCCTCACCCCACCCCACCCCAGGGGCAAAAGACTGCAAAAGGATACAGACATGACTCTTGAGGTCGTTGCGCAGACCCCGCCGGACCAGGTCGTACGCTTCGTCCTTCTTTCCCAAGCAGTTGAGTGTCAGTCCCTTCATCGCTAATGTTTCTGGTTAGAGAGAGTGTTTGTGTGTGTGTGAGGAAACGCCTGTGCAGAGGCACCAAAAACCACCGCCGGCATATGGGACTCCCTGATAAATCTGAGACAGGAAGACCATTTCCCTTAAAAAGTGGAGATGAGGCTATCAACCAGCAGGCAGAAAGCTAAACAAAACCACAAACTAAAGCTGCTATCAGGACTCGCCTTACCTCCATGTTCGGCGAACTTAGGATTAGAGAGGATCTGTTTGCAGAATTTCAGGCCATTTCTGTACTGCTTGTGTTCATAGCATCTCTGCAAAAGCACAGTTCATCAAATTACCAAAACAGCTTTGGGAACAATGCAAATTAAGCATATCTAGGGGTGGGGTGGGGGCAGAGGATTCATCAGGTTTTCATTGCATTTCCAATCCCTTAACAACCTGTAGAGATGTATCAGAAACCCAACACATTTAAAATTAAACCCTTAGGTTAATTACAGAATGGCGGTTGCCATGATACCAGCCAAACATCCCATTAATTACATGCTGCCATTAAATCTTCTCCTTCTGGATTTTTTTTTTTAAGACAACCCAGTCAGCTGCAAATCGAAATTCTTGCATTAAAAGCATCCAAGTTAGCAGGACTGAAACACTGAAACTGATTTCCAATCACATTCCTCAGAAGCTGTTAGTCTAGCTTGGGGTTCCTTCTTATTCACATGACGGGCGATCGTTCTGAATGCAAGGCAGCTACGGGTGACATTTTATTTTGATGCTTGAGGCCCCAGTAATAGTTAACAATATCTCACAAGCCAATACTACCCCAAACAGCAAACCTTACATAAACAAGCATCTTTTTACCCGATATTTCAAGTTCCTGCAATATCTCACCATCCTTCATAATTTAATACAATACTCAGTGTACAAACCGATTAAACAATCCACATTACTAGCCCATCCATCTCCAAAGCAGCAAGATGAATCGATTAAACAGAAAACAATGTCTTGCATCCCAGAATGCACCTGGAACGCAGCCCTATAACCCAGTTCTGCTCGACTCCACACAGTAACGTATACCGACCCATTTGCTTAGGAGTATGAGTTGTAAATGAGTCACAAGCCTCACTTTTCTGTGGCATCACATTGCTGTGAGTACCTGGGGACATCTGATCAGGCACAATTCACTCGGAGGCTCACTAGACTGACATTTAGTGCTGCCATTTGAGACTGCAAAATGGTCCAAAAAGCAACAGGAACAAGAGGAAGCCTTCTGTGCTTTAGCTCACTTTACAGCAACTAAACTAGGAGTCTCCGATATACTCTGCCTTACTAAGCAGTTTGGAAGCGCACTGTGGTAAAATGTCTCAAATCCCCATTGCTAGACTACTTCAGGACAAATCAAAGACCAAAAATGCACCAAATAATTCAATTTATTTCTACACCATAAACAAAACGCACAGCTTCTAATGAACAGCTGGTCCGAATGTTAGAAAATGACAGCACACATGGGTTTCAGTCATAAACACAACTCAACTGCGCTGGGCCTGGCGATCGGACCAGCTGTGTCACCGAGTTTAAGAAGGGGACAGTTATGTGGTGGGACTGGTTAACAGCACTGCACCTCATCACTGTCAGAGCAGCTCCGAGGTGTAGAGTTTCAGGAACTGGACTTGTGACCAGGCTGTTGCCATTTTTAATTCAGAGGGGTCCTGCCCTAAGGAAAGTCTCCTAAACAGAAGCGCTTAAGTGCGTTTCCAACACTACCAATGGGAAAAGAGTAATACGCAAGCAGATCAGTGCATTTACACGCGCCCCAAACAGGAGTCCGATTAATTAGCTATAAAACCGTACCATCCTGGTACAACAAAACAACATTACACTGCGCTGCATGTCTGTTACAGCGTTCA
The DNA here is from genome assembly GCA_019775895.2 of Stomatorhinus ivindoensis. Classification (NCBI taxonomy): domain Eukaryota; kingdom Metazoa; phylum Chordata; class Actinopteri; order Osteoglossiformes; family Mormyridae; genus Stomatorhinus; species Stomatorhinus ivindoensis. Next base: position 2,271,657 of record JABFEB020000016.1, read on the forward strand.
TTCCGACCATGCGGGAATAAGTCCTGCATTTATGCTAGGAAAATTGTTTCAGTGATAATCAGAATTAATAAAATGAGTCAGATTTACAAGGGTCATCACTGTCGGGCGCAGTATTTTTTATTATTACTAAGAATCCTCACCATACAGTTCAGTTGCAGGCTGTATAATCGACAAGACTCGACTTTGGTCCGCCCGACACTTATAAGCAATCAATCTTTAAAACGGCATGATTTAGCATGCAAAAAAGCAGGCCCGGGAGGCAGCACCAAATTACCCAAACAAATGCTAAAACGGCAGCTAATAAAAATAGAGCAAAGTGACTAGCAAAGTAACAGTGCGGTGCAGCCACACGAGCGCAGTGCGCGCCGGCCGCTTTACCGTGCCCGCTGTAGGCTCGCCGAAGGTCGGATTAGCCTGTTCTCCACTCGGTCACCGCCCGGTACCGGTAAGCTCTAACCGGCAGGCCAGGCACCCGGAAGCCGCCGCTCAAGAGCGACTCCAGCCAGAACGGTGGGGGAGCCCGGCTGCGGGTCAGGACGGAAAGCACGGGGCATCAGTACGTGGCCCAGAGCTACGGATCGCCTGGCGCCTTGACAGGACGTCTGGCGGCCTCAGAGCGTGACTTAAGGTGCCCCCCCCACCACGGCGTTTCTCGCACCGGCCGGGTCTACGCAAGGCTAACATCCTCGAATGGGGAGAGCGGATAGGAAGCAACGCCGCCACGGGACCCGACTCAACGGGGCCAACGGCGTCCCCACGTTAGGCCAGCCCGCAGCACCGCAGGGATGGGCTCCTGCGGCGGCCGGCGAGAGGCCCGCACGCCGAGATTCGGCGCTGCTGCTGTCAGCATTTTGCGCCGCCTGGACCGGGGCCGGGTGGAGGAGCGAGAACTGCGGAGGGAAGCTGTCGGGAGCCGCGCCGCCAAGCTAGCGGCTAGCTAACGACTCACCAGGATCCTCTTAAAGAGAGCGTTCTCCTTAGGCGGCAGAGTTGGCATTTTGTTCCTATTACCAGCGTTCCCTTCCTCTCAGCACATGTGAATAAGACCGGTGTGTATCTCTATTCCTTTGTTCGAGCCCCTTGTCTTGTCGCTATTTCTTAAAAAAAACACCCTTTTGGGCTATCCTTTTTCACGTGGTGAGAGAAAGCCCCCTTCTGCCCAAAATGGCCGATGCGCTTCTCCTCCGGGTCAAGCTGGCGTCTGCGCACGCGCCGGCCTCGCGTCACGAAAGAGGCCGAAAGCCTCCGGCACGCCGAGGGGCGCCGCGAGCTCGCCGATGGACATTTCTGGGTTGAATGACAGAGACGGTAGTTGATGGCGTGAGATTTCTCAGGGTCCCCCACTCTTATAAATGGGCATTTCAAAATTAAAACACACCGAACTTCTGCTTTAGTTGGCTTGGTTGACAGCTTCTCTGGAATAATAAAAGTCTGATGCTACCTTTTTGCACATACGCCATCCATTTATTTTAATTCCATTTTATGTTCTTGCTTAATTTTAGCATTATTTGTTTGTATTGTGTACAAAGCCATTTTTACTGTTTGCCCGCACTATTTGCAGTCTGAACTTTTTTCCTCTTGTTTTGCTCTGCATTTTATTCGTGAGCACTTTGCTTCTCTTTGCACGAAAATTCTCCTGGGACCAATACAATTTTATCTTATGTTATGTTTCAGACTGGCTATGTTGAGGTTATTTTGGCAGATGAACTGACGTTCACAATTCATCAAGTAGTAATGATATATAAAACACACAGTGAATATATATATAGTATAATATACTCCTGCATGAGAAAGAATGGGCCAATCCCGAATTGCACATTTTCGCCCAGCAGTGTATATAATGTAGTGTTTTTGTTCACCTACAGCTTCAGACTTTTGATCCTGCATGTAAACGACATAAAAAGTATCTTATCTGATGGTATTATAACATATACACATACGTATTGCTTCAATTTTCTTGTGCTACCAAACTGTGTAATTCCACAGTTAATTCGAATAAACTGATTTAATCAACAATTATTTAATTGGAGTCGTGTTTATTTCTGAAGGCCATTTTTGAGGATTGCATCTTTCTTGTTACAACAGGTACCTTTACAAGGCGGCGGGCGGCATGAACATGTGAACCTGTAATAACCTGTAGGTTTTCAGTAGATAGTCACGATGGTACACGTTCACCACGTGTTTGCTCGACCTTTTCCCTGCAGTGTGACGTTACAGAAATCACCTCCTCCCTCTATTCCCAGCTTGGCAGACGGTCATTCATTTAAGCCCCTGATCGGCGCACTTCGTGTAGCTCCACGCCGCGGAGAGCCTCTAGCAAGCCGGCCGCGATGTTCCTCTGCAGATCGCCTCGCCTGACCCTGCTCCCTTTGGTACGCAACCCCCCCGCGGGTTTCTGCAGAAATGGTAAATGTCTGTTTTCTTGTTGCCGACGTATTTTTTTTAACGATCAACCATTTTTTTTTAGTTCCATGAAGCCTACATGCGAATGCAGTAAATGCATGCTTTTACAAATTCACGCTAATAGTGTTATTCGTTGTTGTTACACTTTATTACATAAAGTATAATGTTATAGTAACATGACACGTTTTGTTTAGTAAAGGAGACGTGAAGGTCAAGTTGTGAGTCGCTTGCACTCGCATAGTGTCTGGTAGTGCTTAGGATCTGTACGGGAATTTGTCACATAACCCCTTTCAAAGCCTGGGTAACTTTTTATGGAATTATGAGATTTTTTCTTTCATTTTTATCTATTATATTTACAGTCAAATTCGGCGTTCAAAAGTGACCATACGCGCGTATTTTAATGCTGACCAGAATAAACGTATGTTTACCAGTCTAAACTCGATTTTCCCCTTGTCTGTTACAGATTAACTCGCAGATCTCCGAATGACATTACTTGTTGTACAACTCACTATAATAATTGCATTTAAAACTTTTTTTTTGTGGTAAATTTTCACTTGGATGCACTTAAAGGTGATTACATTATTTGTAATCATCAAACAAAAATGACTTGTCGTCTTTGCTTGTCCTTACATGCCAGAGATGGCGTGAATGAGATGTGCCTGAATTCTAAATGAGTTCTACAAGAATTTATAAGCTAGTAAAATATGAAAGAATATTCCATTTCAATCGTAACTGCAACCGGTATGTCGCGATAGGTGCACCGAGGGGGACCCCCAGCCTCGTTTGTGGAAATCTACAATTTTTGGCGCAGTTGCTTTCACAGGCTGGATTTTTGGGGACCCATGGATTTGAGTGTGACTCATGCTTATGTAACATTTTCTGCACGGTGAATAAGTGTTAAATGTTAATGTGAGGAACGGGTTGTGCATCTTCAAGGTTTAATGAATAAAAAGGCAAGGTATTGCACGTTGGTTTCTTCCCTTTTTCCAGAGGAGGGGAGATTCTAGGATTTGACCCTTAGGGGGCTCAATCCCCAGGAAATACAGGACTCTTTACATCAGAAAGTAGGTTAACATTAAATGTTTATTACATCGAGGAGCTGGCCTAACCTGACGATCATTTGATGCAGGATAATTTGCAAGGTTGCCCTTGCTTCTGTGTCGTGTTGCCAAAGGCCTGGCTTTGAAGGCTCGTTGCTAATTCTGCATGGCTCTGAATTATCCCATGTTTATCATCTTAATTAATCTGATGATTAGACCTGCTGCGGCTATGAGCTCCTAAAGTGGAGGGATTGTAACGATGAAACGCATGTATCCTGAACACAGCACATACTTGCTTATCAGCTGAAATTAGTCAAACATTTCAGCAGAATGAGAGAGATTAATTCTTGAGAGGGAGATTAATCATTTTATTTCATACTTGGGTATCTGATTTGAGTTGGCGCCCCATCCTGGGTTTTTGGGCAGAATATTAAAAAAATTATGTCAGATTTTCCTGAAGAAGGACAGCAAGCAGTGATTATAAACAGATGCCCTATTCACTGTATTGGCAAACACTGGAATTGATTTGCCATTAAAATATCCAGTGGAATAGGTGCAGGTGAAAGCCGTGCTTGTCATTTTGGTTAAGAAATGCAGTGACGACTGACATTTGCACACCAAAAACCTTTTGGATGCAGTTATGCTATTTGTAAGCAGAGCAATTTGTCAACAAAATACTTAAAAAAAAAAAAAAGTGTGAAAAAATTAAGTCTTTTTGTTTATAAACTGTGTCAATGTCTTGTCCATCTGGTAAAATCCAGGTACTCTGGACGTTGTGTAACTTGTGTTGTGCTGGGGGACTTCATTTGGGAAATGAACCTCTTCCGGTTGGTTAGCTGTCATTATTAATTATGATTCCCTCGTCAAAGCCAGAAAGACTGAAACATGGATTTGCTAATGACATTGTCGCACTGGTCTGACTGCATTCACGTGCCGAAGTGCTTGGTGTGTTGTTCTTAATTTTTGCCCGATTCCTTGCTTTGTTTTTACTGCCATTGCAGCACCGATTTAACTTTACTGGTCTGAAACTGATCTACTTTGATGGCTGCGTTTTCTCCATGTCAAGCCCTATTTTCCAAAGTCCATTAATTTCGCTGAGTAATCGGCAGATAAACAAAAAGTAGCAATCAATCTTGTGTTAAATATTTTAAAATTCTTCTGTTTTAAATGGTCAGGGTTAAATGTTTGGGCATTAGTGCTAATTTTGAAGAGGGATTATGCCTGCGGCCATAAAAGGACAAAATTTCTATGTCCTCAACTTTCATAACTTTTTGTCAACCTCTATGTGATTATCAAATGTAGCATGTAACACAAAAGGCAAAATGAAATAATCCCAGAATGCCCTCTGGCCCTTCATTGTCTGGCCAGAGCCAGTACAGCCCACCGCATCCATCAGGATGAATTAAAGGTGCTCTGACAGATTTGTTGTCTTTACTGGGCAGGATTAACTTTGCCAGTGAGTTCGTTCATGAAAACATGCCGCAAATGTGAGTCGATTCATTTTGCAAGGACAACATATGATCTGTAGTCGTCGCCTGCAGTGAATCGTAGCATTTCTGAGCTGTTTGTTGGGTATTTAATCTCTGGTGTTTCACACAGACGTTTTTCCACCCACCTAGACTGAGCTGGAAGGTCATTGCTGGCAGATTTCAGCGTAAATGTACCTTATCATAAATGTAAGCAATGATTTTATTCAGGAAATGTTCTCCTTAAGTCTGCAAAGACACTGAATATAAAGGTATTCCTCTGCTGAACCCCGCTCTTCTCCTCACAGTTGTTCCCCGGAGACCCATGTCCTCCGGCGTGCCAGGGGGCAGCGGTGAGAACTTTGTGTACTTCGCGCTGTGTGGCGTCTCCCTCACTGCGGGCCTGGCCTATGTGAGTAATGGCTGCCTCCTTGCTGGCTGGTCTCGGTCTGCAGTGTGGTTGCCCTTTTCCACATGAACTCGCAGGCGGCGAGCCACGAAGGCCGTTCTTCTTGTGGACGGAACGACTGCCGCTGATGGTTCTCCTGTCTGATGGCATATCCCTCCGCCCCACGACAGGCATACCGGACCGTGACCGACGACCGAACTCGGTACAACGACCGGGTCACTGAACTCCAAGCAAGGCCGAAGCATGAATGGCAGCCAAAACTGTGGCCGCCCAAAGGTAATTGATGCATGGTAGCTGACTGGTCCATTATTGGCTTGTCTAGTAAGATTGGTTTGTATTGGCTGATGTGAACCTCTGGACTTATTCTTTGTGATGTAAACTTTACTTTTTATAGGTCATTTTCTGAATGTTAATCTCTCTATTATTTTAACCAGAATTTCAGTTATAGCATAATGTATGACCATACAACCATGCCCTACTGTAGTCACATTTTAAATTACAGTATTCATATGGTGCATAATTTACAATTTCACTCACAGCAGAGGGAACCCTGTTGTCAGCTCAGGTCACATTATCTTAAGGTGATGTGACAGATTACGCAAATTAAAACAGGCAATGAGCATTTGGTGTCGACACTGATAATGCTAAAAGAAAGATGCTAATTTATACCACATGCTGCAGCCATCTATGCATATTGTGTCAGACCCATTGACTATACAGAAAGCAAACATCACTTTGCACGAGGGACAAACCACTTGTTCCACAGATTTAGGATTTCCAGGTCCAGTAATCAGAGATTGAGATGCTCTGTGAGAAACGGTTAGACATTTGGTCATTAATAGCCAGACGTGTGTGTGTTGGGGGGTGGGGGGTTATTTTAAATTTTTAAAGCGTAGTTGACTGACATATTGTAACCGTGCAAGACCAGAGAATCTGTTCATCCAGGCTGTGATTGTGCTTCTGGGTTAAGGTGCGTCTTCTCTCTCTCCCCTTTGTTTCAGGAGGAGACGATGCTGGTGAGTGCTGGTCTAGTTTTGGGTTAGTTTCTTTTTGAAGGTGTAAGTGTCCAGGTGCAGCCTGTTGTGGGACAGGGGATGTATGATCTTCTGAATGACTCTGCACTTCTCTCTCATCACTGATGAAACCTCTGGCCAGTCACACTGTGGTCATGCTTGCACACTTTGGGTGGGGGGCGGGGATTAACTATGAGGAGAATTATTAAATTCTGCTGAAGCGTATATGTGTGTGTGTATTGAACAGTTCTAAATGTACCCAGTGTATTATATGGAATATAGATGTAAAACTAGTTAAAATATTTTAGTAGTGTTGTAGTACATTTTTAAATTGTGAACCATCTTCCTATAGGGGGGGGGAATGGTGGTTCTGAGGCTAGGGATCTGTCCCAGTAATCGGAAGGTTGCTGGTCCAAATCCCCTGAATGCCACGAGTAATCCTTGATCAAGGCCCTTAACCTGCAGTTTCTTTGTCCTGGGTATGACGTCAATCTACATCCACCTAAATTTTGGAAATTTGAGGGTTGGTGGCAGGATTGGCACCCCAGGCACTGAGAAACTCTCACTGGTCCATTTGGACTAGTGTGGTGCTGAGGTGTCGCCCACCACACGGCTGCAGTAAGATGGTTTTGTCGTGTGGCAACGCACTGTAATCAGCGCATGATCCTATCCTTTTTTCCACCTCTAAGCATTTGAGATTTAAGGTATTTTAATGTTAGTTTTCCAATGTAAAATATATTAGTATAGCAGATGGGGGTATCTAGACATGCCTTCTTTTAATCAGCATTCCTCCTTTCCCCCTTTCCCTCCCCTTTCCTGACCTGCCCCCCTTAAAGCTGAGAATCCCTGACACCGATGGCTCTGCCGAAGACGTAACCCTAAAGATCTGTTCGGACGCTGTGTGTTACTGTTGCTTTCGAGCGACACACCGGGTGCCCGGCAATCAGCGCGTCGGCCTTGTGGCAGAGGTCGGCCAGACGGAGTTTCTTCTGCTGACTTGCTAATTTCTTCTTTGTTGCTATTTTCAGAATAAGACCCCATGGCTGCTAGCTATCAGCGGTTTTAAACTGCCCTTTCGCATGAAAGGGGCATCTCATTTGAACGAAAGATTCTGCCTTTAAACTTTTTTTTATTTTTTCTTAGTTCAGCGTAAGTTTTAGTTAATTTCATTTAGACCATATGATTCAATCCATCATATTATAATTTATTTATTATGTCCTGACATTGAACTTGGCACCGTGGACCTTGGTATATATATATAATATATTTTTTTTTTGGCATGAAATGGTGCTTAAATCAGCTGGTTATTGGTGTTTATGTTGATCGCGTAGAGTTGCGCTGTTTCCAGACTGATCATACTGGTCACAACCTCTGCTCTCATCCTTTCTGTTCTTGTTCACTCCATCCCTCACTCAGAATCACTTGCATCCTTTTGTGTTTGCATGCGCTTTATAAGACCTACTTTTTTAGTTATTTATTTGTTTATTTATTTTGATTTTAATTTTTGCTTGTGTCAGTTGAGTGTTGCCCCCACCAGCCAAAGCCCCCTGGAGGAGAGAGTAAGTGCCCAAATGAAACACCCTGCACGCCTGATGGGTCTCGGCCATCTGGCACAGACGTCCCACTTGTTTGCGCTTGTAGAATTGGTATCATCTAATTTCGAAAGTGAGAATTGTTGTCGAGTATCTGGTGCTAAAGGTGTATATTTGACACCGTAAAGTGGTTATGAAAGTGCTGCTCTGCAAATGTATTTTGATTTAGCAGCTTAAAATTAATCTTGACTCTTAGCTGGATGCTAAGAGTTTGCTAACGTGACTCAGCATCATGGCAGCTATGCACGGGTCTTGCCGCATGTTAAGGCCTTGGAATGGGCATGCGTTGTGAGTGCCTTCTAACAGGGCAGCTGAGAAGTGTTGCTGAGTCCTCTGCTTTTTAAAAATTTTGCCTTTTCAGAATCTGAGGCAGAAGACCTAGAAGGAAACGAAGGAGAAGAAACGCATGCTGAGGAGGCTGCAGCTGTCGAGGCTCCTCTAGAGGCTGCAGATGGCTCAGAAGTGGTGGAGGCGGAGCCAGCATTGATGGAGGCGGAGCCAGTCTCTATGGAAACTGTCAACGAGCCTTCAGGGGCAGATCTGGAGGCGGCACTAGCAGAGGCCATGGAGGGGGCACCAGCCTCTGCTGAGAGCGACGGTATGGCCCCACACGTTCGGGCAGTGCCGGAGGACCGCCTCGGCTCTCCTGACACCGGGTCCTCTGAGGAAGAGGGCTAGCAGCACACAACAGAAAGGCACTTCCTGTTTTCACTAAACCATATTGTACACCATAAAACAACTACCATTTAAAAATGAGAATTCTATCTATTATATCCTTTAGGTCACAGGCAGGTCGGAAAGGTATGCAGGATGTAAAGGCGGTTGCAGTTTTTCTCTCTGAAGGCCGTGCAGCAAGTGAATTGACTCGTTTTGCAAGGAAAACATACGATGGCTCTTTAGTCGTCACCTGCAGTGAACCGTAGCATTACAGAAGTGTTCATTAGGTATTTAACTCTGGGGTTCCTCACAGATTTACCAGCCAGCTAGTATAAGCTGTAGGTCCATTATAGGCCAACATGGAGCTCCTCTCTACATCAGATCTGCAGTATGAGTTGGAATATATTTCTGTGTGTCTTATTGTAAAGTCTGACAAAATTATTATTTTTTTTCTAATAAATCCTCATGTGGCCCATTATGAAACCTGTTGAGATTCACGCGACACTCTCTACCTCCCTTGAAACCAAACACAGTGCTTCTGTAACCATGGGTATAGCAGTATGCTGATGGTCACTAATGGGCATGCCTGGGCCCGCTTCCGTTCACTCCTGCCAGATATCGCTAAGCAATTACTCTGCATTATGTAAAACTCTGAAAGTGCGCTGAGTAACTTCCATGTCCGTTCTGCCCTTCATTTCACATGAATTGTAAAAAATGTTTGTAGAGGTCGATGGGGATTGTGTGCGCGAGTACTGGAAGATACCATGAAAATCACATCATTGGACATGGAATTTATAGCATAAATCATAACCGGGAAAAGGATTTAAAAAAAACTGTTACATTTCTTCCGACCATGCAATAAAGGAATTGGCAACAAAATCTTCTGTGTTTAATTGCTTCTAGTTTGGTCTGCCTCTGAAAGTGATACATTCCAGATTTTAAGGGGTTTGGCATTTCATTTGTTATACCAATTTTTTTTTGGCATAATCACGATACAACAGGTGGAAATTCGTTTTCTATTTTATGGAGAAGTTTCTTAATATTGGGCTTAATCTCTCTAATTGGTATGAAACATCTTAAATTATTGTTTTTTTGAGTTGTTTGTAATTTCTTGTGATATTTGGCAAGAGGTTTGTCGTTCCGTTTAATGTTCTTGCATGTTTGTAGGGATTGGAGCTTCATTTTTAACTTTCATTTATTCCAGCTAAAAATGCTCTGAGCCTAAGGTTCTAGTTTCTAGTCACAAAAGATCCTATTCTACATCTTTCTCTAACTGCATTATATACAGCATTTTGCATTTTCTGTTGCTTATGCAACCTAAGGACCTCTAATGGTGAGTTTTCTCTGCTGAATTGATTTCATATGTGTTCAGTTAACCAGTTACATCTGTGTAACACTTGTCCTTTTACCTTTGTTGGAATTAACAGGTTCTTCCTTCTTGGTGTCCTTTGCTATAATGCAAGTTTTTATTTTATGCTTTCCTTTATTAAACACAATCCCATATTTCAAAAGTGGAACTGCATGCAGGTCTGATTTAGGTTTTCTGTTCTGAAGGACATGACATTCGAACATGCTAGAATGTGGAATGGTTCTATTGATGCAGCTTCAATGCGTTACATGGCAACAAGCATTTGCTTGGCATCGAGTGACACTTGAACTTGAAACACAACTTGTTTAACCAAATTTACACCATCTATCTTATTTGTTTTTGGTTCTTGCGGTTGGCACAGGCTGGTATCGGCACCCTGAGTCTTCTTTCTGAATCACTGCTGCGGTTGTAAAAGCGGCTGTTGATGTTTGTTCTCTTTAGCTGCTACATGACCTCCACTTTTCATTGTTTTCCTCCAAAACCTTCACCACTTCACAGCTGTCATGTCTGTCTTTACTAGAACCTCATCTCTTGCCTTAAAAACTACCCCACCCCATTGCATCACACATGTTGTGCGGCTCAGGTCAAAGATGGATCGTTCCACCTGAAATGTACAGGGCTTCCTTCTGAAAAAGCTTGATCAACAAAGCACGAGTGTAAGGGAACAATTTGTTGGGTTTGTGTTGTTCCTGGCAAGTTTAATATCTTTGGAATATCTTTTTTTTTTTTTTAAAACCTCTGTCGTGTCCGGCAAGCAGGATGTTAGTCTGGGTGCTTTATTGTGCCGACACTTTTATTTCACCAAGTAGAGCTTCAGATTAAGCTCCTCTCGTTACTTAAGATATGCACTTTATTCGCCATTTTAGATTATTGCGCCATTTTATGGTCTGAGTTCTTCGACGGATCTTCTTATCCCCAGTGACATAATCTGTTGGTGCGTGTATATAAGATCCTGTCTTCAAGATGTAGGTGATGTTTATCCTACATGAAGCCAGGTGTAAGGAACTCCTGAGTAGCTGGTTGTGTGTCACATTGGGAATTCCTCCTGGAGAGCTCTAGCCTTGAGAAACGCACAGACAGAAGGTCATTGGTCAGCACTGTTTGGCTAAACGGCAGCCCAGCACTCATCGTCATTAGAACTGGACTGAATAAAAAAAATTATTTGTGATTAAGTGGGTCTTCATTCTGAAGGGGTTTTTGTAATTTGTATTTTACAATAATGGCTTGGGGTATGAATCACTTTAATTATGGAGCTATTGATCTTGTCCATTCCAGTCATTTCATCCTTTCATTTTATTTAGTACAGACTTATTTACTTACTAATTTTTAATCAGGAAACATTCCCCTTAAATGTAGTAATATTGAAGTATCTCTGCATTTTATCAACCACTTTATATTGGGCATTAAAAGTTGCACACATAGAAAAAAAAATGAATTACTGCCATTTCTCAAACTGGCTGTCATGTAAACAGCACGTTCCTTCTTAACCGGTAATAGAAATGGTTATTTTATCTCTTATGATGATAAATATACTGTTAAAGAAATCCAACCCCCAAATGATAAATTCTATTCACAGATTTGTTTTATACTGTCAGACTATTTGTGCTAATGGAAGATTACTGATTTCTAGGGTATTAACTGTCTGTTTCAGCGCGGACACCGGCCGTGCTCAGTGCCATTGAAACAGTGTCAGAGGTGGAGGCAGCTGAGAGTGTTGGAATGCCAGTTTCCTGTGTGGGTGAAGCGGCAGAAATGTTGGAGGATGTGGCTGGAGAGATCATGGAGGAGGAGTCTGAGGAACCGAAGCAGAATCAGCTGGGAACAGCTACTGGGCTGGATGCTAATCACAAGGATTTAATGGAGACGCAAGCCGTAATGGGGGTTGTATCAGGACGAGAGAGTGTTGTGTTAGCTGATGATACACCCACAGTGTCTACAGAAGCAGATGAAGAGAAGTCTGTGGTGGTCCAGCTGGTACCAGAGGCTAAGGAAGGATCACAGCTGTGTCAGCAACGGAGATGTCCTTGGTGGAGGAAACGGCCAGTACTGCAGCTATAGAGGAGGAATCGGTGGTTGGAGAACCTGTACCTTCTGAGGGACCGGCAGCTGACACAACAGCCGACGGATCTTTAGTCAATGTGAAGGAGGAGGCAGTAGATACCACAGAAGTCAAAGAATCTACTGCCGCTACTGTTGAAGACCCAGACGTTTTCATATCCAATGTGGAATTTATATCTACTTCTAAGGAGGAACCAGCCCCTGACTCAACAGCTGAAGAACCAGTTGCAATGGTGGAGGAGGAAGCAGGAGATGCAACAGAAGCCAAAGATTCTGCAGCCACTGTTGTTGAAGAACCAGAAGTTTTCTCATCTGCTGAAGAGCCTGTATCAACTTCTGAGGAAGGACCAGCACCAGACTCAACGGCTGAAGGATTGGAAGTCAGTGTGGATTATGAGATGATAGATACATCAGAAGCCAAAGAATCTATAGTCATTGTGACTGAGGAACCAGTAGTTTTTACATATAAGTTGGAACCAGCACCTGACTCATCAGCCGAAGGACCAGTAGCAACTTTGGTGGCAGAAGCAGGAGATGCAACAGAAGCCAAAGATTCTGCAGCCGCTGTTGTTGAAGAGTTAGAAATGTTCTCCTCCACAGAAGAAGCTCTATCTTCTGAGGAGGAAGAACCAGCACCAGACTCAGCAGCTGATGGACTAGTAGCCTCTTTTGAGGAAGAACCAGCAGAAGCTCCTACAGAATCCATTACATCGAACGAAGTAAAAACAGAGACTCTAGATTCTTCTATACATCCATCAGAGAATATTCCAGAGGATAAACCAGCAGCAGCGGGTCCAATCAATCTGACAGAAGAAACTTTATCATCAAAAGATGAGTTTTCTCAAGTAGTGGAAGCTGAAATATCTTCAGATGTGGAGGTGCAGAGTAATCTTGAAGCCATGAAGACTGAGGCCAACCTAATAATGGAGGCAGCGGAAACTAAAGATGAAGATTGTCCAGCAGTGTCAGCTGAAATGTGTCCCATCGTGGAGAATTCTGAGCCTGTCCTGAACACAACCGTGCCGGCAGAAGAGGTGGCCCAGAAGGCCACAGAGAGGGTCCGGGCACATCCTATGGGAACGGCGACAGCGGAGCCCAAACGGACCCCTGCGAAGGAGTACATAGTGGTCGTTCTAGAGGGCACACCTAAGGAACCAAAGAAACCAAAGGTCCTGGCGATTGCTCCGATGACCGCAAGTGACCCTTCCCCAAAATTTAAAGGTAAATTGACACGTTCAGCGTTAATTTCTTAGTCATTCCATGTAAAAAATGTGAGCTCGTAAATTCAGAATTGTTATGCATTCTGTGGAAAAACAACAGATGTGGACATTTCATGGTATTTCTGGTACATAACAGTGGTTAAATAACCTTAAAACTGAAAGCAGAAACAAACATCACAATTCTGTTGTCCATGAGGTAAGAACTAAAGATGAAATATTTGAAGAATTGAAAATGGATGTTTTTTTGTTTTCCTTTTAACCTAAGCGTGGAGATCTCATCTCCTGTTGTTTTTGTCTTGCCCACAGACCCTTAGGCATCAGCTGAGGATGTGAATGTTTCTAGCTCCAGCTCAAAGGTACGTCACCCGAAAGGCATGCTTATCAACTCTGCTGTTGCACATGTGTATGGTGCTAATGCTTAGCTGTAAATATTTCTGCTGTCCCAGAAATATCCTAACAAATGTGATGTGATTTTATCAAAACCACCGCAGCGGTTTTCTGTAATGAATGCCACATTTCCATTTTAAGTTAATTCTACAAGGTTTTTCACTATAAACTGCAAGCATACAATTTAAATTTTTATTCTGCCCCTAGTGGTGATTAGAAGCTCTGCGCTGATAACACTGGGATGCTGGGAAGAGAGTACCAAACTCCTTTTCCCATTGGATGACGAAAATCATTTTTCTCCGGGATAATGTCTCCCTTATGAGTCTCCATTTCCCCGACTCTAGCCATTCCATTCCTCTCTTGTAATGACAAGACCACAGCCTGACGGGACCGAAGGTGCAGTTTTCTTGCTCATTTCCGGGTTTGATTACATATACAGGCAATGGTCTCTACAAGTTAATTTCTCATAAAAAACAAGAAGCTAGAATGAACACGTTCCCATAAGATTAAACCCCAAAAGAGAGTACAGGCTGTCCCCTTCACGCTGCAAATAAAAGGTGTTTCACAGACATTTTAGGGACAGGGAATGACTTTCTCAGGCCTTTTAAGCAGAAATACAATTTTTGAAAACCTATTTTCTGCAGTATTCCTGGTATACAATTCCACATTTCCACATACAATTTTACATGTGCCCAAACTATGACAATTATTTGGATCATGAGGATTCAGTGCAGTATTATTCTTATCATCATTATTATTATTCTAAATTCTGTACTTTTTTCCTACACATACAGCTCTATTTATTGAGATACACTGGGAAGCATATCCTGGTGACATACTGCCTCCACCTTTAGTTTTTAATCCTACACGAATTTAAAAACATTTCCAAGATACTCCACTGAGTATTCCAACTTCCAATAGTACAATAATTTTTAAGGGCAAAGAAACCTAGGCTTACTTAATCTAATGGGAACATAAACAGCGGGAAATAATGCAAGAACACAAGAATACTTCTTCCTATGCAGCATTCTGTTCTGATGTGCTCTTGTATATTATGATTCATAATGTTACATCACATGGATACTAATCCTATAATTCCTATGCTGTAGGTTTCGTTTGGAACTGGATTTTTATAACAATGTTTACATAGTACAGACGTTACTGTTTTGTTTAAACTGTGAAATAATTCCCATTGTATATCCATTCCTGAGTCTCACTTACTTGTGTTTACTTGGTGTATCTGCCCCCGTTTACACAGTGAGATTCCCCCCCGTCCTGCATTCTTGTCTTATCTGACAGAGAACATGAAGCATAGGTGTACAGTTCACTGTAAAGTGTGTTTTTCTTACTGTAAGCCAACCAATCAGTCTATTACTTAGTCATCACAACATACTGATGTGCATCCTCTGTTTGGACCACACATTGATTCTGATATTATTCAGTGTCATTGATAAAATGTTTTCACTTAATGAGTCTTAAAATATTAGGAAAAGTAGGAATGTGAGAAAAACCAATTAAGGAATTGTATGTATATGGTATTGGTTCCCTGTAGTTTATATATGGCCATTCTTCAGTACTTCCCCCCGTATTCCATATTATGCATGACACTCCATTTCATACGAAGTTTGAAATGTTTAGTTTTAAAGGGTGCTTTTTCTGCAATAGAACGGGTTTAGAAATAGTCGTAAACTGTGAATTTAGACTTTCGTCTTCAGGAAAATAAAGAGGGGATCAAACGTACGTGTTGACTGGTCTTTGCTTATTTTCTTATCAGGGTTATCTATGAAACAACGTGTGTGATATGCAAACCAGAGAGAACAAGTCCACAATGGGTGGGGATGCTGTAAAGCGCTTTGAGATGATGTGAAGTCATGAAAATGCGCTATACAAAAATAAATTTGTTGTTGTTGTTGTGGTTAGTTCAACACACGATCCTGACTGCCCCTGAATGCTTAACATAGGTTTTAGCAAGAACGGACACATAGCCTATATGCATATGTATGCCAAACGGACAAATATTCAACTTTCATAATATGCGCCTGGTATAAGCATGTGGAAATTAGACATAAGTGGACAAAATATTATGCATCTTTTTATTAGTACGCTTACTATCAAACGATGTACTGTTTTCACGGCATATATTAATCTACCGGTCGTTCTTCACAGAGTTGCAATATTTTATCCTTCCAGGATTTTCTTATAGGCCTCGGTTTTTCGATGAATGTATTTTATTATTCTGTCCTGGACACGGATGGTTAGGGGGTGTCGCAAAAAAATGTAAATGCTGTAAATGTGTCGCGCATAGACGGGTAGTCCATCGCAGGACACGCCATTTAGAAACTACAATAAAGCATAACAGCATGACTTTGACCTGAGGAAGAAACTGAAGGATCTAGAGTCCATACAAACATGCACGACCCTGGGAAACAAAGACGAATGTGTTTCGCTCCATGCAAAGAGAGTCTTGCTTCCAGAGCTGAATTTACATACCAGTCTATATCAAATCTCTTTAATTCCCTTAAGTAATTTCACCTTTTTTTCTCCCCGCCAATTACCTCAGTTTATTTAATAATTGCAGGAGACCCATTTAACCAACCAATATGCATATGCATACGGCAGCCAAGGAAGTCAAGGTAAAACACAATTCAAACTGTCCCGATGTCATTTCTGGGAAAAAATTGGTGGCAGTCACCAATCCGTGTGACGTCACGGCTGCGTGTCACTCCGACGCGCCGCGAGAGGCTGACCCATGTCTTCCCTCCCACCGATCCGGGTCCCCTCCTCCCAACTCGGATCCCCCTCCCCTCCCCTCCCCTCCCACCATCAGCCAAGAAGCAGCTCGTAGTAAAACGCAGTCCTGCGAGCTGCCGGATCCCTCGCAGCTCGAACCCGGGCCTCCTCGCGTTTTTAGACGTCGATTGCGGTCCCGGACGTGGCCCCCGCCTGCTCCACCAGCCTCTTTAAAGCCGTCACTGGGGAAATATGGCAGCAGCAGCGGGGTGATTGGGACTAGAGTACAGCCGGACTCATTAAGCGCAAAGCAGCGCCGAGGTAAGGAGACTGACGGAATGGAGCGTTATCAGCCCGAACAGCCGCCTCCCTGTCGCCGGCGGGTGACACGTCCTCCGCTCAGTACACAGGAAGGTACACGCAAATGCAGGTTCCGTTTATAACAGCGCAGCTTCACGTCTTCGCATTATGTTATTCACATGAGCGACCAATTCATCTTAATAATTAAGGCCAGATGCAGTACTGTCAGCAGCCGCACAACTGATTCAGAAGCAGCGATCCATTGCAGTCTACCAGGTAATTTAGTTAACTATAGCAAAAGAAACACTATTAACAGCGTTAACCTGGAAGCGGGAATATGGGCAGAATCCCGAAAGCGTGGTAATCGCGATGCATGTTTAGAATTTTTCCCTATGGCCTTTATGTGTATTAACTTCTTATTTGGAGGTTATATTTCGCTGTTTGTAAGATTGGGCATATAGAAAACCGTTTTAGTTCAACGTTTATCAATCATTTCACGCATGCATTGAGTTTTATCTGTGAATAAAATTGGGTGTGATTGTGTAAGTCTAAAAAGTCCGTATCTGTTTCCCGGCTATCAGCTTGGGTGGTGACTTCTGTGTCGGACCATTTAATTCAATAGCTTATATGATCTAGCGTTGTAGCTAAGACTGTCCCTCCGGACCTTTACCCGCGGGGGTTTAGGAGAGACCGAGCTAATCCTCTGCCCGGTTGGAGCGCGTTTCAGCAGATTTACAGCGTTACCTTCCCGCAGAGCAGACGCAGAAGGTGCAGCCAACGTGAAGCACGAAATCGGGGCCCCACCAGCTCATTTTAACCTCCAGCCATTCAGATACAGTTTGTGTTTTATTTAGTATTAAAGAAGACAGATACTTTATTAATCCCGAGCAAACGCAGTGTCTAAGTGATACGCTATTAACAGATAGACTGGAGCATGTCACAGTGAGATGTCACACTTTTATATATACATAAACATTTAGCCTAACTTTGTTTCTAGTGTCTCGTCGAATTTATTTATTTAAGCTGGTAAACAAATTAATAATAAATAAAAATAAGCAATAAATAACCAGCAAACTTTATGAATGGCGATTTTTAACTATTGTGGACTCCTAAAAAACATTTTGCGCAGTGTAATCATAAACTTTTAAAATTATCTCTATATTAGTAATATATACGTATTTATCATATACGTTTTATATTCAATCCTAGCTACTATTTAAAGCGCACATATAGCGCGCCGTATTCACTTAATATACAGTACTTCTAAATGGGTGGAGAGATACTGGCGGGCACCATTACATGTACCTAAGAAACCAGGGCTGGCGGTAACCGCGTTACCGAGCCGCGTCTCAGGCATGATCCGCGGTACTAATCGGCGAGTCCCGCGGGGGCCGGGCTGCCAGATGCGCGTTCGCCGCTGCGCGCCGCCCCACTTGCCCGCTTATTTATTTATAATGCGCGGAACCCCAGGGATTCTTAAAATGTCATTTAGCCTTTCGGTCACATTAGTGGCTCCTTTCTTCGGGGAAGAGCGAACTGCTAGTTTAACTCTAAACCTTAATGGGGAAAGTTCAGCTGCATCAGCGGAGCAGCTCTGAAAGTCTGACACTGTAAAGAGAGATGGGAGCTTTAAAAGGAAGAAAGGAGTGAGACGTAGCTGTATACTGGTAAAGAGGGAGGGGGCGTCGGTGTCCATGGCTCCCAGCCACACTCCCCTGCCATTAATTGCACAGCAAAGCTTAGCGCGACACAAACACGAAAAAAGCTCCGATTCCTGTTTTGCTACAGCTCCCGTGTCGGTGTGGATTCCAGGGTCGTTTGCGCAAACGAGTTGTTTGGCAGAGTCCCTCTTAGACATGGAATAATCGTGCTGTATGAAAAAGAGGAAAGAGGAGGTCTGCAGCTTCATTACTCCGAGGAGCCGCTTATGCTCAATTACCGAGATATAATATAGGCCTTCCTCCCAGAGCTGCTAATAGTTAAAGCAGTTTTAAACAACGAGCAGAATATGGCAGTGTTTACTGTGGTGTATACAGGTGAGACTCTTCTTGTATTTGCAAAAAGTGCAGATATTTGCTGAGCTGCCAACTCGCATGCATCTGCCTTGACACTCACTGTATTATTCCATTATAAATCTAAAAGTAGCTACATAAAAAGCATTTGGGGTGGTTTGAAAATCCTACAGCAGGGTTCTTCAAATCTGGACCTCGACTCCAAATCCAGGCCTTGTTTTTAGTTCTCCCAGGTAGTTAGTTTAATAATTACTGACTCTGATTGGTCAGAGGCTTCACACCTGGCTGACGGGTAAAGGAAGGCTGGAAAACCGGCAGGGCTCAGACCTCGAGGACCGTGATTTGAATAACTCTGCCCTACAGGCTATTTGCAAAGTAATAAACCTGTTTCATACATGTAAACATGCGTGTAGACTTTCCTCAAATTGAACATTGCCGCAAGCCAGCTGACCAAAGTTGACAAGCTAGCAGGTGAAGCTCTTCTCGTATTTATTAGAAGTGTATATATTTGGTCTATATTTGAGGCGGAGGAAAGGCGTGTCTTTAAATACTTTTTTTTTCTTTTAAAGGATATGGAATGTTTTTCCGCTTTTGCTGTAACCTTTTCCTCCATAGTCAAACATATTTCCTGCTGAGGACAGACAGACAGCAGACTCTCTCCTCCCACCTTATTTGCCCCCCTGGCACGCCATGGTGGGGGACTCCTGTCTGGACGGGTTGGGGTAGGGGGGCATGCGGGAAAACATCGACCTGGCCTGGTTACCATGGTAATGAGGCAAGCAGCGATCAATAGGAAATCTGAGTACTGTACTGTGGCCTGGGGAACAGAGGAGCACTTGTTGTTATGTAATAGTGCAGTTCTTTAAAATATCTCCTTCTGATGGTTTCAATTAGAATGGTTTATAAATCCTTTAATTCACCCACTTTTCATGTTCCCAATGCTTTTTCCCAGCAGTGAAATTATTTCCTTGCAGCCTTGTCTGCATAGACATTACAGTCAAAGTAAAAAGTATGTGGACCATTTGCCCTTATCTGGTTTTCTGCACGAATTGGTCATATAAAGTGATCTTATCTTCATAAAGTCACAGGTACTGATATACACAATGAGCGTAAGCCAATAATACACAAATTCTACTCTTTCATGTCTTGATTATGCAAACGCATTCAACGTTCAGTAGTACCTGGAAAAAGTAAGTGAACCTTTGGATTTAATAACTGGTTGACCTTCCTTTGGCAGCAATGAGCTCAACCAGGCACTTCCTGTAACTGCAGGTCAGACTGCACATCATGCGGGGGGAATTTTAGCCCGATCTTCCCTGCAGAACGGCCTTAACTCTTCCACAATCTTTGGTTGTTTTCCATGTATGGCTCTCTGCAAGTCATTCCACAGTATCTCAATAGGACTGAGATCTGGGTTCTGACTGGGCCACTCCGAAGGCGGATTTTGTTCTTCTGAAACCATTGTGCTGTGGATATGCTGCGATGTTTGGGGTCATTGTCCTGTTCCATCACCCAGCCTCTTCTGAGCTTCAGTTGATGGACAGACATCCTCACATTATGCTGGATAATTTGTTGATGAACTTGGGATGATGGCACGCTGTCCAGGCCTGGACACAGCAAAGCAGGCCCAAACCATGATGTTCCCTCCACCGTACTTTACTGTAGGGATGATGTTTTGATGTTCATATGCAGTGCTCTTTTTACGCCAAATGAAGTTCTGCTCGTTCCCCCCAAATAGTTCAATTTTGGTTTAATCACTCCAGAAAACATTTTCCCAGGACCACTGTGGAGTGTCCAAGTGCTCTACTGCAAACTTCAGGTACGCAGCAATGTTCTCCTTGACAGCAGCGGCTTCCTCCTTGGTGTCCCGCCATGGACTCCTTTCTTGTTCAGTGTGTTGCGTATCGTTGGATCATGAACAGAGATGTTACCTGGTTCTAATGACTTCATGTCATTCGCTGTCACTCTTGGATTCTTCTTTGCCTCACTGATGACTTTGCATGGTGCTCTTGGGGAGTCACTCACTTCCAGGCAGAGTAGCCATAATACAAAACTGTCTCCATTTATAGACAACTTGCCTAACAGTAGACTGATGCATACCTAAAATATCTGAGATGACTTTGTAACCATTTCCAGTGTTCCAGCAGTCCATTATGTAAATGAACAATTCTTGACCGTAGCTCTTTTGTGTGAGGCGTAATTCCCATCTGGATGTGCTTCTTTTCAAAAGCTCAAACTCAAACCTTTCAGTGTTTTTCATCAAACACAGTAATTCTAGGCCACACCACTGACCTCTTTTCATTAAATAGACCCCCAAGTCTGCTAAATTCTGACTTCAATGAGCTTTTTTAAGTCGTTAGCTTAGGGTTCACTTACTTCCCCCCCCCCCCCTCAACCTTCAGTTTCAGTTTGAATGAATTATTCAATATGGTCAAAAATTCTCTGAAAATATTTGTCTTTAGTTATAAGAGACTGTGTCTGTTCATTATTGTGAATAATACAGTGAGTGTGAGGGGATGGTCACCATTAACTTGGGTTTCCAGTGCAGTCCCTCTGGTAGTCTGTACATGGTGGTGTGTGGGGAACCAGACTGATGGACGTGGTTTTGCTTCCAGGTGAAGATCCACCTGTATGTCATACGTACCAAACTGGTGTATCTGTTAAACATTTCATTGTATCGTGCTTCATTTTACTCAGTCTTCAGGTGATATTTAGCAAAATCAAGCCAGCATTTTTAATCTTAATAATAATAATAATAATATTATTATTATTATTATTACTATTGTTATTATTATTATTACTATTTTGCATTGAAAAGCTAATCTTAAGCATTTTATTTAGATCATTTTTACTGTTTGTAATGTATTATCGTAATCTATGAAGTTTTTACCTTTTGGATATTCAGTTTGTTTTAATATCCATTTTGATAACCCTAGTCTCTGGAATGGCATTACAAGTTGAAATAATTTTCAGTCCAGTCTGATGTGAGGTCATGTGACCTGCGGTGATGTCACTGTCTGCCCGCCGACGCAGTTCAGGGTTTGTCAGGTGACCCGAAGCACTATGGAAACAAAGCGACTCTCCTTGTCTGGTGTCGCCGGCCTGAAGCTGATACAGCTAATGCTGCAGCAATAGGGGCGTCCCGCCCGCGTTCGGGGTTCCCCGGGTCGGCCTGATGGTCAGCTCACTGGCCACTGGTGCGAAATGTTTGGTGGGCTTCTCTGTGAATAAAAATATACCAGTTAGCAGGAGCCTCACTGGAGATTTATGAATGGGAGGAGGGGGGTATTTTACTGGGGCTGGTGGAAATGGATTTGAATGAAAATGAATAAGAACACACTTTTTAAACTTTTTGTTGGACATTAGTCCCCCAAATAAACAACATTTTGGGTGATTGGGGTTTTCCTACCACATCAGAATTCCTCGTCCTTACTGTAAGCTAAACAGCCCTAACGACATCCCTGTCTATTAGACATCAAATGAAATACTTCCTGTGCAACATTCTGTCATTTGTTATACTCATTATGATTTATACTCCTATATCCACACGGCTGGGCTTTCTCTTTAGGTCACTCTGGGACAGTCCCATTATGTTGTGATGTGGTGCAGTTCCTGGCCTGACCCCTTTAACCCTAAGACCACCCCGGTCAATGTGTTCATAATATTTGGTGTTTGGGGTAAGTGTTGTGGGGAAAAAAAAAAAAAATATATATATATATATATATATATATATTTTAGGGATCACGACTAAACGGTAAATGGTTGACATGAGCCCCCTCCCAACTTCTGTGTTTAAGGTTAGCTGTAAACATTCCAAAGTTGATACTTTGTTTCAGTCACTGGAGCTGTAGCCAATTAGGTTGCAGATCAGAATGGTGCCAGGATGGTATTGGATCTTGACAGAGGTCTTCTTAGAAATGTTTTTTACTCCCTGCTATTAACGGCATGGATGCTGCTAGAGATTTTGGCTCCCAACTCCAACCCAGGAATTCTGTTCCAAATTCTTCAGGGCCGTAAACTGACCCCGCCTCCGATGACGGTACAACTGCTTTGGGCCAGTTGCTCCATCTCACTGTTTTGTTTTGCTTTCAAAATCTCTGGGACTGGAAACTGGGCTGTAATGGTCCTGAGCCANNNNCCCCCCCCCGCTCGTGGATCTGTCTTTCTCCGGGCAGAACAAAAGGCCCGTTGTATGACACCATGTGGCACTCTCTGCCTGAGAGCTCGGCCGGCTTCCCCGGTGCCGACCCGGTCCCGCTTACGTAGATGGTCACGGGAGCCTCCCATGTCTCCGGGGGGTTATTGGGGGTAGTTGGACTGTTTTCATCAGCTGGCGAGCTGGATCGGGACGCCGCCATAATGAGTTCAGTGTGCCGGCCCCTGTGCCGCAGAGCTGTTCTCAGGAAGGTCCTTCTGCCTCATATTAGTGGTGTGTTTTATGAGGCTGATCTGCACAGAGCCTAATAAAGACTGAGATGTTGTGAGGGCGATTCAGACTTCTTGGTTAATATTCCATCACTGGCATGGCACTTAAGCACTGTGTGACGTTTGTTTTACATTTACCTTTAATGCTTCACTGGCTCATGCCTGCAGTCAGATTCGTGGGTCCTTTTAGCCTTTTCTTCTATTACTTTCTCTACTGCAGCATTACTCTTCTCTATACTACAACATTACTCTTCTCTATACCAGTGTTTTTCAAACCAGTTCTCTGGGACCCCCCAGACAGTCCATGAATTCCTTGAGAGTTGGGAGGGAGCCAAATCATGGACCATCTGGGGATCCCTGAGGACTGGTTTGAGATACACTGCTCTATACTACAGCATTACTCTATTCTCTATACTGCAGTCTTAAGTATTTTGGTTGGGTTTTCCTTTGGCCTGATAGACGTTTTGCAGCGGTAAGATATGTTGAAGAGCTGTTTAAATCCTGCCTGCCGCTTCTCAGGCAGTGTGGGAGGTGAGTTCTTGCTCAGGATAGAAGTTCCCTGTCGGCACAGTGTTTGACATGCAAAAGACTCGTCCTGCTGCGCTTTGAAGGGTCACATTAGTGGGATCGTTTCAGAGGCTCTTTGGGTCGCTTCACACCATCGGCTGCTGGTTATCAGATTCCTGGGTCTAGATCATTCGGGAATCTCGAGGCAGGAGAGGTTGGGACAGTGTTTTCCCACATGGGAAGCTGGGCTGTGGTCTCCTGCCGGCCAGCGCTCTGGGTGGAGTTTTTCTTTCACATGCCTTGGGGCCACCATCTGGTGTTATGGTAGAGATGGAGAACCATTATTCTACAGAAGTTTAGCCACAGTTGATCTTGTGAAGTGGATCGTGGCCCTGGATGGAGGTTTTGACTAGAGAAGTATGTAATATTAGAAAGTATAACAGCGATTAAATATGGCAGTAATGTTTATACTCAACCTGATATGATAAGTACCCTGTTTATACCGTGATCAGCTTCAGCAGTAAAAAACATGGAATTTGATCTAAGCTACTTAAATATCTTTGACAGTAGATACCCAGCATTTCTCCAGACGGAGCCCTATTTATAACCACTGTGGAACCTTTGAGAATGACGTTTCAGAAGATATGAAGCACTGAACTGAGTCAACAGCGCAGCTTTAAGCTATTTGTTGGTCTGCTTTAGGCAGGGTGCCTGTTATTGTAGGAATACGCTGTCAAGGTTTCTCAACCCCATGCGAGGACCCTGCAGCTATTGTGTGGCTGAAGACATTAGCGCCGTAACAGAGCTCTCCCTGAACTTGAGAAGTTCACTGTGCCGTTGCTGGATCCCTTGCCCTGATTCTGAAGAAGCAGCCCAACTGAATCTTGTAAAATGACCCATTGGGTGACTGGGTTTTACATATTTTCGCCTGGTGTGGAAGTTCTGTAGCGTCCCAGCACTAAATGTAATACGAGCCTCGTTCTTGCTTCTGGATGCGGGTAAGAATCTTCTAGACCTTCAGATGCCCGTGTTCTGTGGACCGTTGTAGTCACACTTTGTGGGGACTGTGTGTGTTATATACATGGTGCAGCATCACAAAATCTAAATTGAGCACTGCATGATGTATCGGATAAGTCCAGCCCATCTGCGAGGCAGCTTTGACCGTCATTTAGCAGATGCGACGTACAAGGGAGGCAGAAGATGCATGACGAGTAGGGAGCTGTCAAGGAGCCGACTTGGTGTAAGTGCAGCCGCAGCCAGCCAGAGAGTGGTTATGAGTACATCAGCATTGGCGCAAAAGCTGTGGAGTAAATTACAAAGCCTTGTAAGAGTCTAACGGGAGAGCGACTGAGATCAGAAACGCTTCAGTGCGATTCTTCAGAACAAGCCGCTGACAATGTTCCCGGCGAGTGACGTGCTACCGGCGAGTGACACTTTGCACCTTGCCCGTGTTCGTTTTTGCCGTCAAGATGTCTGTATTTCTCGATTTGTGTTGTAAAGAGGGGTGGGGGGGGGGGGGCACCCAGGTCTGATTAA
>JABFEB020000016.1:2296994-2308560 GCA_019775895.2 Stomatorhinus ivindoensis
CCCCCCCCCCCCCCCCCCCCCCCCCCCCCCCCCCCCCCCCCCCCCCCCCCCCCCCCCCCCCCCCCCCCCCCAAGGTCTGATTCAGTGAAGTTGTCCTCCTGTTTTCTAATCCCGGCTCTGTCCTGTATCCTGTAGCACGTACTCGCTCATTTTAACCCTGTTGTACCCTAGGTTAGGAATACGCTGTTGTTGTTTTTCATTAAGCTAGCATTTAGCAGAGAACTTCCTATCCGAATAATGACCTCGCTGCGAGAGCAATTAGAAAATGAGGTTGAGTGTAATCCACCGCCCCCCCCCACCCCCGTCCTTTAGTTCCTCTGCTGATTCTGCAGCTAAAATTTACAAGCGTTTGCATTTTTAAGACACAAACGACCATTTTATGTGGGCACAAAGGTGGACGGAGACGCCCGCAGAATTCCGGGCTTGCCGTCTAGGATCCAGAATTCCCAGCCATAGCTGCTCTCTCCCAGTTTGGCTTCCGGGTTTGTGGCTCAGAAAGGGCCACCACACTCCCTCACCTACTGCCCCACCACACTTTTATGGCGTAGGCTGCTCTTGGCAAGTATGGGGGGGGGGGCAGTGTGACTCAGGCCTTTTTCCTGACTGCCTGCCATGCCTGCATTCCGCCCTTGGGTTTCCTACCACGTCAGAATTCCTCATCCTTACTGTAACGTAATCCGGAATGATCGTCGTAGCTCACTTGAGCGTAAACAACTGGAATTAGTGAACAAGTCTGTGTTCTCCCACGGATTAACTCTCTTTCCTGAGTTTGCCGATTTTAATACGATTGCTATATGTAAGTACTACATGAAAGGGTAATGAAGCGAATCACAGTGGCCCGAGGACCTACTTGATAGATTTCTGATGGTGTCTTCTCTGTCAGTTAGTGGTGCTTGTGTCTCAGTCACCTTGAAACACACATAGACTCTTGTTCTGACTGACGAGATCCATTTTGCGAATCGCTGAGGTGGTGTGGATGATCTGCGGGCCGACGTAGCCGCAGGCTGGTGATGGACAATCCCCTCGGCACCCATTTTCTGCTCGGCTGTCACTGGGGGGGGGGGCGTTCTGGCTGGCCGTTTCCGTGACGACACATGGGCGGCGGTCATGCGGGGAAGAGTAATCGAGGTGCTTCCTGTTTTGCTTCTTGGTTTTCCTGCTCCGTGGGGAAGGAGGATGTCTGTCTCAGTCCAGAGGGGCTGGGCGAGCAGTAGATAGGCCGAGGAGCGGCGGCTCTGGGGGGCGGGCAGGCGGCGCCAGCATCGTCGGTCTCCCCGCCCCCCCCCCCCCCAGGATACCCGCACATCCCGTCAGCGACCAGCTGTTATAATGTCTGCCGTAACGGCAGCAAACACACAGAAGTCTTGAGCTCTTCTCACAGCCAGAGAGAATCTGGGTGATTCCAGAGGCAAACCCTTGTCTGAGTTTTTCCCCATGGTGCGTTTGTCTGAGGTCTTGTTTTGTGGTCTTTCGGAAGCCCTTGCATCTTCCACGGCATGTCGGCACTTTCTTTCCTTGTAAATGCTGCTTTCGCTCGTGGTAAATTCCTTAGGCTTCTCTTTGGTGTTTTCTCTGCATTCTATTTCCTCACATCTCCGAAATCCGGTAATTACTCACTACTTGTATGGCTTCAGATTACTGTTCATTTAGCTGAATGTTTAAACGTTTCATATGAAGTCTAGACGTGGCTCAATATTTGTTTCGGGCCCGATATTAAAATTATGACTATCTGCTGATGCCGATACCCGTCGGCATTTAGTGCTGCAGCTGCACTGTTTGAGTTTGCTAAGAACGGGGGAATAAAACGCTCGTGTTGCTCAAACAAAAGCTCCGCCAGCACATGAAGAGGTCCAGGGCCGACAGTATCCACACGCCTGCTGCTTTGATTTATTGAGTAACATCTTTCCCAGAAATCAACAGAAATATTTCATAAAGTACAAATTGTGCAATCAGACATAAAGTATGCATTAGTCTCCAGTGCAACGTAGCCATCATATGACCTGCTTACAAAAAGTTGTGTTAAGGCTGCAAGCATTTCTGCAAACTTTCAGGCTATCCCTGATGAAAATTGCTGATATCCGATCCATATCAACCCGATACTTATAGTGGGTGTCGGATCGATACCATTTCTGATCAAAACTGTATTGTCTATTACATAGTTTTTTTTCACTTTGTATTAATTTTCAAAATCACCACTAACTGTAGGATGTTAGTGGTTGTTGTCTTACAGACATAACCCCCCCCACCCCGGAAGACGCCTTCAAACACACATCAGCTCGTGCTTATCTCTATCTCTATCTCTATCTCTATCTCTATCTCTATCTCTCTCTCTTTTTCAGCAGGTCAGCTGGTTGGGGCTGAGGGGGTGGGTTGGAGGGAGGGGAGGGCGGAGCAGACCCGTGGGGCCCCCGCCTGTTCTGAGAGCGCCATTCACACCTGGGGGAATGCACCATGACCTCTGTGGTGGTTGTCGACGGCGGAGGGACCGTCGTAGAGTACATCGGCACCGTGGAGAACCCGCAGCCGGTAAGAATGTGTGAACGCATTGCATTCTGGGAATGTCCACTTCCCAACTTAACAGCCCTATTTTCTCTGGAAGAGCACAGTTAAATAAAATTCTCCCTTGAAAAGACTAAGAACTGGTATGTTTCTCATTCACAATCACAGCAAACACAGCCTGGAACATTTTACAGACACAGATCGGCTGCCCAAAATTATGAATATTTAATAATCATCCTGTGATACTTGCTGTCAAATTGGAATAGTTTTTTCCCCCCCTCGTTAGTCAATGACATTTCCGTTATCATGCGTATAAATGCAAATAAATCCTCTCTGAAGACCCCAGCTGCTTGTATTTAATGTTTGGAATATTTAACGTTTTGTTCTGTCTGGATGTTAATGCATGTTTGCTCCGGAGAGCCGGCCGCCCAATTAGAAGCCAGGGCAGGCAGAGGTGCGTGTGGCGCCCTCTGCAGTTCACTGTTGGGATCAGAGGCCAGTTGGTAACGCAGGGTTTCACTCAGGGAATCGGGAGAGACTGCACAGCTGAATGGTGGAGCAGATGGGAAGATTATGCAGGAGTTCATTAAAATAATCATGTTAAAATTACTTTCTCCGGTAGAGTCTACAGATCTGTTTACGATTTGAATATCAAAATACCACAGAAGTTGTTTTTAACTTGCCTTTTAACCTATGTGTCATTTTTTGTGTGCAGAAATGTATTTTTTGCTTAATTGTTTTATCCTGTCAATGGTAATATAAATGTGTATGAAGTCCCTGCCGCTTCAGGTTTAGTTATGGCGTCTAACTATGGCGTCTATGTACCAAATAACATGGAGAACATCTTTATCAACAGGGGACCGATTCTCCATTCTCCGTAGGGATTGTATCCATCTGGCTTTTGCTGAAGGTGTTAATTGCCCCCCCCCCCCCAGTTGCCCCTAGTGCCGGGAAGCAGGAGTATGACTAAATGAGATCATCTTCCTGCAGGGGGGGGGGCAGGCCGGGGGGTGCTGCGAGGAGGACAGCTACCCCGCCGTGGTCGTGGAGCCGGTGCCCGGGGGGCAGCTGGAGCAATGCTACGCTGCGCAGGTGCTGGTGTACGACGACGAGACCTACCTGATGCAGGGCGTGGCTGAGGAGCAGGAGGTGGAGACGGAGGTGGTGAATGCAGGTGAGACCTCCCCCCTCCCACGTGCCATCTTGTCTTCCGTTACCCTTTTGACTGTGTCTGCAGTAACTGTAAATGAACAAGGTCAGCATTCTACCCAGTGGCTTCAGTAACATTCAACAAACCTTATTTACGTAGATCTAGCATTAACTAGAGTAGCTGTATTCAAAGCCTTGTTTTGAAGACCCTTAACCCCCATTGCTTGGCTACACATTGGCTGTAAACTGTGATCCCCCCCCCCCTTGCTATCTCCTGTATATCAGTTTGCATGTCTCATGGGGAGCAAGATGGAGTGGGTGAAGGGAGAGTGGGGATCACCAAAATATTATTCTATTCTATTCTATTCACAGAGGTAGATCTAGATCTCCTCTACTATTAAAACCAAATATATCTAGAGGCATATACAGTCAGCTCTCATTCCATTGTACCAACCCCTATAGTAATATTCAATTAAATTCAAAGGAGGACTTTTTTATTATTTAAGCATGTTTTTTTAATACGAGTACAAAATAAAATGTGCATACAGTAGGAGAAAATTGTTTGGTTTCAAATTAATACAAGAATAAAACAATTATCACTGTTGTTCATTGCCTAAGCAAAGGACACGCATTCACACTTTAGATTTTAATGATATTAAATGAAACACAACTAAAACACAACAAAACACAAGCTGATCTATTCATCCCGAGTGAGAGTTTTTCTGTATTTCCTGTTGACTGCACCCTGAGTTGCGCTGAGACGGAGGCGGCACGGTGACTCAGATACCCTTCTGGCTCTTGGATGGATTTTGCATGCTCTCCTAGTGTTTGTGCATGTTTTCTGCAACCAGTTCCTCCCTGTAGTTAAAAAATGTGCAATTAAGTGAACTATCTCTAAATTGCCCATAGACTGTGCATGTGTATGCGCAAGCCTGCCCTGCAATACACTGGCATACGGTTCAGGGTGTGCCCTGTCTCATGGCCTGACTTTGCTTTGGATAATTATTATGGAAAATCGATGGATTTTGGTTGAAGCGAGACACCTAGTGTTCACCTGTGGAATTGCGTTCTTGTTAAATTTCTACATCAATGCGATTTACGAACGTTGGATCCATAGGCTGTATTGACATGATACCACTTACGTTAAACTCAGTTATACAATTAATGTCTTAATATAAACAGCAGTAATGTATTACATAGGTTGAAACCTAAACAAAAGCTGAAACTGACAAACCAAAGGAATAATTCAGCACAATAAAACAATCGTGTTTTTTGGAGATCATTACAAAAAGTGTGAACCATTCAAAAAATCTTTATATTACATATTGTATTAGGACCAGAAAAGCAAAGCTAATTAACCACCTTTATAATATCGTCAATCGATTGGAGTGCTTTGCTTTGTGCAACAGCAGTTTTAAGTTGCTTGTCTGAGGCCAGGACCTTTAGTCTTCTGCAGCGATCTGCTACCCGCCCACATGTCAGCTCCTGCACGGTTCCAGCTTCGCTTCCCCGTCTGTCACGTTGCCGCTGCTCAGTTCCGGCGTCCTACGCGGAGGGATCCGATCTGCTGGAGTGGGCGGGGGGCACGTTGCCGGCTTTCAGACGAATTTCACACTATTTCCGGCGGCAGCGGAGTGATCTCATTTCGGCACCACCACCACCACCCCCCCCTACCGACGCGACTCGATGCGAGTCAATGTGAATCTGCAGCTCCGGGAAAACATGGCGACCTCGGTGCAGGATGGACCCTCAAACCAGCTCGATCTGCTAATCAGGGCCGGTAATGTCTCGCGAGCGCGCGGCTTCCGGTGCATTTGCGCTCGGTACCGTTTTGTGCGCGTTGCGCGCGTGAGCGCCTCTTGAATTACTTAAAGTTGTTTTGTGAAGTTAGAGGGCAAGTCAGGAAGTGATCACCTTGGGTAGCAACCTGCATTGCGTCCCTGACTTTCCCGTTTCTAATATCCCTATTTTTAAAACTCTGTTTAGAACTGTGGCATTTTTGCGTGATATGATGTGATGGCGATGTGAAGATCCCCATGTGCATCACCCAAATCCGGTGCAGATACGTTTTGACAAAGCTGCACTTTTTTTGTTGATGAAAAATAACGGATGATGCGAGTTGCTCGGGGAAACCAGGAAGTGTATTTGGGTTGTTGTGTCTTTGCCACGCTGTCTGGGTTTGTAGATGAGGTGTTTTAGATATCTTCGTTGAGGTTTCTTTGATTTACATTGAAGACTTTACATATAAGTAATGGTCATATAGATTTTTGTTTTTATTTTTAAATAACTTGATTTACACGTTGTTACTAATTTTCCCTTAGTTTTCACACAATATACCCCTTTACCTCAATATAATTTTAACCCAGTTCCGAAATATACTTTTCAGATTGCGTGCCTTTCAGGTGCCTACAGACATGCCGAGAATTATATTACAAGATTATTTCGTTTACATTAACTTATTCATTTAACTTGTAGTAAAAGAGATTTGGTACTGGTGAGTGCAAAACGCCGTATACAATTGGATTTTAGAGAGAAATCTCTAAAAGAGAAATCTTGATTATTTTGGATAATTTTTTTATTTTGTGTGCACGGGAACTTGATGGCGGAAGCGATGCGATGCAGCATGGGTGGGTGAATGTGTGATGGACACATAGCCTGGCCAATTGTTTTACGGGGCTGTTCGAAAACCGTGGCTGAGCCAATCGTGTGTCCCAAGATGGGCGGTCGGAAGAGTGAAGTGACCAATAGAAGTCGGGGTGGGGTTTGAGTGACAGGGCGCTACGAGAACGTCTGCAGAGGAAACTGGAGGGAAAGAGCAGAGCGAGTGTAAACACGGAAGTGAAATGGAAGAGCGCTGCATTTCACGAGACCACCAAACGGTGTATAAAATAGTACCAGCTACCACCTTTGTTTTCACGGCACATGATAGCTTTTCATTCCTTAAGTACATTTTACACTGTGATATGAATAGTATTTTTATTTTCATTGCAACTTTTAGACTGAATTAGTGTTCATTTATATATACGTACAATTCAAAGTGCATATTAACAAAACTGGAATCGTGAACTAATCGCTTAAAATAGAAACTGTTAAGTCAGTATTAGCTTTTACTCTTATTGCAAACGAGTCAATGTCTGTCATTTTGTACTTTATGATGATTATTTTTTAATTATTGATTTTTTCTGCATTAACTCTTTCAGGCAGAATTTGCTTTACTGCCTAAAAATAGTGCTATTCTGGCATCTGCAGTAGACAGCCATAAATGGTCCTTGCAGAGCACAGGCTGAGGAGATGGATGGCAACAGGTGTTACCATACACAGCATTCTCATCAGAGCACATGGACTATGTGCAGAAATCTACCTGTTAATAATGTTTTCTAGCACACAATTAGCTAGTTTCTGTTTCTGTAATCAATACCGACACAGGGACTTTTGTAGATTTATGGGGTCTAAGGTGAGGTCTTAGACTGGGACGTACCATTTCCATGTGGAGTTAACTTAATGCTCATCTGTGTGTAAATAAGCACAGTGTATTGATACCTGCTTTAAAATTACAGTATTATATGGAAATGCATTGTGTTAAATCGCGAGTTCGGCATTCTCCATTAATAACTGGAATGTATGAAAGATAATGGAGGCATTTACGGAAACTACTTTTGCTGCAATACGTATCTGATTACCTTGTATGCTGCAATCTTCAGTAACAGTGGTGGCTTGTATTTGGTTGTTTCCCAGCTTTGTTTTTCGTCTGAGACTTAGTACTGTGGGCTTGTAATTATCACAAATGATCATCTTTTTAATAAAATGTATAAATTTGTGCTGTTAAAGGCTCTTTTTTTCTCTCTCTACCCCCCTGTAGCTGAGGCGTCTGTGCACGGCAGTGGCGTTCACTGTTCGGACAAGACCATCGAGGCAGCCGAAGCTCTGCTCCACATGGACTCTCCCACCAGCTTGCGGGGTGACCGCAGCCTTGGTAAGTATCCTTTAGCATCTGTCCCGTGTAGCGAGCTGCTGTTCCACGCCTCGCGTTCACCCCATTTAATTTGCTGTAGATGCTGAGGTGACGGTCAGTTGCTTGATCTTAAAACAGAGTAGCTATGAGTTACACCAGTTGAGCAGTATACTTCATAATCCTGACTTGACTTTATAACTCTGAATCTCAGCTTGAGATTGTCGTGATGTTCGTCAGTCTCAGGGTCTCAAGGAATGGTTAAAGCTTAAGTTTTATGCATTTTTCTTTAACTTTTTTTTGTTGTTTCTCTTCCGTGAGCTAACCGCTGCCACCTTGAGGACAGTTGTTGCATTGACCACTTTTTGTTCATAGATTGACCTGAGCCTCCCCAGCATAGAGAGATGCATTGTTTAGCGTGTAGTTGGCACGTCTGCTTATGTCATCAACGTTGCATTTCTATATGTGTGCAGTGGACGAGCTTGCGGCGCATTACATCTCCACTCCGGAGTTCCTCCACGCGGCCATGCGTCCGGACGTGATGACGGAGACCGTGGTGGAAGTGTCCACGGAGGAGAGCGAGCCCGTAGAGGTCTGCGCTGTTCTGGAGGCCCCTCTGAGCGAGCCGACGAAGAAGAAAAAAGGTAAAGCCCGCAGAATATTTTTGTGTAAGTAAATGGTAGATCAAAGCACTGTTCTATCTGGAACTGGCCGTCGGATGTCTACTACTTTGCTAAACGAGCCCCACCGTCTAGCGTTTTTTGCCGCAATCTGCGATATGTATAGTCAATGCTAACTTAGTTTGATTCTCCGTTTAGCAGGTCGAAAGCCAAAGATGCATCAACCTCATTCAAACTGCTCTCCCGATTTGGGTATTAAGAAGAAACCCAGGGAAGGGAAAGGTAAGACTGCATGTGCTGTCAGCTTATCGGAGAGGCGGGGTGTGGCGTAGCGGCTGTGGATTTTACACACGCTTGGTCTTGATGAGCGTAACACGACATCCTCGTCTGTCCACCTGGCAGGTAACACAACGTACTTGTGGGAGTTTCTCTTGGATCTCCTTCAAGATAAGAACACCTGTCCCAGGTACATCAAGTGGACGCAGAGAGAGAAGGGCATCTTCAAGCTTGTCGACTCCAAGGCCGTGTCCAAATTGTGGGGCAAACACAAAAACAAGCCCGACATGAACTACGAGACCATGGGTAGGGCTTTACGGTAAGCGTCCCACCCCCACTTGGCCTGCATGGGGCGTTCATATTCTACTGTCCAGGGAGCCTTTCCTAACTATTAATCTCAACTGTAACCATTGGCTTTAGTGTTGGACATCCATCCATCCATCCATTTTCTGAAACCACTCAATCCCAGCTGAGGTCGCGGGGGGTGGGACAAGGGTCACAGGAACCAACACTGGGCAGCTGCCAACACACCACAGGGTGCACACACACGCACACACTCACAGGGCCAATTTAGACTCACCAGTCAACCTATCTTGCACACTTTTGGAGCATGGGTGGAAACTGGAGCCCCCAGCAAAAAGCCCCCACGTGAACAAGGCAGGAGGCAGCAGCACTAACCACTGTGCCGCCTCTGGACTTGAACATATATGAACAATACAGGATGATTTGAGGCTGTGTGATATATCCTGATAATGATATATCATGGCTAGACCTCGTATTTATGGATTATTTTCTACAGCTCGGTTGCGGTAGGAATTGGACAAAAATCCACAAATTGAAAAAGTGCAAGGTCACAAATGTAACGCGATCCACAAACAGACAGGAAGTGATCTGTAAATGCGCATGACCTTTTTCACTTCTACAAGTGAAATTGTAGAAAGGAATTGTATTTTTGTGGATATGATTTTGCACAGCAGATAAAAAGATTGATGTTTGTGATTAAAATTTTTTTTTTCCCAACTGCATTATGCGGAGCTCCTAAGAGAAAACGTAAATGAAATAACCCTAAATAAAACAGACACGTTATATAACTTGTGCTTTAAGCAGTAAACTAGGGGGGGGGGGCAGTGTACACCATGTAACCTGAATGGTAGCCGTATAAACTGCACAGAAACCCCATGTGGTGGCATGTAGCCTTGCAAACAGTCATCAAAACGATGAGAAAATGTTGCCGTAAGCCGTTTTTGAAACACCGCGAAATAAACGATAATGACCCTAAAATTAAACGATAGACCTTTTTATCATCATATCGCACAGGGCTAGGATGACCCTGTTTTGCCGCAGGTTTACCCTTGGACAGACTAAGAATAAAAAAAGCGATGTTAAATTATTCGTCAAGGGTAATGGCACTAACACGGTAATCCTAAAAGCGAAATATATATTTTGACTAAATCTAATTTTATGATGTTGTTTCAGGTATTACTACCAAAGGGGTATCCTCGCAAAGGTAGAGGGCCAGCGTCTCGTCTACCAGTTCAAAGAGATGCCAAAAAACATTGTGGTAATCGATGACGACAAGTCGGAGCCCATCGACGAGGACCTCCTGAGTGCTGAGAAATCGTACGAGCGCGTGCCCCCCTGCTCCCAGACCCTGCTGTCCTCACCCGGGCCGGCGAAGACGGTGGGAATCGTCCGAGGTGGCGGGCGTGCCGTCCTGCACTCGAACCCCGCCAAGGGAGCGGCTGTCGGGGCCCACGTACTGACCGTCACGGCGGCGGCCGACGGCTCCTGGGCGCAAGTGCCCCCCCACACGACTCCTGTGCCCAGGTCTGATCCCGCTACCGTTTGGCGATTTCTCTCGATTTTGGGTTTTAGAAAATTATACGGCTCTAATCCTGTCCATTGCTTCGTCAGAATTAATGCCGTTTAGCTAAAAAAAGATCCAATTCATGTTTTATTGCTGTTAGAGACCATCTGTAGAGAAGCTGTCAAGGGTGATCCCGGTAATGTTTGATTGACTTAGGAGAAATGTTACATCTCTGTGCATATCTGTCTTCTTTTTTTTTTTTTAAATAAGTGACTTGTTCTGTGCTCACAGGACAGTGCGGGTCGCCATGCAGGTGCCCGTAGTCATGACGACGTCACTAGGGCAGAAGATCTCCACAGTGGCGGTCCATTCCGGCAGCCCACCCCTCCTCACCAGTACCAGTACCGCCAGCGGCCCCGCGGCCCCCAAGGTGGTCATCCAGACGATACCCGCGATGGTACCTGCCACGGTGGACAATGGGGACCAGGTCACCGTGCAGCTGGCAAAGATAATCACGATTCCTGCTGCACAGCTGGCCCAGTGCCACCTGCAGGCCAAAAGCGGCCCGTCCGGGCCTCACGGCATCAACCTAGTGGGGTCGCCTCTGACCGTCAGAGCCCTGGCTCCGGTGTCCGTGGCCCCGGGGACGCAGGTGGTGAGGCTGGCCCTGCCGGTGGGTGGGCAGTCCCCTGCCCGTGTCGTCAGTAGCCTCGTTAAGGCACCGGAGGCCAAAGCAGAGGTCGGGGGGCTGGCGTTGGTGGCGACAGCAAAGACTTCAGAAGCCCCTAGAATAGTGACTGTCATGCTTCCAGACGCACTGAAGACAGAGCATCCTGATAGCTGAGCGGAGGCACCCGCCGCCATAACCCTAGACAGACAGAGGCCTAGCGGACAGTAACGTGCTGGGTGGAGTGCCACAGGGCGCCTGCTACCTGTCAAACAATAGACAGCTACAGGACGGACGCAAGGCCACGTTCCGCAAGGCCACGTTCCGCAAGGCCACGTTCCGCAAGGCCACGTTCCGCAAGGCCACGTTCCGGTCCCGAAGCCGCCTTCACCTTTGATTTGATTTGCAAACGGGGACCAATGAATCGCTATTTCATCTAGACACTATAAGGGAAACGCTAAATCCATCGGGCGAGGAGACCCGGCCCTGCCCGAACACTTATCATTTAGACATTTCAAATGCAGACCAGCAAATCGTCCGACTATCACTGTGTGTAGATGGTCTGTGCAGGTGGTGCTAGCTGGGGGTGGGGTGGGGGG
>JABFEB020000016.1:2433340-2449131 GCA_019775895.2 Stomatorhinus ivindoensis
CGGTGTCTCTCTTGCCACTCCGCATCTCTCTTGCCACTCGGTGTCTCTCTTGCCACTCGGTGTCTCTCTTGCCACTCCGCATCTTTCTTGCTGCTTGAGTCTCTCTTGCCACTCAGGTCTCACTCGTCACTCGGTGTCTCTCTTGCCCCTCTTTGTCTCTCTTGCCACTCTTGTCTCACTCGTCACTCGGTGTCTCTCTTGCCCCTCTTTGTCTCTCTTGCCACTCAGGTCTCACTCGTCACTCGGTGTCTCTCTTGCCCCTCTTTGTCTCTCTTGCCGTTGCATCTGATTGTTGTGGGCTAGTGAGGAGATGCAATGCAGCCATAAATAGCGCCAATACCAGGCCAAGCATGACGCAGCGACTCCCCCTCCCCTGCATGGCCATCACTGTCCGACTGTACCACCCCCCACCTACCCCCCAGCTTCCCAGCTTTCCCATTTAACCTTTCCTAGATAAAGAGGGGGGAAGGCCGGCTCTGATTCACCGCTGTGCTGATAAAACCCTCTACAGATTCAAATCGTGGTGGGGGCCAGGGTCGTCTCCTTACCGAACAGCCCAGCGTTGGACCAACTCTGTTTCTGGGCAGCTGTCTGCCACCACACCTGGCCTGATTTATCTCCATTACATCCAACCTCACTATTAAACCCCAATTCTGTATAAAAACACACATCACTTAGTCTCAAGCCCCTTGACTGGTGCAACCTGCTACAGCCTATTTTTTTAAACTCTAGGTACTTATGGAGGTCACGCTTTATGTCTTCATTATGGTCTTTCTCCAGTAAAAAATTCCAGGGAACATTTTGAACCCTCCTCGCAGCGATTAAGGAGATGGCACGGATACCACTAAGCTCGCGTTTTGCGAGGATGATGTGTTCTGAACGAATTGTGCGACAGAGCTGAAGAGATATAATGAAACTGCTAAATGTTTTACTCAGAGAGTAGAGCCCTGTGCATCTTCTTTTTATGTGGATATTCTACGAAGAACAAAAGAAGTATTATGAACAATGGTATATGTTTTTTCTTACTCACAGGTCAGATGACAAAAAAAAGATATTTTGAAACTTGATGTTTTGAAAAATCTGCATATCTGACTGGAATGGCAGAGCTGGACTGGCTAGCTGCCATATTGTGCATTTTCATGGGGGGGTCACTGTGTGATCATTACCCTTAATTTGCCATTTGCACAAATACAGATGTATTAGAATTCTACTCTTCACCTACCCCATAGCCTTGGGGGTGGTGTCACAGCAGAGGGTCAGCTGACACACAGCACTCATGGAGTTGAGGGACTTACTCAAGGATTCACAGACATTACTCTTACTCGAGGATTCACAAACATGTGACTTGACTATTCTACTGAGGTCAAAACTCAAGCTGATCACAAGCTCAGAGACTTAGCCT
This sequence comes from Stomatorhinus ivindoensis, assembly GCA_019775895.2. NCBI lineage: Eukaryota > Metazoa > Chordata > Actinopteri > Osteoglossiformes > Mormyridae > Stomatorhinus > Stomatorhinus ivindoensis. The sequence goes on from JABFEB020000016.1 coordinate 2,434,743, forward strand.
GCTGAGCCACTTACCGTATGTATGCTGACTGGTAAAATTAATCATCTGGAACCTTCTCCACTCCCCCTTTCTGCGAAATTTGTTGGAGGGACTCCAGAGTCCAGGGCTGATTTTAATCTCCAGCTCAGTCCTGGATGGATGGATGGATATTTAGGTGTATCTATATTAGACGGAAAACCCTGAAATGTAGAACTATTTTAAAATGTCACTTTCAAACAAATACCCATCCAGCATATATATCTATTAGCAGGATCTATCAAAAAGACCACAGACCACATGCACGATAAAGCATGAGAGTCTTTGGTCACCGATTCCGGGTTGAAACATAGGATCCTGATGGTGATTGTAAATTCCTGAGAAGTCATTATCTCAGGCCTCGTCTTCTGCTTCTGCTTCGTCACAGCTTGTGAATGAGCGAAAGTTAGGGATTGAGTTTGTTAAAGTGCTCTTGATGCAGGGTGGGTCCCTGTTGCAGCTCTTAAGACAGCCTGATTGCCGAATCGACTTCAGACCCATCTGGGATTCATTATCACAGAGTGGCTCACGGTTTCCCTGCAGCGACCGGCTCATCTTCGCTTAAAAACAAAGCACCTGATTGCCGTCCACCGCCATTTCAGCTTAATCCCAGAAACTTTGAACTGAACTGGAGAGGAAATCTTGATTCTGGAAGCAGTAGTGCCAGATGCAAGGCCGGGAGGAGTGTGACAGAGGAAGAGAGCCGTTGCTTCAAACTTCTGCTAAGTCACTCTCCTAATTCTGCAGCGATGCGTCGCTCGAATAAATGAGTCTTGCTGTGTTATATTAGACACAGGATAACGACCTGCATCTGCCAGACAGAGACGGGCTCCAAAACCATCAAGATCAGCATGCAGCAATGCTGTGGTCATACGTGCGATCGGAAGACATTGACAGAGTCTGACACTTCCTGACACCGGCTGTCACAAATCCTCTATAGTTGTGCTGTCGAGCTGCATTATGCAGCACGAAATCAGTCCCATCTCTGTAACCTTTTCATAAAGCATGATAATTACTGACTGCAGAGCCAAAGGGGGCCCAAATGCTCATACTTAAGGATCACCGTACACGGTCTGTCTCAAACTCAAGCTCGTAGTGTCCTTAGTGAATCCAATACCTGTACTGTAAGTCTCCTCCACTGGTGCATCAGGTGTAAATCAGCTGCTAATTAAAACTTATTTCAAATCCCGCAGACCTTCAAAGAGCCAGGCTGTACATTTTACTGTCAGATGCCAGAAATTTCTGCATTCGGAAAGCCGTTGTAAAACATTTACGTATCACTGTATGACAACAGCATTAACCCTCATATGAAAGCAATCCTCAGTATCAAAAATACAATAGATGGAAAGTAGCTGCAAAATGTCTTAAAATTTTTGTCTTAAAATATAAAATGCCTACATCCAAGTGACCATAATGCCTCTTTATAGTTTATTTATAAAACATTATTGGAATTTGGATGGATTTACAATGACTGTTGAGTTTCACCATGAAAGTCTTATTGCAAAATCAACATCCATTAATTACAAAGGGTTTTTAGCCTTATACTTCACATGACAAGATGTGACACGTACAGAATGCTGTATACGTTATTCTCTATAAAATACGCGGTTGGTCTGTACATCATAGTAGGTTTCAGTGAAACATCTGTTACATGTACAACTTTTGCAGGTTTTTGAGTCACACCAGGTGAATATTACCACAGAGAAACTTCCACTTCACCGCAAATTAAGAAGCCTTCTTGAGAATGGTTGAATAACCAGGGCTTGCATTACTTCCGAATTGATCGTTCCATGATATCTGAGATGGCCAATGCGCGATTAGCAAATTGAACAATCCATACTCATTATTAAAACAGAACTTTTAATTAGAGAGGACTGTCGGGATATATCAGTTAGTGGAAACGGTGGAGACCGTTTTATCATAATGTGGTAATCAGATACTTCAGAAAGACGGCTGTAAACAAGCAACACTTCTGCCCTGGAAGCTGTAAGCGGCGGTGGCAGATCACAGAAATCAAGCCAACGTTCAAACACTCCCCATTCTCACGGTAAATAAGAGCGAGTCCAGTCTGACTGAAAACAGACTCCTTTTTGCAATACATCACAAAGGTATGGCAATGTTAGCTAGAAGCCTAGTGTGAAGAGACGCCTGTAGTGTTTCTTAATGCTGGGAAAGGTAAACAAACACCAAGACCAGCCAAGGACCCCGCGAACCTGCAGACCCTACGAAGGTGAGAACAAAGCTGTTATTGCATCACAGATAAATAAAAACAAAATGAAGACCAAGATGCAATATTTTCTGAAAGCAATCAGGGTGAGGTATCAGTCCAAATCCCAGTACCTGGTCTCCACTAGTATTTCGTTTTTGTTACAGACTGAAGCCATTCCAGACAGTACTAATGGTCTGAACCACTAAATCAATACACAGCTATTCAGTGGTTGAATACTGCCAAGGCAAAAATAGCATAATTTAATGTCTGTTGCATCAGCAGAGCAATGAAATAAAAATAAAAGAGAGCTATTAATATGTTGGAGCTGTATGTTGAATTATTACATTCATATTCAGAAGTCAATTTGATTTACTGAAAGGATGTTTGGTGTGGTGGCTCCATTTGCAGCCTGTAGTCTCACTCCCCTGGGACTGGGGGCTCAGTTGTCTTGTCGGTGCTCCTTCATTGTGTGTTTGCCTTGTGCTGGACAAGCAATATCCACCCCCCACCCTGGGTGTGCCCTGTGGTTCTCTCTACTCGATGTTCCCACACAGGATCACACAGAACAACCTCTTTCTTTCCGCCTGTATAGCAGGAAGCAAAATAAAAACCAGAGCTGTATAGATAAGATATGACAACATAATGGGAGAGTAATTGTCAGATTACTTTATTATGCTGTATTCAGTATCTCCATCATTTATCTTTGGCTTTGATAATGGTTAACCCCCTACCAGAGGATGTGTAACAAGACAAAGCACCTCACTTAACGTTTATTCTGTCTTTGCTGTGTGAAAATGCTGCCTGATCCCCTCTACACTGCTCTGTTAACATAAACACAGTTGGTGTTTCTCAATATGCAAAACGCAAAGACCATACACGTGGTCTTGGCAAGACCGGTCTGGCTGACTTGCCTCCCAAGAATGAACTTGGGGCACAAGGAATCATGGGATTGTTCTCATTTGGCAAGGATGTAATCGATGTATCCTTGATATTTGGGGCAGGGAAAAACGTCTGGGGGCGTTTACCGTCCTCCGAACTTCTTGTTCTCAGAATTGGAACGCAAATGCCGTCAAGTACGCGTGTTGAGAAAACCTCGATGTAGAGCCTTCAGCGTGTCTTACTAAAACAACGCCATTTCAAAATTATTCCAAAAAAGTTTTCTTGATATTGAAATCAATTATGCTTTTCTGAGCCCTGGCGGCCAGTGTTTGTAATTTACAATCTGTACGTATAAGAAATTTACAATAAATAATTCATAATAAGCTTCAGTTCCCATCTAGATGACTTGTCATTGGGGGAAGATTTGTGTTTTCTTACTTATCTAATTACTCATTTAATCAACTTTTTTTCCATAAATTAGTTACATTTGCTCAACACTATAAGCTTACTGTCAGACTAATTAGCTAATTTAACGTGCAAGGCGAGTGAAAGGGGATAATTAAGTTGATTAATTTTCATTTGCCGATATGCCCACCAACCATTGTTTTGTCTGTACTGTGTTTCACCTAAAATCAAGTCTTTCCTAAGCAGCAACAGCTGCACTTTACAAGAGGGCTGAATCAAGCAGGAAGTGAGATGGAGAGCAGTGTCCGCTGTGGCAGAGGGGGTTATGCTGACTGTCAGCATACAGCATCTGTGTTTGTTTAGCATTTGCGGCTCTTGGGAGAGTCATAATAGCAGAGCTTCCGGGACTTAGAAGTAAACAATAATAGGCAAACAGTGTTCTCATGTTCTAGAATGTCTTTGGTGGAATACAGCTAGTAATGGAATGCAGTGTGGCAATTGGCCTCTGTAGCTTTCGAAAACAGATTTCACTCTTATTGAGCCCTCTTACTCCTGACTATACCTACCCGCCTTCCACTCCCCCACAACAAAGGAATCCAGATCGGAGACTTAATCACCTCTAAAATGGCCCAACTAATCAGATTATATCCCATTACCTAAATGCTCACTCAGTCTTTCTAATTGCAGATAACGTGTTTCACTCAGATCGGAGTCAGCGATCGTGATTGGTCTTTACTATGCATTTGGTATAATTAAGGACAGGCAGAAATAAGTTTCCAATTGGTCAGGCAGGTCTATATGGGATCATCTCTGGTAGACTGGGTTAGTTAATAGTAAATGGCAGGATGGGTTAAGTTAATATGGAGTTCTGTTTCTCGTGGGCCAGTGTGTGGCTCAGTGGGTAAGGGTACCGTGACTGGGAGACGCCCAGTTTAAATGAGTGATTTCACTATGTGTCCCCTGAGTAAGGCTCCTAACCTCCGATAATACAACCTTTCTTTCAGTTGTATGCCGCTTTGGATAAAGGTATCTGCTCAATAAATAGATTGTAACCTTTTTTTGGAATCCGCATAATACTTGCAGATTATCAAAAGAACGTTAAGTGGTTGGGCCCAGTAGCCTGTATTAACCGGAATTTTCGGTGACAAAATATGAAAATCTTTGTGACTCAAGACAGCGCCAGAATTTCAAAATTTGTGCGACGGACTTTTGATTTATTTTAGCGGTGGTTAGTGATTTTGGAGGGCTATCGCTGCCGGAAGCCACTAGACGTGTGCCTGTGATGTTTGCCGAGTGTCACGGCACTGATTATCGCTTTAAAGCTCTGAGGAGACACCGGTGACCTGCCTTTGTCAGCCGGCACACGTTTTTCCATTCTTTTGCCCTCCAATGAATATAAATCTGCCATTAATTGGCCCAGCATCACCGGTTTGGGAGGCTCCTGCTGGCAGAGCCCGTTGACAGGAAGAGGAGATCCTGGAGAGAGTTTTTTTTTTATATCAGCAGTAGGGATGTTTAATCAATCAATAAGATGCTTCTGTTCCGAGACTCGATTGCAGAACAATGAAGCCCCCTGAGATTATGTTAGCGGTGGCATGCTAACCGAGTGGATTATTGGCACGCAGGGAAACACCGCGGTGCTCTTTGTCAACACTACATGAAAGGGGGCTGCTTTAGCATGGTGCTGCCTGTAGGACGCCTAGTTAACAACTGATGCTGGCGTGTTTCCTCGTACATTATTAAATTAAGACCTGCGTGAAAAGCGGGTGATCAAGGTGAACCACTGCTTCTTTACCGGGGTAAAAGGCGTGTGTTGACACCGGCAGCTTTGGCGCATTCACAGGAGGTACAGCCTGGATTTTTTTCACCCATTGGAAAAGTATTCACGTCCTGTGATGGGAGAAGAGAAGGCGACGTTGCTCATGTTTCCCACAGTCCATGTAAGCTATGTGACCAGTGCTCACCCTTCTCCACAGTTTATTAAAGACTCGCTGAGACAATGACATAATTTATGTTAATGCTCACACACACAGCATACACAGAGTGAAGTGAAACAGGGTTTATCATTATGCTGTCCACAAACAGGTATACAGTGGTACAAAGTAACATTCTCCCAGGACCACAGTGCAACATCCATCCACCCATCCATCCATCCATTCATCCATCCGCTTACCAGGGTACACCCCGGACGGCAATTCTGTCCCGCTTCATCTTTGTTGATGGCCTAACTTCTTTTTATGTGTGTTTTGAGCAGAGCTCAATTAAACACAAATTATTTATCTATAAAAGTCGATATGGCATTAAATAAAATTGAATGCAACCCCCCCCCCCCATGTCAATAACACACAGATCAGAGGAAACTTGTAAGATGTTTTTCCATTGCAGGGATTCTGCAACCCGCTCTTGTCAAAAGAGATAAATTAACGGAGACTAATCTGGGTTGTTTATCGCCGTCAGAATGAGTCCCACACCATGGACCTCAAAACCGAGGATTTCGAGAGGGATGGTGACAACCACTACACTGCAATTAGGGAGGATGAGGAACACAACGTTTACAAACACCTAATTGTACATTTGGATAATTAAGGAGGATTAAAGAAAAATAAAACACCCTTACGGTTATTGCTGGCCGTTGTTTTTTTCCCACAGAATTGTCAAACCGAATCACTGAGAGCAAAATAATTTTTTGATATTGAGAACAGCACTTAACATTCTGCTGCTGGGTTATACTTTATTGTGATAAGCAGGTCAGGATCAGAGCGAACATTTTCTATAGACATGAAAAACTCCAGCTGAATGATGCGAAACAGACTGCATTATTTTAATTAGTCATATTTACATTTTATTTATCTGACACTTTTATCCAAAGTGCTATTGAATTGCGGAAGCAAAGTCAGATGGCCTCTGGAACAAGTGATAAAGGCCTTGCCCCACTAGACCAAAGGTGACATCACTGGACGGGATGCCAGTCCATCACAGGGCACGGGGCTGGGGTACGCCCTGGGAGGCATGCCAGTCTGTCGTAGAGCACATTCACACGGACACACTATGGGTACTTTAGAGATGCCAGGTCACACAGCTGAAAGGCATATAACGTGTATGCATGTATACAAAAGTAGGAGATTTGCACATCTCCCTCACTTAGTGAATAAGACACCCTCTCGTTCTCCAGAGAGCCCATGTCCACATTTTATCTTCTCTGGGATTCAATTTCACAAAAGAATTGAGCTGCCTTTCCTCCGCTTGCCTCTTTCGTCCAGACATTGAAATCCAGCAATAACTGAATAGCTTATGCTGAGAAATGGCTTGTCGTTCCGGCTAAAGAATAAAGATGTCGGTTTCATCGTGTATATAAAAGAAACTGGTCACATTGCACTGCAATGCAAGGTGGGTCACATTGCACTGCAATGCAAGATGTTGGTCGTCAATACGCTGTTACACATTATGCGGTACTTTAATGTAAAACACCTAGCATTTAATGAAGTGTGATCAGACTTGGAGGTTTTCAATGGGTGGCAATACACTTAGGGTTTACAAAAGGAATTCTGCCCATTGCCAAAGAGTGGCCCACCGTTCAGCGCTCATCAATTTATGGATGTGAATCCTTTAATGTGAGATTCAGGTAATCAGTCGGGACATGAAACAGCAACAGTCAAAGTCAAGTGACTAGACTAATTCTGAGTGCAGGTGTGATAATTAATTGCTTTTGTAAAGGATAATAAGAAACAAAAGCCCCCCCCCCCCCCAAAAAAAAAATGGCTCAATAGTTCTTTTCTTTTTTGCTTTTGCTTTAAATTAATTAGAATGGGAGCTCAAAGGGCTTTTAGCAGCCTGAATGGATCGTGCGGTTCCTCACAGGAGCGCCGGGCTACAAGCCCCTCTGCTGGGTAAACTTGGCGCGGCGTTAGAACTAGTGCGGATGCAGGAGATTAATTTAGCATTTACCGACAGGTAACGGGAGAAAATGCGCCTGGCAGCTGCATCCCATGCCAGGAATTTTAATTTAATCAAGAAAGGAGGATGAATGCTAAGTCATTCCCCTGCTCCCTGACTGCGTTTCCTCAGCTTTCTGAATTAACAAAAAGGAAGTGTATAGAATATGGGACAATCACAGTTACCGTTAATAGATCTGTCTCAAAGCTACAATGTATGCTTTACAATAAGAAATATATGCCCAGACACATATAGCTTTCTGTGTTCAGATATATAGCTCTATACACAACTTTTCTTCTGTCTCTTTCTTTTGGCATAGATTAGTACGATACAATGTTCCCTTCTGTGGGAAATAAGGAACGCACTTCCTGTTTGATTAAAATGAAATGCATCCTCAAGCTGTAATAGCTAGTCATGGAGATTACCGGTTCGACATGATGTGGCCGTAAACATGATGATTCTGCAGACTACGGTAATTACATTTCCTGCTTTATGGTATGCGTTACAAAATACGAGCGCTGCAGTTCATTTCACCTCGAAGTGTAAAACATTATTCCGACATTTCTGTGCACGATAAGCTAATCACGATGCATATGGGAAAAAAGTCCAACATGAGCCTGGGCCAATATCCAGTACAGGAGACAAACATGGACCTAGACTGTAGCTGCTTATTTTGCACTGATTGCTGCTGGACCAGCTGATGCCTTTGAGGCCGGACATATGTTCTCCAGTTTCGTTTTGTCTATTTTCGTCCCCATTCATCATGAATGCCATGCTATTTTGCCCCTTTCTAGGCAATTTTACTTAAAAACTGGCATTATTTCAGTCATAGAGCCTGGAGAGAAGACGGCAAAGCTCAACAAGATAAGCAGGTTTTACCCTGGTGAGGTATCTCTTAGGTCTATCCCAGAAGCATTCCACCACGCGCACATCCCAAAAAATCACAATGGATTCATATTCCCCCCGGAACTGACGTTTGTAATGTAAACCCACCCGAAACCGCTGCATTATTTCAGGGCCACATGTGACCCCACAACCCCAACGGCTGCGACGCCCTACCTTCAGAAACATCATGCCATAATTGGCTCGATTTCATAGCCTCTCAGTAGTTTCTGACATATTCACTGGAATAAACTAAAAAAAACCTCTGTGTCAAGTTAATGTGGACTGGTGCATCTGGTGGGAGCACAAGGTCTCTGACACCATCATCAGCATCATCATCACCAACATCAAGAGACACGTAGAGATGTATTTTCCTAATGGGCAGTTTCTCTCATGAATAAACATTGCCATATTTAGTAAGGCTAACCTAGGGTAATACACAACGCATATATAAACAATTTAGAACTTGCAAACATCAGGGACTCCCATCCAACCTTAGATCTCTTACTTTTGCCTCTGGACTCGCTGAGCTCTTCTTGAAACATTTTGCATTCTCTGGCCCGGCCCCAAATGACTGATGTTAATGCAATTCTGCTTATACTGAGGAGGCAGATTCCTCTACTGGCCTGGTACATGCACTTGAAGACAGGTTCAACTGCACAGAGCTCATCAATGAGGGATCACATCCCTGTCCACTCGCTAAAGTACTACTGTATTTAGGTACAGTTTTTAATGAAGCAGCTGGAGGGGTCGTGGAAATATTTATTGTTACAACGCAAAAACTAACGTGCAGGTCATGGCGAGGCAAGGAGGCGCAAAGCCCCGGACTACATTGTCCCTAACAAATCCATTCACTCTTATATTGTTCAGATCTGTCCCCTATATATACATTGCACGCTAAGTAGAAGTATATTTAAATATGGGACTGATACTATATATATATATATATATATATATAGATGGAAAAATTTATCAACTTCAGCTATATTGTAGAAAATATTTTTTCTTAATTCTTGAATTTACCTTTCTTGCGATTCACAATGCATGGCTGATAGCCTACAGGATTTATTTAGAAAAAAAAATCTGGTCAGCTGGTCAATACTCCCCGAGCTGCTCCAGCTCCGCCTGATTTTGCTGTTTACACGTCCCTTAGCAGCAGGGGAGCTGGCCTGCGCTGTATTAAATATGCTCGATTAGGCCAAAGTGTTATTTAATTAAGAACAATGAGAACAACAATTAGCAAATACGCGACTCTCGGAAGGATTGGAACCATCCTGTCCACAGATACAACTTAGAGAGGTTCCCTGTATTTCTGTCACTGAAAGAATCAACACATTATACAGTACATGCTTTGCATGGCACTATATCCTGCTGCACCTTAAGCTGTGAAATACTCCAGGACTTTATCAGCTATAAATAAAAACCACACCGTTACTCATGAGTTGTGTTTGCGAGCCATTCGCATGTGTACAATAAATGCTTGCTTTCAGGGAATACGGACTAAAGGTGCAAATTCTAAACTGCTGTAGATGTCATACTATGAACAGTCGGGGTTTTTCTACGCAACTCAGAGTTGCATATACAGTAAAGCTGGCTTTGTTTACTTGTATAACACCCAGCTTCCAACAGGAAGTATTTAAAACCACTCACTAATTGATGTTCCTTTCAGTTTTCCCCAGCAAAAAAACTGTAAGCACTGTGATGTCAAGCAAAACGATGGTATTTGCATGCTTCTGTATATCCTACGTGCCTCCTGTGTGTCGTCCTTCTCCTGCGCCTGCTCAGAGGCCTCTGATCCTGACTCATTTAGCAGTCATGGGCAGCAGACCGCTTGTTGCTTAAAGGCACAACATCTGAAGGAACCTGCTCAGGTGTGCCCTGGATCACACAGCGTGTTTCCAGCTGCACAATTAGCTTCGGAGAAAAGTCTCAGCAAAGCAACTGTTATAATAAAGTGTGAGGCTAGCTAACGTTTACAGAAAATTAATACCAACCCATTTTGTAGCTTCCATATATAAAATAAAACCAGAAGTGTTTAAATTCCATTTACTCCACGGTGCTGTTGCATTCTAAAATCTGATTGGTCAGAAGGCTGTTGATTAATTTTCTGCAACAGCTCACATAGTGCCAGGCAGGTGAATCACAGTAGTAAATCAATGAGCTATTATAATCTTTCTAACTAGCTAATGTTACTTAAAATTCCAGAAGTAGAGCACAATTTAAAATTTAATGGAAGCTGAATGGTAATGTTTAATCATTGTATCATAATAATTAATGCTCATAAACATAAAAATAATGTCTTGACGTACAAAAGTACCTAATTGTGTTGTAACCATGATTTTAGTCGGCTAACGCATGACCAGCCATGCATTGTGCATTTTTAAATGCACTCCCACGTTGTGGGCAGTTCTTTGTCTCCACAGCCCATTTAAGAAGTGTAATGCGTGGCTTTTTGCGCTTGGACCCTAACATGCAAAATGAAGCTGAAGCTTTTATAGTCTTGGACTTTAAGGACGTCACGTGCTGCACTATGAACATCCCCAGTGACTATCCTCACCAGTCCCCTTCCCAGTTAACGTCACTGAGTCTTTGGCCCCATAGACAATAAGCCAGACATCCCGCGATAATGGGGCCCTCCCCTTCCTGTAGTGCGTACAACGGGACGAGGAGCGGAGCCCTAAATCTCACTACCCATTGGATTTTTAAAAAGTTTTTCTGCATTCATCTGTGCTCAAACGGGGGGGGGGGGGGGGGTCCCTTCCATTAGCGGGGGCAGCAAGATAACACGGGACGATAAATCACGCTCTCCTTGAAAGTCTCGGGCTTCCAGGAAGCTGATGCGAGGTGTCTGAGCCACTCGCAGACGTGGAAAAATGGGAAATGAAAAGCAGTGGGTACCGTGAGCAGAAAGGCAGACAGCAATGCACATGGCAAACTTGCCATCGAATGACGGACTGCTTCCCTTTCCTAGAAAATAACTCCTGTAATCGTCATAGAAACAGTGCACTTGTATATTAGTAGAACATACAGCAAGACTAGGAGCCATTTTCTTAAGTAAATTCCACAGCTTTCCTCGCTTTGCATTCTATAAATTGCCGATCTGTCATTTCAGTTCTGTGCTGCAGTATTTCACTGGAGTCCGACAGCTTCCAGAGGTGTAATAACAACCATTAGCAGCATCTGCTTTGCATCTAGATAACCTTAAGGAGACCTTTGTGACACGAGGGCGGCAATCAGTCATTAATGTTCTTTGCTGTCCAGCTAAAGTTGTCGTGCTAGAAAATGAGCTGACATGGGCTTAAGGCAGAATGAATCTGAATGCTACTTTGTTTATAAGGGGAGACTGTTTAGGATGTAAGACCATTTGTTGTTTATGGATCCCCACTCAAAAAGTCCCTTTGGGGTGGCCCAGTGTAGTGACTGTTTGTGGCCAATAGGGGGGGCACAAACCTCAGGGGTTTGAGTGGTAGTGAACACTGCTGAGTGTAGAAATCATGATGTTTGCGAAATAAATAGTGTATGTGTGTGTGTGTGTGTGTGTGTGTGTGTGTGTGGGCGGGTGGGGTTACTCTAAAAATGTGGTTTAGGTGTGATGGCGTATCATGAGCCTCTTACCCTGCCACTCTGCCTGATTGACCCCTCTGCGCTACAGCTACTGGTTTCCAGACTTCAAAAATATCAATAAAAAATATTGTCACGTTAAAAAAAAATTCTGTCTGTAAACGATGTAACCATTGTCATAGACAAAATTTCCAGCTATTAAGAAAACATTATCCAGCCATAAAGCCACAAAGATTAATGAAATTTGTTTGCATTTCATTGCACTCAAGCAGCCTTTTCTACTGTAAGACCAACACTATAAAACGGGCAGGTAAGTGACATTAAGATGGCAGACTAGTGCCAGTCTCCCGTGGGGACGCCCTCATGGCACACAGCCACATTACAGTCATTTTACAATAGTGTAGTTATCCCTGTCTATCACTGATACCTTTTTTAATCAGAACATTATCTTATCTACATACACATAGTTATACATTAACTGCATGCATTTCTCTTTCTATGTTCAGTCGCATACTTCATGTCACCACCTGCACCAAAACGAATTTCTTGTAGATTTTTGGATAAAAGGTTTATTAATCTATGCATGTGGAGTATGCCTCTTCTCCCTGTGCCTTTCTCCCAGTGCATTCTGGGTAAGGCTCCAAACTCACCATGACCCTGTGTTGGATAAGCAGCTATGGCAAATGGAGAGATGAGTAAGCCCTGAGATTTTACTCATTCTGATAGAGCCCTAGGCTGTGGTTGGAAACCTCCGACACCAGCTTGTAAGATATTTTCCTCCCCGGGGAAAGAAATGCTAGAGGTAGTAAAGCGGTGAACCTCGGCTAATAGAAGTCAGGCTGAAGCAGCACATCTCCGAGGGTGGCACGGAGCAGACAAAGCGAGTCGATTTCCCCAGCATCACCCCTGACACCTCCAGCCTGGCACCGGCCTGTGGTCCCTGTCAGATTTCCTTATATTCAGCATTCACGGTTCACCTAGAGGAGAAGAGGATCTGATCTGTGCTCTCCACAAGTCCTGTGATTTCCTGGCAGGCCGGACTGCAATATTCTCATCACTAGACCTGAGTGACCTTATTGACAGTAGGGCTTGTTCTTGTTTGCTGGAAGTTATTAAAATTCTCGTGGGAGTGTCGAAACGTACACGCTGCATAAGTGGCAGCCCAGGCATCTGAATAGATTCAATTGCAGTCAAACACAGAAGATATTATATGGTGTCAAACAGAGCAGTGTTTTCATTTGCAAATGTTCTCTGGTTTTGGATGCATTAGGCTCTGTTAAGCTACTGATTCTATTGGTTAGTTAAATGGCAAAATTTATTGACTGGATCTGATTTCTCCAATTGCGCTAAACTACACTGTTAACTTCCAGAGTGGAAAAAGTATTTCTAAATATCTTTGGTGTAATTAATTTATTGTACTTAGGAGGCTTACATTTTAACCACTGGGTAGCTAAATAAAATGTCTGATCAAGAAATAAATTATTTGGATGCTATCATAAATTATGAGATATGTGCAGCAGTTTTAAAATTTTAAGCAAATTGTTACTGTGATTAAAAATTATTGTGCGCCCACAAGTAGCCAAATGATATCTGCCTTATGGATTTCCGGATTCTATGCAGATTGTGAGGACACCAGCTGGGAAATATAGCAAATCTATATCTTGATGGTTTTATCTCTACAAACGGATAGGTTTTCAGCTGGTCAAATATAGCTATTTTCTCCACCTCACGGATAGCTGGATATCTTTCTACTACTAATAGAGCAGTTTAGCAGCGATATCAGCCTCAGTTTACCGTTAATATTAATATTTTAAGATCTTAACATTTTTTTTTCTTTTCCTAAATTTGCATTGCGGAATTGGTATGCTAATAGGGTTTCTGGCCGGCTGAAATAGCAAGTCAGGCCGCGCAGATGCACTCTGCCCCGGGTCGCCCGTCAGGGCAGCCTAGAGTCCCTTCACAGGCGGGAGCAGAACTCAGAAGACGTGACAAAAAGGAAGAAGAAAAACAGGCAAATATTACCAGTCAAAGATATTTTTAGACTCGTTAGTGCTTCTGCCTTTGGCTTAGATAAACAAATGGCTTGATCGTATCGATGAAATAGAATTGAAACACATATCGTTACATATGCTTGCTTAAAAATAACACACACACATATATATATGTGTGTGTGTTATACGCATATATATATATATATATATATATATATATATGCATAAGTACATCAGTCTCATATTTAAATATACTTCTACTTAGCTTGCAATGTGCAATAAACATATTTTTAATCTTTGGCACACTTAAACACCATGATACTATTTGCAAATTAGCTGATCCCGGAAGACTCTCACAAGGGAATAATTTCTGTGGGGAAAAATAATAATTACGATTTAAAATGATAATAATAGCCCTTGTGTAGAGGTGCTGAGAATGAACCACAGGTATGCGGTGTCCTTCTAGCGCCGACTGAGTGGTAAATGCCGTGCAACTTGTCTTCGGGGGGGGGGG
>JABFEB020000016.1:2463355-2476553 GCA_019775895.2 Stomatorhinus ivindoensis
GTCAATTGTCCAATTACTTTTGGTCCCTTGAAAAAGAGGCGGCTACGTCTTAAAGAGCTGTAATTCCTACACCCTTGTTCCAATTTGGATGTGAATACTCTCAAATTACAGCTGAGAGTCTGCACTTTAAGCCCATATTGAATATATAATTGCATCCTGAAAATGTTTTCGTAGACAGCTAAAATAACAAAACTTGTGTCACTGTCCAAATATTTTTGGGCCTGACTATATATGGGAGAATTTGCTAAATGGTAAATTAGCAGAGATTCACCTCTTTTATGAGAATGACTAGCAGGTGTCATGTATAAATCACTGGCTTTGTTATAAACTCTCCATCCATTTACCCATCACCCATAGCCTGTATCAGGAAGCACAGGAAAGCTGGTAATGGGCACCTATGCAAACATGTGGTGAACATGCAGACTCCATACATGCGGAGTATGGGCAGGAATCCAGCGCGCACCCCTAAAGTGAGGGAAGTTGATGCGCTGCCACTGTAACAAGCCCAGCTAGTCCAGTCAGCTCGAGGTTGCATGAGCTTCCTGCCCTCCTATTGGCTGGCGCTCCACCCACATGACACAATAATGACTGACCCGGAGGGGGGCGGGGCACATTGTTCTGCTCCAATGGCGGGACTTGCCACGCCCACAGTGCACAAAAGCCTATGATGTTTCAGAGAGTCTCCTGTAATGGTTTTCCTGTCTGCAGCGGGGAATGACACCAACTCGCGTCGTATCCTCCAACTACTCAAATGCCCAACGCCTGTTGGGAACAAAGTATTACAAGGCAGTGGGCTGCCTGTTGTATCATGGTGCACTCCGACAAAAGCTGAGCGTGAATAATGAATAAGAAACTATAGCTTCTGTCGTTCGCTGCTTAAATCGAACGGGAGACTTTCAAATTATTTAGCGCTACAAACTCAGTCTTCTGCTTGATTGTCCCTCAGAAAACTGAATTCAATGGCAGAGTCATGCAAAGAGGTGCTTATGCAATATAGATTTCCATTTGCGTTTCACCGCTTCCAAGGAGCGAATATGCAGCCGATGTTTTATTAACTCTCGCTCTGGGTTTCCGCTCCTTCCATTCAATCGTCTCGGAAAGTCACTTTTTAGTGCTCCGAGCGGTTCGATTCCTTGCAAGGGTCACACCCAGAATTCCAGAGTTTGCCATTTTCTTGATGCGAATGATCATTCCTAATACCACGGCAAGTATTTCCCTCATATTTAAACCACAACCCCCAGTACAGACACATATTGGCTTTTTTTATCTTGCCGACTAGAGGCAATATTTATGCATTGTTTTTTGTGTAGCTGGTCCTGTTGCTGATTCAGGAAGATGGTAAAAAATCTCCTGGCTGTGATTTATGGAGCAGAAGTGACATAGAAAGGGCAGACGACGATGCAAATCATCATGGTAACTAATGACAGTTATTTCAATTAAGCAGTATGAAGCGACATAGGGTGCCTGATGACTGGCTCCTGGAATAAGTACAATTCGTGGTGCTGGGCTGCTGCTTGACTCTGTTATAGCGATAGACCCAGGACAGCGTACGCTGCCAGTCTGCCCTAAATCCAAGCGTGATTGTTTCAGAGTTGTGGGTGTCTGACGCACACAGGACTACTGTCCAAGGTCGCGACCTCTCTGACCTCTAACCCAAATCCACCTACTGGTCCAGCTTAAATGGGGTAAAATCCATCCACCCGGTTCACGGGGGGTGGGAGACGAGGGTGACACACTTAGCACTGGCAAAAAACAATGTGAAAAGGAGGACGTACAGCAGAGAGTTATGGAATTTAACACAATCGAATCTCTGTCATGTCACTCATTTTCGTTTTGTATTCGGCCTAAAGTGCTCCGGGATTTGGTATGCATGAAAGCCTTCGAAATTAACCGGATTTGAATTTCAAAGGCGCCACACTTGGGGATACTGAGTGGACAGGATACGGCACTGGCATACGAATATCACTGTCTTGTAAACAAAAACAGAAAAAGTCTCTTTCAAATATAACCTTCGCTGTCATTACAGAGGAAATGAAAAAATACAATAGTGGGGGGAGTCATTCAAAACGACGGCAGATTTCAGTTTGAGGCAAGAGACAGGGCCTTTGAATATTAATCAGGGATTATAAAATGGGTTACAGGCTTACTGCACCATGTTCTACAAGATACTAAATAAACAAGACCTGCGACGATGCAGAATGCACTTAATCTGTTTGTCCGTTTGGACGGCATTGAGAGTGTGAGTTCGAATTAGGTTATCTTCCGCTTCTCGCCTGCTCATCTCTTTCACATCTGGATTTGGTAGAACATAGATGGATTTGCTGGAAGACGGATGTCCCCCTTAACATGCAGATCCATCTAAATCAACTTTTTTTATTCTTCTAAGTCATCCACAGGAAACGGAATTTCTTTTCAAGGCGTTTTCATCTATCGCACGGCTCTGTATTGGATAAGTATTTGGAAGACAGATGGATGGATGGATGGGTGATGTTTTCATTTATTATTAACCAGAGGATAGATCAAAGAGATAAGGTCCTGAAGGAGAGAGAGGTTCTTAAAAACCCATTTCGTTAAATGATGTTAGTGCTGTCAGTTGTGAGATTTTCCCTAATATTTAGCATTGCATGCCGTATCTGCATAATTAAACCTTCAGTACATGCACACGCACATTACACACATATTTAAAATTTCTCTCAGCATGGCCCTTGGAAAATCCATGTCTTTGGGGTGGGAATATGCACCAGGAAGCCCCACAGTCCTCTGTGCGGCGAACGCTGAGAAGATGTGGCCAGATAGCTTCAGGAGACATGGAGGGAGAGATAAAACTCAAGGGATTAAACTTCTTCAGACTAGATGCCCGTGACACCGTTTTCCCCAGATGTCACCTGGAAGGAGTCGTAATCCGGTATCTTGAAAGCCGTATGTCTAGTTGGACAACAGCTCCCTTTGTGTGGTTCCTGTATGAGGACGAGGGGTTCCTGTATGAGGATGAGGGGTGTTCCACGATGCCAGGCAACCTCGTCCATAGCCAGGGATTTGGAAACTTCATCCGAGTCAGTAACTTCGCATATCTTGCTACTACACATCAGCAAGTTTGTATGCTCTTGCCTGGATCAGCTGTACCATTCGGTGAAGACTGGTCACCTATAGCAGAATTACACTCTGGCTTATAATAATGTCACAAATCTGGTTGGGACATTACAGGGTAAGGCAGAGTCTGGCAAGTCTCTCATGAAAGACGCTCCCTTCCCTGAGGTGAGCAGAAAGTTCCAGAACTACCCATCATCCCATTGTCCCATAATCCCAGCGTAGCCTCCATCCTGCCAGGCGACAGATTGCAGTTTTATGGATGAGAATGGGCACTTTCTATTTTTTTTTTCTTTTTTTGTTTTGGGGGCCGTTTGTGAAAATGGCAGGACTCCCTAATGCAGTCATACATCACAGCGCTCCAAAATGATGCTGCATCAGTCACGCACTTCACTGCTGCGGCGGTAGCGTGAATGTGGCTAAAACAATCCCCCAGCCAGGGTCATTTGTCTGAATTAAACACACACAAATATCGCTGAGTGGGCAGAGTGTGGGGCGTTTTCCCACTCAGAATGCAGGACCCTGCACGTGTGCAGCAAACATCAATGACCAAGTTCTGATTTATCAATGCATAATACATGTAATGATGTACAGTGCCAGTCGAAAGTTTGGACACACCCACCCAAAGTAATGTTTATTTGTCCTATTCTCTACATTTTAGTATAATTATAAAGACCGCAAAACTGTAAAATGACATATATGGAATTAACACATAACTGGGTTGGCAGAGTGATCCCACCATTGGGCCCTTCAGCAAGGCCCTTAACCCCAGTTACTCCAGGGACTGGCTGACCCTACTGTCTCCTCCACGCCAGTCCCATGAGGCGGCCTCCTGGGATGCTATTTCAAGTCCCACATACAGCTGCGGAAAAAATCACGAGACCACAGCACGATTTTTTGTTTCACTCATTTCTCAGATTATGGATGTGAGTCTGTGAATAATATATTTTTTTCTGCAAATTGCAGCCTGGTTCTTCTCATTAATGAAGGGCATCTTCCTTGCTTTATGTGACTTCAGTCCTACTTCAAGGAGCCTGATACAAACTGTCCTAGCAGTGAACTTCACACCACTTAATGTTTCCCATTCCATTTGAGGGTCACTTGATGCCCTCCTCCAATTCATGAGAAACTGTCAGATTAACAATCATCTCTGGCAATGGAAAGTCACTTTCACCCTTTAACTGGCTGGTGCTGGTCCTTCCCAGTGTCTCCTGCTTCATCTTATTCTTGTGTACTGCTGTCACCTATGGCTTACTCACTGGGGGCTTTGGGTGGGGATGCTGTAAAGCGCTTTGAGATGATGTAAAGTAATGATAATGCGCTATACAAAATAAATTTGTTGTTGCTGTTGTTGTTGTTGTCTCTTCCACGGCTGTATATGCTGACGACTCATTGGCTGGTTTTGACTGGTTCACTCTCTGGTCAAACTCCTTCAAAACCGTTTCTGCCGTGTTTAGGACCAGTGGCTGGGTCATGTGATCAATGTTATTTGTTGGAGGCTTGGCAGGTCCAAACGTGTAGCCGGTACCGTATGCTCAAAAACAACCGCGACAACAAGAGCAACGACAAATAATCTGCAGCTAGTGAGGGCTGACATTTTAGGCGTCTTCATCTTTCCGTCAACCTGCAAACCATTTCTAATTATTATGCTTTTCTTTTTCGCTTGTGACAAAAAGAAAATGACACGTTAAACGAGGTTATGAAAACACTCAAGTTTAGGCCGCATGACTTTTGGCGTCGTTTTCAATGGAATGTCGACAGTTTATTGATATTCTGTCCATGCTGAATACATATCCCTCCCCAGACAACATTCATATTCATAACACGGGGAATGGGTTTTCTAAATACTGCCTCTAATTGAAATATTTTAGACACTCCGCTTTCGTTGTGAATAATGTTCTCATGCCGGGAATTTCATATTCGGTCCTCACACTTCACCAATTAGTTTTTCTATCCATCCCTTTCCATTTTTGCCCCTTAAAAAGCAACCCCAAGGCTAACTTTCTCAATACTTTTTATTTCACCCAGAAATGCATATTTATTCCGAATAATAAAGCCAATGGAATAAATTTTGTTTTACAATAACACATGTGACTTTTTACGCTTTAGGGTCAGTGGCGTACTTTACCTTCGATAAGAATAAAACTATAAAGAAGCTCACTTCCTTGCTGCTGAATCTTTGACATAAACAAAGTGTTAGACATCAAGCACTTCCACATTTTCAAAATTTGCATGTATTTCATATTTTTACATATTTATACTGTAAGTACTACAGCATGACTTTACTGCTACAAAATGGGACTTTGCACAACTTACAAAATGCTTTTAAGTTAAAAATGCATGTTAAAATGCTGTTAAATAATATTCAGTATAATAATTCGCTATTATTAATGAGACAAAAGTCTTGCTTTGAGTCACCTTCCGCATAAACAGTTTGTCAGCCTACCCATTTCACTTCTACATGATTAATTCTCCCCAAATCCTGACCCATAATCCCCTGCTCCCTCCAAGGGGACCAGAATTGCCTCATTGAGTGTAATTTTACAGTCTGTGAATTTTATTGACGGAGCATTTTACAGCCACGGATACAGAGCAGGTCTGCAATTCTGTGCCATTTGATTTGACATGCTTTACTAAACTGAATTTTAGAATATTGTTTATCAAAGGCGGCGTTTGGCTGAGTGGGTCAGACCTCTTCTGTCTTTGATCATATGAATGCTGATCCAAATCTTGGCCGAATAGTCACATGCCTGTCGATACATGGACACATGACTGACTGTGCTCTCAACTGTGTGCTTGTGTGTGTGTGCATGTATGTATATGTATGTGTAGGGGGGGGGGTTGTATACATTATATTGTGGGGACTAAATGTCCCCAAAATGGGATAAAAATGTTTTAATGTTGTGGGGACCAATTTTGTATTTTGTTTGGTTGCTTATGGTTAAGGTGTGGGCTGAGTAGGGTTAGGGTTGTCATGCTGGGATCAGGGTTATGCCCATAGAAATGAATGGATGGTCCCCACAAACATATGAGTACTAATATGAGTGTGTGTGTGGTATGTGTGCATGTCTCAAAGTACAGAAAGATGGGTGTGTGAAAACTGAAGAATTACGAAGCCCTATTGAAGCTCGTTTCTTTTAATATTATTTTTGCTGAGGATCCACTAGCGTTTAAATTTTTTGTCTTCTGCTCTCGGACATTCTGCTTACTGCATACGGAAGTTTTTCCTGTCTAAATAATGCTTGTGTTTAGTTTGAGTGATTTTGGCCTGTGCATAAGACCCCCCATCTCCCTGTGTATACATGTGAGTCACCATAAAATTTAAACCGATAAAATCACACTAAATCACAGGAAATGGGCAGAATCAAATCTGATAAACCTGCCGACAATGAAATTGCTAAACATGGTACTTATGTTGCAAAGCCATTTACAACAGACTTCCAGTGAGAATTTTAGATCTAAGTGGTTGCCATAGTAAAAAAGTGGATTGATGATGGATAAATAATATTTTTTGCAATATAACAGAATAAGCATTTTTCTTTTTCCATGCTTAGGAATCATAGTAGAAGGCTGGCAATTTCATATACTTCCAGATATTTAATTGTGAATCTCTGCTATTTGGATGTCATCCATCTGCCACCCCTTACGGAAGAGCTGGCTTTCTGTTCAAGGTGATTATTATGAACAAAATTAGCTTTATAATGATGTGATGGGACAGGATAGATAGGCATTTGGAGTGACGGTATAGTTTTGCAGATGTTGGAGGGTCACGAACAGCTGAGAAATGTCCAGCATCTAATTTAATCCCACATTGTTATAAGCAAAACAAAATTACCAAAAAAAGCCTTTCTAATACAGTTCTGTCATTTTACACTATTGAAGTTGCAAGAATGTATGCATTTTTGGAATGCAGTGTCTGACGACTAACTATGAAATGAAAAGGAGACTGAAAGTTCTGACATTTTTCAGAAAGCCGACGCCACTGTTGACGTCCATGAACGTTATCCTGTCTGTTTCTGCTCTTTCGTTTTTTTGTGCACCTTGGTCCTGGAGGAACAGTGTTTCGTTTCACTATACACTGTTTCGCTTCACTGTATACTGTTTCGGTTCACTGTGTACTATTTCGTTTCACTGTATACAGTGTATATGGCTGAAATGACAAATAACCCTACTTGACTTGATTGCCCATCACTCCACTTGTTGAGCCCTGATGATTTTTAGAGCCTCTTCACATACTTCTAGATGCCCTGGGCTCAGGATTTCTGTCTCCGGGTCCCTGGCTCCCCTAGCTTGCGTTTGGCCAGAATGGATAAACAGTTAATTATTAATTGCATCCTTGGATACTCTTCTTGAGAGAGAATAGCGTTTCCTCAGAAGGAAGGACTGCTCTGGGCCCTTGGGGACCCCGAGGCGTCTGCCATGTGCTCGAGACACAGATGTTACCAATCGACAAACAGCACGTCTTCTGTTAATAATAAAAGAATAACTGCCCCCAGCCTATGTTACCCTCCTCTGGTTTATCTTCTGCACCTGAAAGTCAGATTTATAAAGTCAGCTGAAAATCAAATCAGCCCGGATGAAAATCCGGAGCACGCCAGTGATATGAAGGCTGTGAAGGCCATCCGTTATGTTGCCACGGTAGCGCGTCAGTGGTTTCTGGCTCCGCGTGGCGCTCCTCTATACAGCAGATGGAGGCTATGCTAATAGCTGGACAGAGATCAATGGGATGTGGAAACATAATGACCCAGTCTAGCCTGCCCACGGCTACGTACCTACAGGCTGCCGTGTGAACCAGACGCCCGCCCATTCATCCCGGCTGGCTAACAATTACTCAAATTAAGTTTCACAGATGCATGTTTGTATATCTGTAGGATGGCTTTTGTGAGTCGCCAGTTTATCGATGTATTTATTATGGGAGTATGCGGGTTAATTTACGAAGGCTGGCCCCTGTTCCCAATTCAGAATTAATATGCACGCAACACAATGCTAATTAATTTGGTCTTGGTGTTTGTCATTCTCCTGGATTCCTCCCATGTCTATTTACGGGCTTTTATTATTCAGAGTCGCTTGCATTTTAAACTGATACATGTCTCAGCATATTGGAATTAACCGGATCCCCCCCCCCCCAAGATGCCCATTCATGGTAACATATCAGGTATTACAGTGTTTTTCATGATGACCTTGCCGCTTGCCACATTTAACATCGTGAACGAGAGAAGCTAATGACCATGGCGACTCTGGAAATATGTATGATTAGTGTTTGGCGGATGACGTGAGGAAGAAACTGGAAAAAAATGACAATTTGCAAACAACATTAAATAACTGATAAAGTACAGATTATGGTATTTGGACTCCAGTACTACAACATGCACCAAGAACATTATGACTATCCCCACTTGAAGCAGACAACATTGGTTCTCTTGTATTAAACGGTGCGTGTCGAGATCTGGGCCAAGACTTGTCGATTCTGTACTCATAGTCGACGTGTTGGATGCAGAGGATACGGGCAGAGGTGAAGACCAGAGTGACCGAGGCTCTGTGGAGAGCTGGGTACCTGTCAGGCATCTGTGAGATGCTTTGGACCAACATGTCTGATGCGCAGCTACGCAGCACTCAAGAGCAGCAGTTTGATGCCTTGCATTTCGTGATACATCACTTCCATAACCATCGTAAAAATTATCGGTGATTCTTGCCACAGGAGTCCTTCTGTTGGTCTGTACCACACAGGATGACCTTCATTCACATCTTGCCTCAATGGGTTCTGGCCACGCACACCTTGTTGGCGTTCCATGGTTTTTACTTTCCTCAGACCCGTCTCAGTAGGTCCTCACTGCGACTGACCGTGAGCGACCTGCAAGCCTTGCTGTTTCGGAGACGCCTAATTGCCCAGTCATAACAATTTGGCCCTTATCAAAGTTATTCAATTCTTTGCCCGGCCCATTTCTTCAGCGTTCCTCATGTCGATTACGAGTACTGAATGTTAGCTTACCATCTAGTATATCCCTGACCTTGATGCACACTGTTTTTACAAGATCTACATTGTTCGCTTTATGTGAGGGTGGTTATAATGTTTTCAACCATTGGACTATGCTATAGATAATGCAACATCTAACATATTTTCCATTTCCTGACACTTTTAATAAATACTCTTAACACTTTTCAGCTTAGGCATAATTTCATTGAATGTTAATGCAGAGAGGAGCTATCCCAGGTCATCAAAACCTTAGGACGCTGCACTGAATACGGATAAGGATTTTCATGCTGTATTTGTAATTTCCTAAAAACATTTAAACAAAGCTGTGGGACGAAATGAATAACAATGAGAACGCAGTGTGCCTCTGGATTACTTATTAGCGTACTGGCTGAAATGTTTTAGTGATTTCCCATTTCCTTTTAGTAATACCAACTAAACCAACAAGATATTGGCTTAAAGGTCACAGGCAGGGATATGCACCATGGCAAATTCTGATGGACATTGTCATCAAAATGAAAATTTCACAACAGACAGGATATCCAAAAATGTAGCTGACAGGTTTTTTTTTTTTTAACCACAGACACAGACAAGTCTTGCCACAGACATGTTTGTCCACATACAGACAGATTGACGATTCAATTCCTGATTCAGAACACGAGGCTAAGATCACCACTAACCGATTACAGTGACCAGGTTTTACTAACAAAGCGCTACACTTTCTGCACACTGCAGAGAAAACATGAGAAAGGGCGAATGATTTGTATAAGTTATACACCCCAGGGAACTCAGGTTGAATTTGTGAACTCCAAGTATGAAACCCATGTATAGTATTTAGTTGTCCAACATGAGAATATTTACAATTAAATGTAGCTATACTCATGGTTCCAATAGAAATGTTAACCCTTGGAATTTGAAATTAAACACAGCGTTTTTACTGTCCCAATGATACCTTGTGAGGCATAATGATTTTACTTTTGACTTACAGTCTCTAGCTCACTGAACCCCTCCCCAAACACAGAGAAAATAGCTTTTTAATCTGTACACACCTGGCTGCCTTTCTATATCATTGTTTCGCATGAGTGACATATATTACAACACATCACCTTTATTTGAGATATATAAGATCGTTTGATTGCTAGATTTAACTGTGGAAAGCCATTCAAGGCAAGGATACTGCTAAAGAGATTGGACCCCATAACAGTGTGTCATATTGGGCCCCAACCCATACCAATGCAATTATGTTACAAAGGTTTAGGGCCCCAGTCTCTCTGAGGCCCTTGGAATTGTTCCAACTGTCCCCCCTTTACAGCCCTGAGTTAAGGTAACGTCACTGCACTGAAACAGGTGCGAAACGTACAATGTTAAGGCGATGACTGTGGGCTATTATGAAACAACGTTGTAGTTAAAATGCATTTTAGTTAAACTACACAATTGCCTTATGCCGATTGCATACTATCAGGACCCTTTACAATTTGTTGGAAGTGGTTTGTTTTGAAGGACTATACAATTTATTCACGACACCGACTCATGTAAAATAAATATTTTGAATATAAAATGAAGGGCAATCCAACTAACAAAGGCGTAGACGTCAGCTGAAAACCGTCGATAATGGAATTTCAGTTATACCCCTTTTCACTTGTATCTTTTAAAAATACATATTTGATCACAGTAAATTCCCCTCTTCCTACTGTGTTGTCTTTTTCTAACAAGACGGCATGTATGCATTAACCGCAGTAACACAAAATACGACTATGATTTACTGAGAGATTTAAAATGCAAGCAATAAGTTGCTTGTAATAAGCCACAACAGACGGATATACAAAGACTTTAAGATCTAGAACCATATCACTTTAAGTCTTCTAAGACGCATAGTGTTTATGTATTAAGGATTAGCTACAGTAACCCTGGGGTTAAATCAATGTGATCTCACTCCTGTTGAAGTTATTGCCTTTAATTGGGGAAGTATTCAGTCCTTTAGATGCACTCTATGGTGTAGGTAAGCAGTACATATACTTACTGCAGAAGTGCTGGCTGCAGCAGGCTTAACCTCTGTGCCTGTTTTTGGAAGGTCACCGGTTCAAAGCCAGCCTCAACACATCCACAGGTCCTGGAGTACAACCCTTAACCCCCAGCTCCCTGGGTGCCCTTCAAAGCCAGCTTGCTCACAGCCACAGACAGCAAGTTGGGGGAAATGTAACGAGAATTTCCCCATGGGGATCAATAAAGGACCTATTATTATAGTTAGCCAGGCAAGTCTTTTTATATATCAAGACTAAAATATTCTACCTTAGTGACTTTTGGAAGTTTTGAAATACTTTTAGCTATGTGATGCGGCAGTAGAACCAATAAGGGACTTTTTGTGGCAATTTCCTTCATCCGCTTTCCAGGGAGTCAGAATCTTTAATTATGTACCAGGATGAAACCCAACCGGAAGCCATTTAACCTGGTCCAACACGCCGAGGGGAGAGAGAGCGAAAGGAACAATTAGCATTAGGCTACCATTGCTTCAGCCAGTCCTGAATTAAAGGTTAATGTTAAGAGTTACTGGCTCGTAATACAAAGATTTTCCAAATGATTGTGGAAGGTATTGCTAACCAATAACAAGTTGCTTAATGCATAAAAATAGTTAGCAAGTGTCACACATGCTTTTAAAAGTAATACGGCGTCATGCTGTTTGCCTGATAGACACACTGGTAATATTTCAATTTAACTCATTTGGGGGGGGGGGGGGCGGTGAAAACTGAGTATGTGGGTTGTAAGCCGCTGTCATGTGTCAGCTTGTAGCGTGGCATAAATAATTATGCAGAGAGCCCTTTGCCGAGCTAGACTTCCACAGCAGGTACATTACACCCTAAACTGGGACAGGCAGAGCACTCTGAGTTACCCCACCAGTCCCCAGCTGCCCAGCGTCGTGCCTGAAAACGGTCGGGGTACAGAGATGCTCTGGAACGTCATTACGTCTTAGCTGTGGGTGGCCAATGCACAGCTCTCTGAAGGGCTGAGAGGCTGGATTGATGATCAGAGCAGGGACTGGAGTGGAAATGAAGAGCTGCAGCTCCAGTGATCAGTCTGAGGGTTTTAGACTGCTGTATGATACCTTTGACTGGAGTAGAAATATTAGAAGGTCATACAGGAGTCATGGAGGCAGCAGCCCTGGGATTCCCAAGCTACAGTTAATGTGGAGATCGTACCTCTAGGAAATAGGAAATAATCTTCAGGACTGAGTACAATACTGTCATCTGCAAAGAGAGACAACAAGTCAGGTCTGGTCGGAGAGCATGCACTAATGTGGCACTCTGCCACACCCACCACATGACAAAACACCCCCCCCAGGCTGACACACAGTCCAGCCCCCCCTTCCCCCCCAACAGAAATGGCCTTCTATCTGCCACAGCCAGGTCTTACGTGGGTGGCCCCTTGATCTGATCCAGCCACGCAGGTCCTCAGCAATGAGAGCGCAGGGGGCTGCCAGAAAGCAGGAACAGGTGACCCCGCAGAGGTGCCCTGCCCCCCAGCGATTGGGTGAACTCCTAATATAAATATTTTCACTGGCAAAGTTGTGGGACTTCCACGCCCTTTGTTTAGCACCATAAATATATTTAGCATCTTGTCAGCATCTGGTAAATTTCATTCAAAATATGAATGTGAAACCTATAACTGCACAAATAAAGCTAAATTAAAAATTGCATCATCCAGTTTGAGCATTTTGAGTGCAAGTTTTAAGCAGCTGGATAATCTAACGCAAACAAATATTAGCGACAATGCCTCGTACAGCAGGAAAATGTGGTCCAAGCTGCCCGTCATCCACTGCACCCATGAATTCACTGCACTGAAGGGAATGTAATCTCACTCTCCTGACATCCACCATATCTGTGAATTCACTGCGCTGAAGGGGAATGTAATCTCACTCTCCAGCCATCCACCACATCTGTGAATTCACTGCGCTGAAGAGGAATGTAATCTCACTGCGCTGAAGAGGAATGTAATCTCACTCTTCTGTCGTCCACCACATCCGTGAATTCACTGCGCTGAAGGGGAATGTAATCTCACTCTCCTGCCGTCCACCACATCTGTGAATTCACTGCGCTGAAGAGGAATGTAATCTCACTGCGCTGAAGAGGAATGTAATCTCACTCT
>JABFEB020000016.1:2482802-2495885 GCA_019775895.2 Stomatorhinus ivindoensis
CCCTCACTCATTAAGAAGGTGATCTCGGCTACAGGATGGCCACTGGCCCCTGCCCTCACTCATTAAGAAGGTGATCTCGGCTACATGATGGCCACTGGCCCCTGCCCTCACTCATTAAGAAGGTGATCTCGGCTACAGGATGGCCACTGGCTGTTATTGTTGTTTATTACTTTCTGAAGTTGCAGCAACATACTATATACCATAGGATCAATTGTGAGGATCAATTGTGATTGTGCAGAAACACCCCCCCCCCCTCCCCCCGCCCTCGGCTTTGTGCCGCTGATGGAATTTGGCCCACAGTGAAAATAGTTAGGCCCCCCCTACTAAATATACTGATTTGTTCATATAGGGACAGCCGTCTAAGCGTTTGGGATATTAGCATGTAAACTGTACACTTGGTTATTACACTATTCACATGCTTATCTGGTTCGTAATACCCTGTTCAATAAATGTGCATTCAGATAGTGGCATTGCAGGAATGTAAATATATGTACTTTGTCAACTTTCAAAATTATTTCCCAAAAACGTATTTCTAATACTCCACAGTAAGCATACGCAAAATGATGTTAATTTAAATGATGCAAACTTGTCCGACAATTCATTAAATACTTTGACAGGTCCGAAAAAGAACTAAAAAAAAATTGAAACGTGCATTTACTGTGTGTATACTGGCCTTTGTTCCACCTGCACTTTTAACTGATGATTCTAGGTTGCATTGTTGATTCAATAAATTTCACTGTTTAAATCAGATTAAATGAAATGAAGAAACACATCTATATAAACACATCTATAAAAAGCAAACAGAAAAATAAAGAAAACAAAAATGTCTGTTGTAAGTGCTCCATACCAGTTTGTCTGCTGTTATTATGACTCCCATCAGAGAAACAAATAATTCTGTAGGTGCTCTGCTATTACCATCAGAAATTGGCCTGAACTCTGCTGCTGCCTTAAGCAATTAGGTTACTGTAGTCATCAGCCTCTTAAACGACGGGACGTGCTGTGTTTTTGAAAGCCAGACTTTAAATCTTCAGTCAGAAACAGAATATTCTCGCTGTGAACACTGGAGAAAGTCAGCTGCCACGAAGATGTATAATGAAGAGCTGTTCTATCATTCATTATACTGGCATGTATTATATAAAAATCTATATGTGGCGAAAATTCGTTTTAGGTAAATGCAGTTGAAGTCTGTATAAGGCCTGAAGATCGCTGTTACCTACCAGTGAGCAGGCCTTCGTGCATGAGGGGTCATCTGTATTCTGGGTAACGCGCCCAGCACCATGAGATATGAACCGCTTTGTTTGGCACTGCGAGGGGGTGGGGGGGGGGGTGGGGTGCTTGTATTTCATCTTCACATCTTTCGTTCCTCAAACACCCCAGCAGCGGGAGTGTCGCCTTCAAGAGAGCTCTGATCTTTACAGAGATTTTACTCACCACACGAAATCAGCCCAATCAATTCATCTCCTTACTTTAGGAACTGCACAGCCCCTACATCCATTGTTATCTCAGTAGAAGTTACCCTGCTTACCCAGCAAGTCCAAAATTGAAGTTGCCAACCTGTTATTTACAAGAATGTGGTTTCCAAGTAGCTTTTGAGCTTCACGGGCAGAATTCTGCTTCATTATTCCACTTAAGCACAAGGATTTCAAAGGATGCAGTTTTAAATAAGAAAAACTTAACGTTGAAACAGCACAATAAACTGCATTTGTAAAAAATATAACATTTTGAGCATGGACATTGAAATATGAGGCACTGATTAATAGAAAAATAGTGCTCCTTTAACTTTGGCAAAAGAAAGCGTTTGTTATAGCTATGTATACTGTTATAGATGCAAATTCCAGGGAATCTTCTCGAAGCATTTAAGGTTTACCATTGCATATCACTCAGACCAGGTTATATGCTCTTCTGTTTATTTTTTATTGTAGTAGTTTGTCATGCATTAAGGTGCCATTTAGCATGAATGTAATTCAGTTCATTCAAATTCACAGTGATAAATATAAAGAGCTCACAAGCATTTATGCAGCTTAGTATGCAAATTCTGTATTTTGTACTTCCAAACAAAACAAGCGAGTAAGTCGATTACTATTCAAATCAGCAAAAAGAGTGTCGTGTTTGTCAGGAGTCATCAGATGGCCTAGTCAGGGAACAGCAAGCACCACATAAGATTTTAAGTGTGTGTTTAGGATACAGAAACACACACACAGACATACATGTATGCATACATTTTTGTAAAAAATAATTGGCATGAATTTCACCGTCAGTGTTTTTACATTATATGAATCTGAGACAAGCTTTGTGTAAATATTAATTTTGCCCTGACGTATTTGCTAAGTGGGGGTGTATTTGATACTGGCTACTGACAGCAGGTGAAACTCCCAGGGCTTCAGTGCGTGTAAGAGTGAAGGGAAGTGACCCCACATTGTGAATAATACCAGCCCATGCTGGGAAGTCACAGAGTCATGGCCCGTCTTTTGCGTGGCAGATGCAAATCTCGTAATTTTGCATCATCATCCGGCATACGAACTGAGCATGACAGTAGTGCTGCCATGAAAAGCCTGCATATCTCTCTGACAAGTCAGTGAGAGAGAGAGAGAGAGAGAGAGAGAGAGAGAGAGAGAGAGAGAGAGAGAGAGAGATTTGCAAAAGGCACAACTTACATTAAGTCAGAACGAGTTTCTCTGCTTAGTAGTTACTTTGGATCCCCGTTGATAGTGTGTCTGCCTGCCAAGATCATACATGTATCAACATGCCTAGGAAGCCGTTTTCAGTTAAGAAGATTCCTATTAGTGATGTGGATCCCAGTAAAAATGCCATTAAAGGGATTGATTCACCTGAGCCCTACAGCCCCTCTGCACCTTCTGACAAAGTGGTGTTGAAGAAGAAAGTTACTCTCCTCCGTGGGATCTCCATCATCATTGGGACCATCATTGGAGCTGGTATCTTCATCTCTCCCAAAGGAATCCTGAAGAACTCTGGGAGCATTGGAATGTCCTTAATCATCTGGTCTGCATGTGGAGTCTTATCACTCTTCGGTAAGCGGGGGCCACATCTTGTCAATCGCCGTAGAATTTGGTTGAAAGCTGTCATAGGCAAACACTGTTAAATTAATGTACTATTCTGAACTGAAGCGATTCTTTTAATTAATTATCGTATAAGTGCAGATGATGAGTTTTGAGAGACAAAACCAGAAATTTAGGGAAGGTGGATTATTATAATGAAAATGAGTTCCTTTGAAGCACAAACGGGATATGAGAAACATAGAGGAAGTGTTTGCTACAAAAATGTCATAGTGTGAAATTAACCACAAGTAAAACATGAGCAACAGGAAAAGTGGAACTCAGTAAACCACACTGAGCAGACAGTGTTAAGTGGGAAGGTCCTTGCCTTGCGCTTTAAATACTTATTACCTTCATAAATACATAAAGTAGGTGATACTGTACAGTGGAGTGCGCAAGGAAACTGCACCCATGACTGATATCAGATTGTGTGTAATGCTTCACTTATAAACATAAAAAAAAAACTCCGGAACTACTGCCTGATAGAAACTGCATGGCCAGTTGTCAGAGGATAATTGAAAGCCATCGGAAGCAAGTCCACTTAGCGATGTCATTTGAGGATGAGATGTGTTTGGGCAGCTACGCCATGGCTCGTGTTTGAAGGATGAAGAGGCCTGATTTAGTAACGATGGAAGTGCTGACTACAAACTTAAACTAGTTTAAAGTTTAATGAGTTCTATCTGACATCTTTCTGAGAGAATGTAAACTTACCTATAACACACCCTTCATTCATAAACACAGACAAAATGGGGTAAATGATTTCATTTATGCTTCCTTCATTCTGGAGTTTGGACTTTGGCAGGAAACAAGTTTGTAAGTACCTGACACTTTCATCAGCAATGAGATAACTCTAGGATATCATGTCAGTGACCACTCTGCTTCCGGATGCTATTTCTACACCCGTAAATGGGACATAAGCTAATAAAATGCCCGTCTGAGCTTGCTGAGCAGAGAGGCACTAATTACAAGACAAATTCCTTCGACACCAAAATGCCACACTGCAAATATCCCCGAAGTCTGACTGTCCACTATAAACGGAATTTACACATGGTGTCTCTGCTGGGACAGAGGCGGCAAAGAGTGAGTCAAAATCAGTCAAAGAGTATTTTCTGCGATCTTTAGTATTCAAACTGTCTGGGAAATTATAACAACTTAACGGCCATTAACAAGTTCTGGTGTAAATTTTCACATAATGAATTTATACTGAGGGCAACCCTTGGATGTTGAACGCACGCGTCCTTTTGCATAAGAACGAGTGCAAGAAATGTAAGCATTGCACTTGAAAATATCTTAAGCATTGCAATACTGACAACCAGCAATTATCTTTCAGAAAGTATCCTTGAAAGAGAATGGGAAATGGGGATATGCTGTTCCTTACCTTCTGTTGACTGCTGACTTTGACATTGAAGGTCTAGAGGCCTTAAATCTTCCAGTTAAATGTGTGGGAGAAAGAAAATAATGTTTGTGGTATAATGATAGGACTGGGTTATATTTTCAGTCAAAGAGCAAAGGTCCTTGGAGTAGTGGACCATAAGATTAGTGATCAGACTTCTGCAGAGATGTGTTCACAGCTGCTGAGCCCACCTGCTTTAAGTAAAGAAACTTCTGTTCCTTCCAGCTCACCAACTGTGCAAAAAAATAATAAATTAATGCTCTGCAAAGCAAATAATTAATTAACGATGCTTTGGAAGTATATCCACTAAGTACAATTATAATACAGGAAGGAGCCTATTTTCTTTTTTTTTTTTTTAGACATTAAGTAAGTCCAGCTACAGTTTGCTCTTTGGGAAAATACAGTTATTAAAATGCTATCGCTGGCTAATTATGACTCACAGTGGCCTTATACTAAACAAATGCACAGATGGTTTAATATGGTTCATATTAGGTTCCACTCGTGGCGGGATCACTGCCTCTTAGGCACGCATCTGGGGAGCGTGGCTGAGATTTTGCAGGGGCTGTGATGCTGCATGCTTCCGGAAAGCCAGTCAGCGTGGGGCTGTTTTGGGTGAGGAATCTCAGCAGCTTGACAAGTCCTGCCAGCACCTGGATGGAAAATGTCTGGACTTTTTAGGACTTCTTACAAGCAAGCAGGCCCAGAGTGACCAATGGGGGGGGTAGCTTTTGTGCCTATCAGAAACAAAATAATTCAACAAGTTAAAAACTGAGCTGGTCAGAAATGCATATGCAAAATAAGCCACGACTGCTCTGCCTAGAGAAATGCGCAAATATGTGGCACGCATACGTATCTGTGAGACAGCTTGAGTGCAGTGCGAGGTTGCGGAGGTGATGCAGCTAATCACTCGCTACTACTCAATGTAAGTTCCTCAAATGATGGACGATACAAAAATACCAGGGGGACCTGAAAAAGTCAGACGGCTTAAACAGTTCACTATGCAGTTTATTTATTTTGTTCTTTAAATGCCAGTAATACATTTATTTGGAGTATAAGTAAGACATGGACTGTGGCATCATTCATCAAAGTTCCCCCAGAATGAAAACAAAGTCCTGGCCTGAAGAGTTAGTCGCACTTCTTACCTACAAGACACCGACCAGGCTTAATAAACTGCTTCTGACTTTAAATAGGAGGTATAAGAATTTATGTCTTTGCTAGTCTGATATCTCTCCATGTCCCCTGAATGATCTTAATGTTGTCTTAGTAGTTTCTCGTTTTGTTTGATAGACGTCCTGTTGCTCCTTCTGCAGTCCTGCCTACACTGGTTCCTGGGGCCTTAACTGGAAGCTCTGACTAGCTGCTCTAATTCCTCGTCGACTCCATGACAGCACATGTGCTTGTAATGAGCCATTTACCGCACATGTACGTCACATTGGACAAAAGCACCAACTAAAGAACATAAATGCTAATAAATGTAAATCGTGTAAAAGTTCGAAGACAAACTGCAGTAATCCGCTCTCCTGCAGTGGGATTCCAAGACTAAACCTTTGCAGGAGCACAACTTCCTTTCATGGAAGATCCTCGCCGACCGGGGGGTGAGGGGTGGTGGGTATCTGCCTGAGTAGACTTCCACACTGTTTAATGCCTTGGATTATGTTCCCTAGCTTTGGCAAGGAAGATTAGACATGTCTCTGTCTACACTGTAAGATCTTTAGTATTTTTCTCCCTATATATATTTTCTCCAATTTAAAAAAATGTATGTTTGGAATATGATGAAAAAGAAAAAAAACCAACAAAATTTGAGACAATTCCTGCACTTTGTGGTCTAATAATAATCTCCATTTACTTTTATGCAAATGGAAAGTGAAAAGATTTAATAGCCCTATTTTTACAGCTGAACTGGAATCAATTTGTACGTGTTTCAGATTATGTAATGACTTGTAGAATGACATTTTTCTCGGACAGCAATATTTAGGTGTAGTGGTAGCATCTCTAGTCGAGGAAATCCCCCTTTTTAACCTGCAACGATTTCTGAGGTTAATGGCATAATTCTCAGGTCCTTGAGGTGTAAAATAAAAAACCTTTGACTCCAGGAACAGTGCACCATTGATGGCCCATGGCTTAGAAGGGACCATCTTCTAGGGGCACAGTGTGCTTCTCAGGCTGATAGATCGCAGCCCCTTGGGCAGTGGTTCAAGTCCCCAGGTCGGCACAGGGATTTCATAGCAAGGTTCTGGAACAAGGCTATTAACCACCAACTATTCCAGGGACTGTCTGACCCTGACTCCTCAAATGTATGTCCACTTTGGCTAAAATCATCTGGTAAAAGCAAACTAGTCATCTACTAGACTTCTGGAAATTAAGACAATTAAACCTTCTGGCACTTGTGATGGACATTGTACTTAAAGCACTCATTGTGTGTCTCCATTTTAGAAATGTGTTTTTTTTTTGTTTGACCTCTGCGCACTTGTTCTGGTACGAGAAATGACCGATTCACTTCCCGCTATCGTTTCCCCAGGAGCGTTGTCTTACGCAGAACTTGGCACGTGCATCAAGAAGTCCGGCGGTCACTACACTTACGTACTTGAAGCTTTCGGCCCACAAGTAGCGTTTATACGGCTTTGGGCTGATTTGATTGCAATAAGGTGAGTAAGACATATGTGTGCGTAATACCAGAATAGTGCAATTTATATTAGCGGTAAAAACTGGAATATTGGATTTTATATTAATGGCAAAAAACTGAAATAGTGCTTTTTATATTAATGGTAAAAATATCCATCCATTTATCTATCCATCCATATTCTAATCCTAGTCAGGGTCACGGGGTGGGGGACACGGCAAAAATATGATATGCCTTTTTAATATTATAACAGCAATTCAGAAAACACGGAGAGTGAAATTAGCCCTGTGGATTTTAATACCGTTTTCTCCAAAGGCCCGCAGGGTTGGCTGTGATCTCATTAGCATTTGGACGCTACATCCTGGAACCGATATTCATGCCATGCGGGGTCCCTGAAATTGCGGTGAAACTCACCACGGCCATCGGCATAAGTAATCCGCCTTATACGTCCCTCTGTCCTTTAAAGCAATGTCGATGTAAATATGCTTGAAATATCTTTAACGAAATAAATAAACAACAAACTGAATTAGCAAATGTATGCCTTTGTCGTTTGCATAAAAACTGGTTGCATTATATGTGAATATAATCGCAAATTGTACAGCCAACAAAGAGAGTGAAAGTCGCTCTGAATATTATTTTCCAGTATAAGTCACGCATATTATATATATATAAAATAGTCACGCAAGTCTATAGATGAACTCTGCTCGCAGCTTCTGATAAATATTTAAAGATGACCTTACTTTGCTTAAAAAATTACAGTGTACTACAGCTGCGGGCTGTTTCTCCCATTGTGTGATGTTATCGCAAAAACAACGCAATTACAACAAAAAATACACGGTTTCCCATGATAAGATTTATGGAAGTTGCTCAGATTTGTCATGAAGGCATCGATACAAAGTGGTTTCACTCGGGACAGATTTTACCAGGTCATGGAGGAGTGTGCTTATTGTTGATATGCTTGGTGCATACAGGGCAAAACAAATTGGGGCTAAGAAACGTAGGAATGCATCGATTTTTTACCGAGATTCAGAAAATGGATATGTTTGGATATTCCGTAATAAAAGCAGACAAGTGTAGACCGGATGGGCTTTGGATACAGTGAGCATGGGATCACAGCTCCGTCATATGAGGAATCTATGTTGATGGTTATTTACGAAGTTAACCCTTCGGTGGTTGGCGGTCAGGCTAAATATAAAAGTGGCAACAAGGCGCTGGAACCACATAAAGAACAAAGAAGTTGCTTATAAATGCAGAAATTCGGTGGCAGGAGGCATTTGCAGAGCACGGCACTGCTATGATTATTAAAGGTTATTGGGGCAAAAAGAAAAAAAAGCACAACACAACAAATATTTATATACTTTAGAGGAAACTGTGGTCACATGACTCTCCCTCGAGACATAGCCACACCCCTTTTTACTCGGGGTTATTCCATATAACTATATAGGTTATGCCTAGTGTTTCTGTTGTTTGATTAAATTGTATAACAATATTAAAATGTAAAACTTTTCATGCAGAATTTGCATCACAGTAAACTTTTACCTGATTTAAGGTGACTGCTTTTTTTGTGGAGTATACCTGTCCAGTGCATCATGGGTAAAATCGCACTTTACCTCCGCCTTTCTCACACAGCCACAGTGATGTACCTGAACAGTTTGAGCGTGAGCTGGACCGCGCGGGTACAGAATGTTCTGACGTTAAGCAAACTCCTCACCGTCGGCGTAATCATCATCCCGGGGGTGGTCCAGCTCTTCAAAGGTATGGTGCTGCCAAGCCACGGTTACCGATTTCATGAAGACATCAACGCGCCATGACACATTCCAGGCATCTTATTTGTGGGCTGTTTCTTGCTTCCCAAATGATGCTCTGTGTGACATTTCTTGCTGCAGGTGAAACGAAAAACTTCGAGAATGCATTTGACTTCAACAATGTCCAGGTGTCAGGTCTCCCCTTGGCATTCTACTCGGGGATGTACGCATACGCCGGATGGTGGGTGACACATGCTGCTATTTTTCATCTCCTTCGCCTTTCCAGCCTCGTTTCTGCCTAAAGACTGATACCTAATCAGAAACAAATAAATGACTCACATGGCAAACATTCAATGCTGTTCCTGCTAATTATATATGTAGAATTTGAATGTTTTTCAGGTTAGTATTAAAGATGTTTGATATCTATTGTAAATTAAAGGCATACCGAGAATGTGTAGTTATTTATATTTGTTTGTTATTCTTTTACAAAGTTTGAGCGTGTCTCTTGCTCTCTGCTGGATGGTCTTTACAAGCTGTCCTGCAGCCGGGTTGCCATGGTGACATAAGTACTCCTGTGCCCTGCAGGTTTTATTTGAACTTCGTTACTGAGGAGGTAGAAAACCCTGAAAGGTATGTTTTCACTTCAGACAGACAATCTGATATTTTAAGGGCTATTAGACTCTCCATGAGATCAAAAAGTAGAAAACAACTTTCTTTTACCCTTATTGTTTTTCCAAAACTTTATGCAATAAGACTTTTTAAAGCACAGGACGGCATTCTTGACAAACACCCAGTGGTTAATCACTGCATAACAAGCCTCTGAATTTGATAGCACGCACACAATATCTGCTGCCCAATACTATCTACAATAGACCACTTTATAAATGTTATCTCTTGCGACTGACATAAGAAGTACGGTATTATGCATTGTTTTTTAATAAGTTTCACGTGTCATAAGGCTTTTATTAGATTTTTTAAGCATTCGCCGACGCTTTTCTAACGGTGATCGTTTCCTTCTTCGCGTTCTCGTCTGAATCTGTGATTGCTCTGC
Organism: Stomatorhinus ivindoensis; assembly: GCA_019775895.2. Lineage (NCBI taxonomy): Eukaryota > Metazoa > Chordata > Actinopteri > Osteoglossiformes > Mormyridae > Stomatorhinus > Stomatorhinus ivindoensis. The sequence continues at coordinate 2,492,665 of JABFEB020000016.1, forward strand.
CCGTCTCTTCTGCTTCCTGCTTTAACCGCTTTCCCAGTCCTCTCTGTACCACTGTTCCTGCATAGTGGCTCATCACTGGCGAACTTTTGCAAGTGCTGTGCAGTGTAACTTATAATCAGCTTCTGCAGCTAAAGGCTACAGCTTGCGCTGTGTGTTGTTGTTTTTTAATATTTAATTGGGAAGCTTGAGGTACGTAGAGTCAAGGCCAAACAGCGAGAGAATCACTGATGTTTTCTTTACACCACAAGGGAAGGGCGGTCATTAATATTCTCTGATAATCCACCATGCTGTGAGGTTATTTTTCAGTTATTAACTCCATAGTAAATGTGTGTGTATCACTTCAGTATACAATCAGCAGGTGTTGATGCAATTAATGTAAAATGACCTAGTCAGCTAGTCAGTGTAAATCTGGTTAATCTGCTTTTTTAATTCCTGTGTAACCTGTTGATTCTCTCGTGACCTTCTGTTTCTTTCTGATTTCTGTGCCTTTGATTGTATTGCTTTGTTATTTCAGAGCATTGCAATCCAATGCCGTGACATTTCAATTGACTGGCAACAATATGTACAAATTAATACAATGTTCACGTAGGCGCCGGCGAAAAAGGAATTGTTGTTGTATTTAATTTTTATATCAAATGTGCCCTGCAGTAGACTAAGCACATCATGGGACATAGACAGTGACCTTGCTTAATGGCCGTCTGTGGTTGTATTTCCTAGACATTTGACTCCTAACATCAAATTCAAGACAGCGTTTACGCACGTATAGTGATTCCAGTGCTTTTCTGGGGACCTTGTCTGAAAGCCTTCCAGTAATATTGTGATTCCTTTGTGGTACATATTTGCATCGTCCCACAATCTCACATCGTGTGTAGTGGCTTTCCTAAGCAGGGTCACTGACGCCAGATCGCTCTCTTCAGAACTGTCCCTCTGGCCATATGCATCTCCATGACGATCGTCACCGTCTGCTACGTGCTGATCAACGTGGCCTACTACACGGTGATGTCCGCCGAGCAGCTTCTGGCGTCAGAGGCCGTAGCCGTGGTATGTACTCAGCTAGGAATCCTGCAGTGTGGAGTATGACGGAATAGAATCGAATATGTGTGTTGTCATTGTTCAGTGACCGTCGAAATTTGTGAGCCCCTCCAGTGATAATGCAGAAGAAACAAAAAAAAAGAAAAGAAAAAAATATGAAAGTATATGCAAAAAATGTATGGTAGCACTTTACGTACAGCAGCCATGTATAATAATTGATGCTTCACGTGCCGAAGCTGGGTTCGACCTGGCGACCTCATGGTCACAGGCACGGCCCACTAAGTCCTGTGTTTCCCCCTAATAACATGTTATAGATAACTTCATAATGCATTCATAAAAGGGGGAAAGGGATTAGTCGTCAATGGTAACACACCATAGCACACAGTGCACAACAACTAAATGTGTCCTCTGGATGTGACCCATATGTGACAATGTGACATAGCAGGGGGTAGCTAATTCAGCACCTGGGGAGCTGTGCTTGGGGGGCGGTACCTTGCTCAGGGTACCTCACTGACTGGGAATAGCAGAAATCTTCTAATTACAAGGGCACATCTCTAGCCATAAAGTCATTGTGTTATACACACACATTTATCAAACACACTGTAGCCACTATAGCATTATAATGGTCGGTATAAGCATTGAGGATGCTTTGTGATGCATTATCGGTGAGAGATTCATAGAGCATTCATAATGAATAATAAACATGGCTATAATGTATTATGTCTTTTTCCAAATAGTTCTAGCCATGTTTATAATGCTTTATGAATGCATTATTATGCATTATGAAGGCCATCTATAAAGCATTATGATGACCGCTTTAAGTAAAGTGTTACCAAATTTATAAAGATATATGCATTAAGAAATGGTGACTGATCCCTGTTGTAAATTTCTTAATGTATATATATATAAATTTGGTCACAGTAATGCAGCAGCATGCAGCTTCCCCCAGACACTGGCCGACTTCTGCTTCTCACTCGTTTGCAGACTTTTGCAGAGAAACTTTTCGGCAGCTTCTCCGTCGCTGTCCCCGTCTTCGTCTCGCTGTCCTGCCTTGGCTCCATGAACGGCTGCCTGTTTGCTATCTCAAGGTGGGCAGAGTCTTTAATCGCTCTAATGATACCACACCTAGAACTCAGACTCTACTCATTCATGATAACAGCCTGCATGGTGCCGCGGGGCCACGGTACCGCTGCAGGACCCCTCAGGGAGCTGCGGTCCATTCCCTGCCATGGCTCCATCTGTGTGGAGTTTGCATGTTCTGCATGTTCTCTCCGTGTCATCATAGGGTTTCCCCTCCACCCCATCCTATATAATTCCTTGCCTTGAGTCAGCAACAGATTGTGGGCCCTTGTGGCCCTGAACGGCAGAAGGAGGTATCCATTCTGGATAGATCTGGGCGTGGATATTCTAACAAGTGTAACAGTACAGCCAAGCAGAAAATGTTTCCCACAGACAAAGATAGCTTAAATAACTACACTGCAGCTTTATTTATCATTATATATTATGCCCTCTTTGGCCTCCGCCTAAAAACGTTTTTATCAAATTATTATTTTTAATGACTATTTTACTGTTTTTACTTCTTATATATTGCTTATTATAGGTAGCTCTCAGGGAAGGTCATTTCATTGCCTACATCTACCACTGTTTGCTATTCTGTTGTGAATTTGATAAAGAAATTTGATTTGATTTGACAGCTCACCAATAATATTGATTATGAACCATAAACACCCTTTATAAATTTGTTATTTAAAGCTAAAGTGTGACCTATGGATTAATTCTAGGCTGTTCAAAGCAAATCAGTTCTTTACTAACTGAATTCTTACTCATCCATCCATCAATCTATCCATCAATCCATCCACTGCCTGCCACATTACCCATGGTGTGGATCCCATTTCCACCGGCAGTTTACGACTCCCTGTTCCCACGAGGGACGTCACTTGCAGCCTTACTCAGCTGTGTTCTTTGCGACGCCTGGTTCTGTTCCTTCAGGATGTTCTACGTGGCTTCTCGAGAAGGTCAGCTCCCAGAAATCCTCTCCATGATCCACATCCGCCGGCACACCCCGATCCCTGCCGTTTTAGTTCTGGTGAGGACGGAAATGGCGTCAAACCGTTCTGAGGTTTTAAAAGCAAAGAAAAGTGCTACGTAATGCAAATTCCTACACTGCTGTTAAGTGGGAGGGGGTGGGG
>JABFEB020000016.1:2523937-2535782 GCA_019775895.2 Stomatorhinus ivindoensis
TACTTCTGCCTCGTATCGCCTTGTTTCCCCGAAGCCGCACTCATCCAGGCACGCTGCGCACCCCGCGACGTGACAGTATTAAATACTGCTCCCTGGTCCTATATCTTCGAGACATAAATGTTTGAATGTAAGGAGGGTCCAATTGATTTATACAGCTGCAGTAGTAAAAACAGTCCTGTATGTCATGAGGCCTGTGATTCTTATGCTAGCTGACATCAGAAAATAGTCGCAGTTTCCAGGATACCCTAGAAATCCTGATCATCTAGAGAACTTCTGTAATACAGCAGCCCGAAAACAGTGAAATTCTGCAGTGTTTGACAATATAACATTTGCATGACGTAGACTGTTGTGAAGACAGAGACTTACCTTTATTCCATTGGATATAAACATCTATAAAAATATTAAAGTGACCTTCTACTCTGAAATCTATACCATTATTGTACTTCAAAGCAAATTGATGAATCAGGAATCTAGGCCGAATCAGAATTACTCGATGCTGAAGATTCAGGAGTTGTTGCTGGCACACCTGAGGACCTCGATGAAGCTCCCCGGGGGTCACAATCAGGAGGTTCTTCTCATTCTCTACCACTCTTGAATTCAATATATTTTTTCACATATGAACTTGGTATCTATGATATGGTATGACCTCATTTCTGTAAGATCTACTATACTGGTTCACTTTAATATAATTCATTCCATTCTGTTAAACAAATTGCTTATGTGATTCCATTAACTCATTGGAGCATTCCAAAACTTTCTCTGCATTCTTATTTTAAAAGGAAAAGCAACATGTATTTCTTATGAAGATTTATTTTATAATGTGGTCATTCCAGTGGAAAGTTGGAGTGACATTATAATGTCCTGAAGGCATCGAGAGATATTGCCACATTATAAATAAAATATTTTGCAATGCACGACTCTTTTCGAAATACGCAGAAATGACTAAATCGATTTTCATTCTGGTATCCAATAATGAAACATTCCAATGGGCAAGTCTGGCCTGTTTGTTTTATTTTTCCAATGAGACTAATTTTGTCTAACCTTGTAGAAAAGGGTTAGAAGAAGCTGAAAATCCAGTGTAATCTGGGATTTTGAGGGATGTTAATGACACAACTTATCTGACTTATGCTGTGAGCTTTGAAGATACATGAGAACTAATGTGTTTTTCAAGAACCACTATGAAGTTTGCACTTAAAGGTAAACAACTCCTGTAAACCTCGTCACGAAATTAGTTTATCTCAAAGACTTCAAAAGTTAAAGAACAGATCCAATAATATGGGCTTGAATCATCTCAGCCAAGGATAATACGCGTTGTTATTTCACATGAAAGAGGAGACATTTGGAAAAAAAAATATATAAAAATCTGAATCAACATGTTTCAGGGAAGATTTGAAAACTAGGCCAAGAAGAGCATCGCTAATGTCCCATGGCAGCGAGTGCTGCAGTCAGGGGACCCAGCATCCAAAGACCCTTTCACCCTGGGGAGGTAATTTTCAAAGCTTAGACAATTCTTCTGAGGAAATATCCCCGCGCAAAATTTACATAAAATCCTTGCATCTGAGCAAAACAGGCCAGTTACAAATTTGTCAGACTTGATACCTTCTCAGAGAGACAGTTCTGGATGGATGTAAATACACAGATACTGCAGTCAGCTATTATGGACAGCAAAGTCACTTTTTCTTTCTTAAAGGCAGGGAATTAATTTATCGCCCATTGCACCAAAAATTAGGATTATAATTACATTCCGTTTAGTATGAACTTTTCAACAAACATTGTTGACAACAAACATACAATGTTAACAATGTTAACAAACACAATAAGGATCCAGCAGCTAATATTGCTTGTACCACTTATTACGTGGAGTACCTGACTCATCCAGCCGTCCATTCATCCATCCATTCATCCATCCATCCAGGAAGACGGATGGATGTATGAAAGCAGCAACGTGGCAGGTACCTTAGCACTGCTTGAAATACCCTGAGCATGCTAACCCTTCACAGTGTATACCATCATGCCCGAGAAGAGCGGTAGCTCTGTGTTCCAGGAGTGGTCTTCAGAACAAAAGTTTTGTCTCCCACTAAAATGTTACGGGAGGAACAGTAACTTGGATCCTTTTCCCACCCCCTTTCTCTTGCAGTGAAACTCAGGACATTTTTGGACTTTTTTTTGGGGGGGGCAGAGCACCCTGAAGAAACTCCACAATGACACGGGGAGAACATGCATACACTCCATACACTCCATACATCAGCTGTCAGTCATATCAACATGATATCAGACCGGTTGTACATCTTGAGTATCCAAGATGGCGTTTCTACCCAGGGGCAGGAATAGCTCAAAGTAAATAAACAGCAGGAGGGGTGTGATCAGTGTGTTTGGGGGTGTGAGAGTAGGCCTATCTCTTTAGGAGGTGTTGGCTGGCCAGGCTCCGCGGTACTCATTGTTTGAGCTTTAGAATCCCCCCCCCCCAGAAATGAGTACATATTGGTATGCTCTGCTTTGGCTCATGCCCTGTAATCCTAACCCCCTCCTGATTCTAGTCTCCAAACCTCCTCCAATTCACCTGACTGAGCAGTGCAGTGGTCCCAGTTCCTCCATCTGATATTTATGTCTGTTGGCTCCAACTGCAGTGCACCCCCCACCTATCCCCAGAGAGAGAGACCCACCAATAAACTCGCTTATCTTTGCCATGTCCCTCTATTACAGGCAAGAGCTCGCCATGGCGACCGCGGTCATGTGATATATCGGCCTCCTTGGCTTGAATGCTGTATCTGATAAAAACCCATGCATAGACCAGATATAAAGACAGATTTTTTTTTTCAACGCCGTTCAAACTTCCCCGGTAAAGAAAATAAAAAAGCCCATATCCACCCCAAACTGAGCTCTTTGTGCATCGTTCCTCTCTTTTTATCTCCCCCCCGTCATAAATAAATACGGGGGGGGGGGGGTGGGGAGGGGTGTTAGCTATGATTATCTTGGCCTCTCATGGCCCAGCATCTTCACGGTCCGCTGCTGCCTCTTCTGTCACAGATTTCCTGTCCCTGTGGCCTGATATTAGAAATCGCAGGACATCCCTGTAAATGACAAGGGCTAATGAGGGCAAATATCATTTTACATTCAGTAAATATTTGATTTATTTCCCAATTAATTTTAAATGTGTGCTTAATCGTGGAAATCCCATTTTAAACAATTAATATGACTAGAAAGAAAACCAGCTGGGAGTGATGTACCTGACAATTTTATTATTAATATAATAATGTTACTGAATTGTTTTCATACTCATATTATATTTTAAAAAGCTGTTATGCCCAGTTGGTGCAGTGGTTAGCACTGTTGCCTCACACCTCTGGGACCTGGGATTGAGTCCCCGCCTAGGTTCCATATGTGTGGAGTTTGCATGTTCTCCCTGTGTCATTGTGGGGTTTTCTCTGGGTACTCCGGTTTCCCCCCACAGTCCAAAGACATGCTGAGGCTGATTGGAGTTGCTAAATTTCCCATAGGTATGCCTGTGTGTGTGACTGGTGTGTGAGTGTGCCCTGCGATGGGCTGGCCCCCTGTCCAGGGTTGTTCCCTGCCTCGTACCCGTTGCTTCCGGGTAGGCTCCGGACCCCCCGTGACCCAGTAGGATAAGCAGGTATAGAAGATGGATGGATGGATGTTATGCCCAGTATGTGTTGCATTAATACATAGATGTTCATGTTCAATATGTGATTCAACTAGATTTATTTATTTAGAAGATTTTTTATCCAAAGAAAAATACAGCTGAAAGCAGGGAGAGACCGTCCCTATAGCATTTGGGGATTAAGGGTCTCACCCAGGGACCCAGTAGTGAAATCACTCTACTGATAGCAGGATGTGAACCTGTAACCTACTGGTCACAGCCACAGCATTGCAGCGCGGTGAGCCACACAGCACTGAATGCCGCATGACCACTTTCCCCTGCACAAAGTCACAGTGAGCATGAGGAGTATCTAAGGAAGCCCCAGGGACGTCCTGGATGGAGAACCTGCATTCGAAGTCGTTTTTAAATCAATGTGCTGCTGTCACGAAGCAAGCCAATGAGATAAGCCTTTGACAGACACATGACAGGAAACAAGCGCAAATCAATCAGACTGCGATGTTTATGATTAATGTATTTTTTATTAGCTATTAAATCGCCTGAAAAAAATAATGAGAGGCTTCAGCTACAGGGAATTCTCGGCTTATGAATCAAGCGAAATAGTAAAATCAGAGCATAAAAATAATATACTCCGTGGTCTTATACCATTGTGATTGATATTCACACATGGACATTTTTCACAGTAGAATGTGCCATAGATCACCGTAATGTTAGCCACAAAGTGAAAGACTCGTCAGGATGAAGGATGTACCGCAGACTCATGGACCTCCCTGTTGGTTACACATGCGGCAGCTATCTTACACTCGGTGTTAAAACTGCAGAGCAATTATAAGTACAAAATAGGCCATGGTAGGAATGAAGATCTACAGGGTTTCACACATCTTGCCATCAGAATCATCATAACCATCAGTCTGCTGATTACTGTATGATCACAGCGGATTCCGGAAGACTCCCGGAAGTACAATTCATTCACAGTTTGCATCTAAATCAACGTTGGACTGCAAAGTGTGCTGTAGGTGGACAACGGAGACTGCAGCACTGCTGCGTTGGAAGCTGGTCTTCCAGGTACATCTGCCCGCGATTTGCAAAAGAGAAATCTTACTAATGCCATATTTCATTTTCTTTCAATAGGTGCTGCCTCTGTGGTGTTAAGAACAACAAGACGAACAGTTTCATGGAACATGCATCTTTGGTTGTACTGAAATGACAGGTTTGGGTCCACGTGGGTATTTCAGTAGTTAATTATGCAAAACATGAACTCTCTCCAAGGCTCCTTCTCTTGTATCTCACTTTCTTTCAGCAAGTCTTGGATTGAACATGCCGCATATTATATTTCAAAAGGGCAAGTGTGCTTTTCTTTGGTCATGTGAAAGGCTTCCAAAGGAATGAAATGAAGGAGTGCAGATGAAGGGGCCAGCTCCCCCCCAACCGAGCAGAATTGGATCCTTCAGGCATGAACAGAATATAATTCCAGTAGAAATACCCCCCACCCCCATCTCCCCTTGCATCCACAGGAGGGATGGCATTCCCTGCAGCACGCATAGAAAGAAAGAAACCTTAGCCATTGTCCAGCTGTATATACAGTATCTATCTATCTCTAGGCATGTGTCTCTCGTTCATTAATTTTGGAATGTCATATTTGGCATAAGCTACCTATTTCTTTACAGGTGTTTGAATACGGATGCACTGGGAGTATAGGTTTAATGTTCTCTGCAATGTGCATGTTTCATATCGAGACTCAGCTATAATGTGACATCTGTGATGTATATATTGGTGCACGATCAAATAAAATTAGTAAACATGACTGACCAGTGGATTTTACTCTTTCTTTTATGATTTTATGGAAATATTGACAAGCTGATTTAGAGGAAGAAAGTGGGACACCAATGCTTTTTACATGTCACCTAATTAAGAAGCACCCCCCACCCCGTATTTGTAAAGTTTCCTCTGGGTATTCTGGCTTCCTGCCTAAGTGGGAAAACATGTGTCTAAACAGGTGAGCGTGCACCCTGTGATGGGCTGACATCCCGTCCTGTGTCTCCCCAGTCTCATTGCCTGTCTCCTGGGACATTCCCTACTCATTGTGACCCCAACCTCGATAAACTGTTATATTAAAGGGCTGACTGATACTGTGCTTTATGGCACAAGTCAGGCTTCCCCTGCTTTTAGCAGTAATAAAACCTCTTGTAATTGCAGTCCACAGTCTTAAACTAAGCAATAATAATCCCACTGGTAGTGAACTATTAACGGCATCATGAATTCTCTCTTACAAAAGACAACAAATGTAATTAACAACAACAAAAGACAAGAACAGATGAGATGCACTCTGTACAGAAACTTCATTAGTATGAGCTAATATGAACTATTATGCAATGTTTGGAATAAAAAAAACAATAATTCTGTCCAAAATATATGTAATTTCATAAGCTAGCTAAAGGTAACCCTGAATAATGTTACGTTAAAATAACACAGATACTAAACCAAAAGATGCTTCCGCAAGGCGCATAAGAGGCACAATGACTCCCGTCTGTGACGCATGTTACGCGGCAGCGTTCCTCAGTCAGGCCAACTCACTGCCACCGCGTCCCATGTCAACGTGACATCGTTCGGCCGTCACGGCACCTCAGCTTGCTGGCACATTTAGCCAAATGCAGTCGTCATGATGAAACACTTTCCAAAGTTTCATAACAGAATTAAAATAAGTTATTGTAAGAAGGCTGCATTGAAGCCATCCATTTATTTGGAGAGCAAACACTATTAACAAAGACAAGTATCATTTAATAATACAGCACATTTCTACATATTATGCTAATTTATAATAGCAGAAAAAAACTTCCAGATGAAGACATTTTGAAATAAGTGCATAAATCGAATATTATTTGTATTTACAAAACACTTAATTTTTTAGGATTCTTATGAGGTCATATTTTCATTTTATCAGATCCGATTTGCATTCTACTATTTGTGCTATAGTCCTGCTGTTATTCTACTGAACAGAAAATCTTGTGAGACTGGAGAGACTTACAATAGAATTACATTTATTTATTCTGGAGAGACTTTTCTGTGAGACAATATAAGCAGGAGTTGGTGCACAAAGTGCAATTCATGCAACAAATAATAAATCATTGGAGTCTGAGAAGCCGTTTAGGGCAAAGCTGAGTACTGTACTTGCACATGTTTGCATACTTACTGTCATGCATATGTACACATACATGCATGCACATGCCGTTTAGGGCAAAGCTGAGTACTGTACTTGCACATGTTTGCATACTTACTGTCATGCATATGTACACATACATGCATGCACATGCCTGCATACTTAAGTATGTGTGTCAGTATGTATATGATAGTGATAATGCAAGTTTGTGATTCCTTAGTATGCATGCATGTATGTACAAAAGTATGCAAGCATGTGTGGTGTACCTGATAGTGAAACAGTACTGTTTTTTTTATACTTTTACTGTTTAAAAAAAATGCTATCCCCTACATGTTCTGTCTGTTTACATAGTACTTTACACATACAAAAGTATGCATATCAGAAGGCACCATACCTTAACCAGAAGTTGCCAGTGGCTTGCCAACCGCCAATAAACATAAAAGAAGAAGGAGTTGAGGCACAAGAGTAGAGGGTCACAATTAACGTCACACCAAACCACCCAAGGTATGCAAAGACCGTTATCCGGCCTCTTGGTGCATTTCTCGTTCGGTTGAATCTGTGTGTATTGTCTCTGCTTCTTTTTTCGGTTCTGTCAAGTAAAGGATTCTTTAGGATTCTGAATATTGTAAAAAAAAAAACACAATCCAGAGAGGAGAGAGAATGTTTTATTGCAAACCACAAGGGTTTGTACATAGTACTGATTTTTGTTAGCTGGGGACTATATTAAGCTGGTTTTCTTACTTAGCCAGATAACTTGTCAGATTTAAAGTATCCCAGCTGAAATGGACTTTATCTTTCGTAATTTACATTTAGCCCAGACTGCCTTAAATCCATCAAGCTATCTAGTTAAGCAAGAAAACAGCTGCATGATACAGACCCATAGTAAACATTGCCATAGTTTTTCTTAGTATGCTAACACTACCGCATCTCATGACACCCATTCTGTTTGTAGTTTGGGCGGCTGATGTAACCTAACGTCAGTACAAGTAATTCTATGGCTGTTTTGTGCCAAATACGTTACGGGAGGTAAGCTGTTGTCATGAAATTGTTTGTTTTTAAAAATATGAAGTGGCAAACCAGCCGCTATATATGACAGGGACAAGATTAACCGAGCACCAACAGTGAACACGGGACACAGCAGTCTGTCAAAAACACAGACATTGAGAGGAAAGCTAAAGCAAAGAGGTTCTCACACTGTCCCTTAAGCCAAATGACAGTCACATGTCCGGGACTGTATATGCTGACAGCCTGGAGATGCCACTGACGAGGTACTTTTAGGCAAATTTCCTGCCCTGAAGGTGTTACTGTATGTGGGAGCATTTAGTTTTGTCTTACACCGTGCATTGATTTCATTTTCTGTTTTCCCACTCCAGCATCTGATGCCACGGACCAGGAAAATGGTCCTCCCCATGCAACGCTTTCCCCGGGTACCAAATCCAGCGCAAATGCAGCGGAGTGACCTCGTGGTACTCAGACTGCTACTGTACTGGATCAAGGTATGATGCTCTTTTTGTAGCAAAATACCAGCCACTTGGTGTTCTCCTTGCAAATAACTGGTTAAATGGCATTGCTGTTTCAGGGTCTGAGGATGTCATCTCCATTCCAGGTGATCCTGAAAAAAGGGTTGGATGCCAGACTCATCTCAGTGTATATGATTCGTTAGTCATGGAATCCTGCATGATACTATACCTTTGCAAATGCTAAACATTAAAGAGGGAGGCACAGAGGCTCAAGCAGGCAAAGCAGCAAGAAAACACTGTGCAATAAGAAATCTGTCTTTTGTTCCATTTGAGTGAGAATTTTCTGGAGTTTGAAAAACAAAACAGCAAATAATGACAAAGCGAATAATGACTGTTTGTTTCTTAGCTGTAATCACAATCACCTCATTGACATGCATCATAGAACTCAGTGAAACAGAGATTCTTGTGCCACAGCTGCAGAGGGGGGGAACAAGAGGGGAAAAAGCAGGGGAAACAGAACAAAGTGCAATAAGAGCAGGAAAGTGGAACAAGTGATGAGACGTGCAATTTGTGGAGTGAAGCAATAAATGTAATAAATATATTCAGGGCACATAAATTAGTGCAGCTTAGGTAAAATGCAAAGAATCATTGATGAAAGTGCAAACAAAAATGCAAACAGCACACAAGTGCGTGAACTTCTCCATCTTGGCAAGGAACCAGGTAGGAGTAACGGAGGCTTTGTAAGAGAGGTTGACCTAGTGAATAATTATAACAACTCAACAGAAAATCGATTTGCAATTTACCTATTAAACACATTTACTTATGTGTGATCAAACCAGACACAGCACTGTAACGTTAACATTACAGCACAGAAAAAACTAAGGGGTTAATATCGCCCTTACGTAAACAAACTATGATAGTGATGATATGCAGTAATAAAGGATCAATAAGCAGGCGCTTTGCACTTGTACTTAACCATGAATACACTAACATATTTCCCCCATTCTTTTCCCCCTTCAGCTCAGCCATAAATAAAGAAATCTGATGCCGGCATTTAGTCGCCTACAATTGCTTCAGTCACCCATGGCATCTCAGAACCAGATAATTCATGATATCCTCATTACTAGCAGCGATTAGTCATAAGTCTTTTGCTTTCAATATGTATGGGACCCATTCAGTAATATCACTTTTGTCTTTATATCTTTTGCTTGCATCTGGCGGTAGGTCATTTATGTAAATTGCAACCCGCCCACCTCTGGCAACTTCCGGTTACAGTATGTTGACTTCCGGTATACATACTTCTCTGCAAACACACATGCATACATACTTCTCTGCAAACACACATGCATACATACTTCTCTGCAAACACACATGCATACATACTTCTGTGAAAACACACATGCATACATACTTCTCTGCAAACACATATGCATACATACTTCTCTGCAAACACACATGTATACATACTTCTCTGCAAACACACATGCATACATACTTCTGTGCAAACACACATGTATACATACTTCTGTGCAACCACACATGCATACATACTTCTCTGCAAACACACATGCATACATACTTCTGTGAAAACACACATGCATACGTACTTCTCTGCAAACACACATGCATACATACTTCTCTGCAAACACACATGCATACATAATTCTGTGCAAACACACATGTATACATACTTCTGTGCAAACACACATGCATACATAATTCTGTGCAAACACACATGTATACATAATTCTGTGCAAACACACATGCATACATACTTCTGTGCAAACACACATGCATACATACTTCTGTGAAAACACACATGCATACATACTTCTGTGCAAACAGACATGCATACATACTTCTCTGCAAACACACATGCATACATAATTCTCTGCAAACACACATGCATACATACTTCTGTGCACACACACATACATACTTTTGCACACGCATGCACACATTCTCTCACTAATATACATATATGACACAGACATATACAATATACATTCTTAGACTCATATATCTACATACTTGTACACAGATATTCTCATGTATTCATATGCATGCATGTGTGCATGTAGATGCATGACAGTATGTGTGTATGTGCAAATGCATTGTAATGGAATCTATGTATTTGCAATTGAAGTTTTCAATTTTGTCCTTAATGGCATCTCATAAGTGAACATAATTGGTTCACTTATAATAATTGTGTCAAATCTGCTTTTATGGGCTCCTAAGTGAAGGGTTGCTAGAGTGAGATTTTCTGTTTGAAGCATCACACATGTGCGTGCGGTCATGCAGGCACATTTACATATATGTAAGAGTTTTCTTACCATATAAATAGTTTGTGGGGTTTGCAAACTATCCCAATGCTTTTGACGTGGCTAGATTTACGTTGCAGAAATATATATTTCGCACACAGTACACCCTGCACTCACAGACTTTTACTTCATCTCCCATGTAATCCTTTAAAAAAATAGCGGTGTTTACAACTTTCCACTTTGCTCCTTTCAACATCGTTTGGATCTGAACGTGATTCTCGCTCGTGAAGACGATCGGCTCGCGGCTGGAAAACCTCAATAAGACGATGGGGGTGGTGCGACAGGCGCCTCCTCCGGAAACCATAACCGACGGACGGCAAGGACGGCGCGTGGGTCATCGCAATCGATCCACACCTGCTACTTTAAGAGCCATTGATCACGGTTTAAAAGCTCAAATGAGTTCAGTTATCGGATTGTAAAGGCATTAAAGGGATGTTAAGATGAGACGAGATGGCGTTAAATGCAAGCAGAGACTTGATGCGGCTTCGATTTGCAACACCTTCCTTTTCAAAAGCGCCGTTTGTACTCATTATCTTTGTGAGGGCGTAAGCCGGAAGAGGATTCCCAATTACATGATCAAACTACTTTCTTAAGAAACTTTTTGGTGAACGACTTCTAATTCACAGCCATTCTGTACTGTCCAGTAGAACAGCTTGATTCCTGAAATCTATTTGCATGAAACCCAGGGTATCTATTATTGTTACAAATGACAAATGGCTTCTCTAATAAGCCAATGAAGACACTGGTGTGAAACATGGATCTTTTTAGAGTGCTTCTTATCAAGCTTGCAGCAATTATAAATGTACATTCTTGTCTGTTTTTTTTTTTAATTCATTAATCTTTAAATATTTTTTTTATTCGTATGAATGATCTATAGCATCGTTTTATATATAAACACAATGTACAGCCATACTGAGTGAAAGGCAGGTACTGTTACAGCATTGTCTAGCGAGGAGGGAGCAAACTCCGCCCTCGTTTTCATTTGGCTTGTCTGCCGCGTTGCCCGTCCTTTCAGTTTTGATTATGACTGATGTTGTTACCAGTTTTGCTCTCCTGGCCCAGGCCCCGGTGTCCGATCACATACCCGCCATACCCTACACCCATACCCATACCCACCATACCCTACACCCATACCCACCATACCCTACACCTATAACCATACCCGCCATACCCTACACCCATACCCGCCATACCCTACACCCATACCCATACCCGCCATACCCTACACCCATACCCATACTCGCCATACCCTACAGCCATACCCTACACCCATACGCATACTCGCCATACC